>JAAGEH010000426.1:660408-878871 GCA_011751065.1 Lasiurus cinereus | reverse complement strand
TTTTTGGCTTTTACCTTTTTCTTCTTCCTCTTCTAAAAGAGTACCTTTTAGCATTTCATATAATACTGGTTTGGAGTTGATAAACTCCTTTAGCTTTTTCTTCTCTGTGAAGCTCTTTATCTGTCCTTCAATTCTGAATGATAGCTTTGCTGGATAGATTATTCTTGGTTGTAGGTTCTTGCTATTCATCACGTTGAATATTTCTTGCCACTCCCGTCTGGCCTGCATCGTTTCTGTTGAGAAATCAGCTGACAGTCGTATGGGTGCTCCCTTGTAGGTAATGAACTGTTTTTCTCTTGCTGCTTTTAATATTCTCTCTTTGTCTTTGCTCTTGCTATTTTAATTATGATGTGTCTTGGTGTGGTCCTCTTTGGATTCCTTTTATTTGGGGTTTTGTGTGCTTCCTGGACTTGTAAATTTATTTCTTTTACCAGATGTGGGAAGTTTTCAGTCATTATTTCTTTAAATAGGTTTTCAGTATCTTGCTCTCTCTCTTCTTCTGGCACCCCCACAATTCTGATGTTGGTACGCTTGAAGCTGTCCCAGAGGCTCCTTACATTATCTTCACATTTTTGGATTCTTTTCTCTTCTTGCTTTTCCAGTTGAATGTTTTCCGCTTCTTTATATTTCAAATTTTTGACTTGATTCTTGCCATCCTCTAGTCTGCTGTTAGGACTCTGTATAATATTTTTTATTTCAGTCAGTGTCTCTAGTATGTCCTTTTTCATCTCCTCTTGGGTCTCACTAAATTTATCCAACTTTTCTAGCATATTCTTGAAAAACCTTATAAGCGTGGTTTTGAACTCTATATCCAGTCGTTTTTTTCCCTCCATTTCTTTTGTTTGTAATCCCTTCCCTTGTCTCAGCATTTTCACTATGCCGGGAGAACTTCTGTGTTGGATTCAGCCTTATGATACCAGACTTGCAAAACCGAAGAAGCCTCTGTTGAGCTTGGGAGGGGTGGAGTCTCAGGGCTTGAGGGACCGCCTTGCCTTCCAGTTGGCTCCGCCCTCCACGGCCCCTGAGTCTCACGTGACTGGGTAATCGCTGGAGCGGTCCTTGTGCCCCAGCGCCCACAGTGCCTCTAGACCGCTGCCCCTCCGGCTCCTCTGTGCACCAGGACCACACGAGTCTAGGTCCCCAGGGTTTCGCCCAAAACAGGGGCCCAGTGGACTCAGAAGTGGCGCAGTTGGGAGGGTCTGTCTCCCGCCCACTCGCGAAAGCCAGCGGCACAATCAGCAATCTGTCCTGTGCGCAGTGCCATGCACGCCACCAGGCCTTTGATCTTTTGCGACTCCGCTAAATTTCTGTGCACCTCTCCCTTTTCACAGTCCAAACTCCCCCCGTATGAGTTTCAGCTGGATCTGGGGTTTAGTGTTGTAAGATAGGAGGTTCAATCCCTTTGAGAGTCTCTGTTTCCCTCCCGCCAGAGAAAGCCAGCCAGGTATTCCGGCACCCGCTCTCTCCACAAGTGCATCTCCGTATCTCAGATTTTTGCAGCTCCTCTGGGTCTCTGTGAGCCCCTCTCTTTCCCTCTAGTTGTAGAACTTCCACTCCGCCAGCTTTCCTGTGGTTCTGGATGATGTCCGTTCTGTCTTTTAGTTGTAGTTTTGAAATTGTTGTGCGAGGCAGCAGTGTAGGTGTTTACCTATGCCGCAGTCTTGGATCTCTCTAAATGGCCTTGCTTTAGCTGGTTTGGCTCAATGGATAGAGTGTTGGCCTGCATACTGGGTTCGATTCCTGTCAAGGGCAAATGCCCAGGTTTTGCAGAAGAAGGGGCTGTGCAGAAGCAGCAATCAATGATTCTCATCATTGATGTTTTTATCTCTTCCTTCCTCTCTGAAATCAATCCTATGTAATAAAAAATAAAATTGATGATACCTCCACTACACCCACAAGCCAATCAGGAGCAGGTATGCAAATTAACCCAACCAAGATGGCTGCAGCCATGGAGAGAGCAGGAGGCTTGGGTTTCCCTGGCAATGGAGGAAACCAACTTTTTTGTACATCCTGGCCAGCCCAGTCCTCTCCTCAAGGCTACAAAATTTCAATTATAGAAGATGAATTACCCCCCCCTCCCGCAAATGGCAGCAGCCATGAAGCTGGAGAGAGCAGGAGGCTTCATTTGCCCCCAGCAATGGAAGAAGCCAAACTTCTGCAGCTCTGGCCTGCCTTAGCCTCTGCTCAAGGGTACAAAGTTTCAATTATAAAAGATAAATGAATCCCAAATTCCAGGGCCTCTACTTGGGTTGCTGGGGGGGGTGGTGGCCAGCCTGCAAACCACCACAGGCCCCTTGCCCAGGCTACCCCACATCCCAAGGGAACCCCCGCTCTGATCTGGGACACTCTTCAAGGCAAACCAGCTGGCCCCCACTGCTGTACCAGGCCTCTATCCTATCTAATAAAAGATTAATATGCAAGATGGATGCCCCCACATGATCAAAGATGGTTGCCCCCATGTGATCAAAGATGGCTGCCCCCATGTGGACACAAGAGGACTGCCACAAGATGGCCAGCAGGGGAGGGCAGTTGGGAGGGACCAGGCCTGCAAGGAAGGGCAGTTTGGGGCAATCAAATCTGCAGGTGGAGAGCAGTTAGGGGTGACAAGGCCGGCAGAAGGAGGGAAGTTGGGGACAATTAGGCCTGCAGGGAAGGACATTTGGGGGAAACTCAGGCCTGCAGGGGAGAGCAGTTAGGGGAGACCAGGCCTGCAGGAAAGGGCTGTTAGGTTCAAACAGGCTGGCAGGGGAGCATTTAGGCATCAATTAGGCTAGCAGGAGAATGGTTAGGGGAAAATGAGGCTGGCAGACAGAAGCGGTTAGGGGTAATCAGGAAGGCAGGTGAGCAAGCAGTTGGAAGCCAGCAGTCCTGGATTGTCAGAGGGATGTCCAAATGCTTGTTTAGGCCCTATCCTACCTGGTCCTACCTGGGTAGGGCCTAAACAGGCAGTCGGACATCCCTCAAGGGGTCTCAAATTGAAGAGAGTGCAGACTGGGCTGAGGGACACACACCCCCATGCACAAATTTCGTGCACCAAGCCTCTAGTAAAAAAATATATTTTCTAAAATTAAATAAACGTTTTTTACCAAACTTTTTCTTATTTTTATTTCTCACATACCCCAGTGTAAGTAACCACTCTCTGATCAGAGCTACCAGAATCGTTTGCCACTCAAAAGGCACTTATTTGGATTTTAACCTTTCATACTTGTAAGAAGCAGTAGATTAGGTATAATGTCTTAGTCATTTTTTAAAATATGTTTTTTGTTTGTTTTTGGTAATCCTCAAACTGGGATATTTTCCATTGATTTCTTAGAGATAATGGAAGAGAGAGGGAAAGACAGAGAGACTCTTCAATTGGTTGGCTCCTACATGTCCCTGACCAGGGCCCAGGCCTGGGAGGAGCCTGCAACCAACGTATTTGCCCTTAACTAGAATTGAACCTGGGACCCTTTGGTCTGCTGGCCAGACACTATCCACTGAGCCAAACTGGCTAGGGCTTAAATATGTTTTTTATTGATTTTAGAGAGAAAGGAAGGGAGAGGGAGAGAGAAACATCAATCTGGCTGTCTCCTGCACACCTCCTGCTGGGGATCAAGCCTGAAACTCTGGCCTGTGCCAGGATCGGGAATCAAACTGGAGCCCTCTCTAATCAAACTTCTCAGTGCATGGGACAATGCTCAACCAAACCACACTGGCCAGGGCGTTAGTCATTTTTGTATATCACTTGGCAGCAAGCACAGTGCTTAATTACATTGATGCTTGTCAAATACATGTTTGCTAAATCTGATTACTCCCAAAAATGTAACTACCATTTATAGAAAATACAGAGGACAATAATTAAATCACACTTTAAGGATACAAGCAGCAAAATTAGGATGTTTGAGAAATAAAAAAGAAAGGACTGCCAGGCTGGTGTGGCTCAATTGGTTGAATCTGTTCCACTCACCAAGAGGTCACTGTTTCCATTCCTGGTCAGGGCACATGCCTGGGTTGCAGGCTCAATTCCCAGTACAGGGTATGCAGGAGACAATCAATTTCTCATCAATGTTTCTCTCTCTCCTCTTCCTCTTCCTTACTCTCTCTCTAAAAAGTAAAAAAAGCCTGGCTAGCTCAGTCGGTAGAGCATGAGACTCTTAAAAAATTAAAAAAAAAAAAAAAAAAAAAAAAAAGCATATTCTTAAATATATATAATATATATATATATTCATTAAAAAGAAGAAAGGAGAAGCCTATAGATTAAAGGGTACTTAGAATTGACAAGCTATGACAAGATGTTTATAAAATTTTATATGAAAACCCAGGCCAATCTGGAAGAAAAATCTAAAACACTTTCACTACCAAATATTATTATTATTATAGTAACTGAGACAATATTATCATGGCCTGAGAACAGACAAATAAGCCATGTTAAACTGGTAGTATCTATTAAAGCTGTATATAAGGATACACTCTGACCCAGCAATTCCATTTCTACCAATATACCCAACAGAACTAGAGTGCAAAACAACAAAGGATACATGTTAGCCAAATTAAATGTTTGGTTCCTGTTTGAATACTGATTTGAACAAATACATTGTGGCAAAGAAACATGAGACAATCAGAAAAATAAAAGCACTGACTAGATATTTATGATATTTTTATGTTAACTTTTGGGGTATGTTTGTAGCTTTTTTAAAGAGTCCTTTGAGATATATGCTGAAATAATGTGATGCCTAGGATTTGGTTCAGAATAACTCAGTGTACTACGATTAGGGAAGAAGGGGAAGTATAGATAAAATAGTATTGGCCATGAACTGGTAATTATTGAAACTGGGTAATAGATACCTAGGGAATTTATTATTATTCTAATCTCTTTGCTTTAGTATATATTTGAAAATTTCCATGATAAAAAGTTTCACAATGTTTGTTTTAAGTACAGCAATACGGTAATGAAATACCTAAAAGCAACATGAATTTTTAAGAATGTTTATAGATAAGTGATTTATTAATTATAAATTATTTCAAGTTCTCCTAAATGATTCATACTTGCTAGTCCTTAAAAGTCAGTTTGAGGTACTTTATGAACAGTACTTGAAATATTGATGTAAAAATTGATAATATTTTCCACTTTAAGATTGTTCTTGATTTATCCATTTAACAAATACAGACCCAGGCCTTGCTTTAGTCAGGAGTGGGAAAACTTTTTTCTGCCAAGTGCCATTTGGATCATTTGAGAGCCACACAAAATTATCAACTTAAAAATTAGCCTGCTATATTTTATCAAATATTTAATTAACTCATCCCTAATGCCTTGGCCAGACCAAATGATTTCGAGGGCCTTACACAGCCTGTGGGCTGGACATTCCCCAACCCCTGCTTTACTAGCAGATGCTGAGGCTACATCAGAGAAAAGAGCAATCAACATTGTATTGTATTAAAATAATATTAGGTTAACTACATGGGCAGTTTTTTAAATATATATATTTTTTATCGATTTTAAAGAGGAAGGGAGAGAGAGAGAGAGAGAGAGAGAGGTAAAATAATTATTGATCGGCTGCCTCCTGCATGCCCCACTCTAGGGATCAAGCCCACAACCTGGAATGTGTCCTGACCAGGAATCAAAGGTTAGACCTTGCCAAAACTGTGGACAGAGCATCAGCCTGCGGAATGAAGGGTCCCAGTTTCGATTCTGGTCAAGGGCATGTCCCTAGTAGGAGGTGTGCAGGAGGCAGCTGATTGATGTTTCTCTCTCATTGATGTTTCTAACTCTCTATCCCTCTCCCTTCCTCTCTGTAAAAAATCAATAAAATATATTTAAAAAAAAAAAAAAGGTTAGACCTCCTTGTCCATAGGTTGATGCTCAACCACTGAGCCATGCTGGCCAGGCTATATAGGCATTTATTGATGGAGAGCCTGTTTCTTTGGCCCTTCTCCTGGGCTAACTCCCCACCAGATCCTCTCCTGGAATTCCTCTCCCTCAAAAAAAATTTTTTTTTCAAATGGCATCTGATCTCCATCAACTTCTTCCTCCTACATCACTTTCTCTTCATCCAGGAGTCTCAACTAGAGTTCAAATACTAGTTGGTTTGGATCAGTGGGTAGAGTGTCAGCTTGTAGACTGAAGGGTTTCGGGGTTCAATTCCAGCCAAGGGCACCTGGCTGCAGGCTCACTCCCCAGTTGGGGGCGTGCAGGAGGCAGCCGATCAATGAGTCTCTCTCATCGTTGATTTTTTTTTATATATATATATTTTATTGATTTTCTACAGAGAGGAAGGGAGAGGGACAGAAAGTCAGAAACATCGATGAGAGAGAAACATCCATCAGCCGCCTCCTGCACACCCCACACTGGAGATGTGCCCACAAGCAAGGTACATGCCCCCAACCAGAATCAAACCTGGGACCTTTCAGTCCGCAGGCCGACGCTCTATCCACTGAGCCAAACCGGTCTCGGCTCATCGTTGATGTTTTTATCTCTCTCTCCCTTCCTCTCTATCTCTAAAAAAAAAATCAATAAAAACTTTTTTTTTTAAATTGCTTTAGGCTCTTCTCAGAGCCTTCCCTTAAGGTTTTGGTTTGAAAAGTACAGATGCTGAGTATTTTTTCTCTTTGCATCTCTGCTATAAGAACCCCAAATCTTGCCTAGCCAGCATAGCTCAGTGGTTGAGCATCGACCTAGGTGATCACAGTTCAATTTCTGGGCAGGGAATATGCCCAAGTTGCAGGCTCCATTCCCAATGTGGGGCATACAGGAAGAAGCCAATCAATGATTCTCTCTCATCATTGATGTTTCTCTCTCTTCAACTCCCTTCCTCTCTGAAATCAATAATACACACATACACACACACACACACACACACACACACACACACACACATATATATATATATACTAGAGCCCTGGTTCACGAAACTTATGCATGGAGAGTGTGTGTGGGGGGCGGGCGTGGTGTCCTTCAGCCCAGCCTGCTCCCTCTCCAGTCTGGGACCCCTTGAGGGATGTCCAAATGCCCTGTAGAATTGGGCCTAAATGGGCAATCGGACATCCCTCTCACAATCCAGGACTGCTGGCTCCCAACTGCTCACCTGCCTGCCTTCCTGATTGCCCCTAACCGCTTCTGCCTGCCAGCCTGATCATCCCCTAACCATTCCCCTGCCAGCCTGATTGATGCCTAATGCTTCCCTGCCAGCCTGGTTGCCCCTAACTGCCCTACCCTGTGGGCCTGGTCACCCCTAACTGCTCTCCCCTGCAGGCCTGGTCACCCCCAATTTCCCTCTTCTGCCGACCTGGTCACCCCTAATTGCCCTCCCCTGGAGGCTTGATCACCCCAACTGCCCTCCCTTGCAGGTCTGGTCCCTGCCAACTGCCCTCCCATGCTGGCCATCTTGTAGTGGCCATCTTGTGTCCACATGGGGGCAGGATCTTTTGAACACATGAGGGCAATTATCTTGTGTGTTGAAGTGATGCTCAATCTGTGTATTACTCTTTTATTAGATAGGAGAGAGGCCTGGTACATTGGTGGGGGCCAGCTGGTTTGCCCTGAAGGATGTCCTGGATAAGGGTGGGTGTTCCCTTGGGGCATGGAGTGGCCTGGGCGAGGGGCCTGTGGTGGTTTGCAGGCTGGCCACACACCCCAGTGACCCAAGCAGAGGCCCTGGTATCCGGGATTTATTTATCTTCTACAATTGAAACTTTGTAGCTTGGAGCGGAGCCAAGCCTTCTGCTCCCACAGCCATTGAAACTTTGTTGCCTTAAGCAGAGGCCTGGGCCAGCCAGGATGTGTGGAAAGTTTGGCTTTCTCCATCACCAGGGGCAACCCAAGCCTCACTCCTGCTCTCTCTGTGGCTGTAGCCATCTTAGTTGGGTTAATTTGCATACTTGCTCTGATTGGCTGATGGGCATGGCAGTGGGTATGGCTTGTGGATGTAGCAGAGGTATGGCCAATTTGCATATTACTCTTTGATTAGATAGAATATGCATACTGAGTGGCCAGATTATTATAACCTCTGAAAGCATAATAATCTGGCCAATCAGTGCATATCCTATCTAATAAAAGAGTAATATGCACACTGTCCCCTCAACCAGCAGGCAGGCTGGCCAACTGCCCATGTCCCCTCCCCCTGGCCAGGCTGGCCAGACCCCACCCATGCACGAATTCATGCACTGGGCTTCTAATACACACACACACACTGAGTGGCCAGATTATTATGCATTCAGAGATCATAGTAATCTGGCTACTCAATGTATATGTAATATATTTTAAAAGAACCCCAATTCTCCTGTACACCTTTGGTCTGTAGGAAAGGTCCTGTAGTGTGGCAAAGAAAGAAAAAGATGGGGAGTAAAATTTCAAATCTCTTTTTTGCTATGTGGAGAAGTAAATCAGTGCGGTTTTGTGAGAGGCTTTAGGGAGCTACTTCAGATAGAGTGGTTGGGGAAAGTCTCTCGGAGGAAGTGACATTTGAATTGTGACTTGAAAGGTAAGAATGAGTCAGAGCATCCATCACAAAGGCCTAGGACAGGAGAGATTCTGGCATGTTCTGGGATCTGACAAAAGGCCAGAGAGCAACTTCTTTGCTTTTTTCTCCCAATTAATATTTGCTACAGAGACTCTACTATTAACACAGTAAAAACAATAACCAAAACTTGGATTTGAGAAAACTATACTTAAGCATTTGGGTGGGGCTTTTTTATAGGTTTATGAATAGTTCATGAACTGTATTTTTCCTCAGTTTATAAGCACATGTAGACATATTTACTGTTTATTGTCTTTGGTATTCATAGGCACAGAGAGACAGAAAACAGAAGCCAACATGATTCTGGCAACTTATGAAAATAAATAGCTAAATTTGAGTACACCTCAACTTCCACTGAAGAATTGCATAGATATTGTTTAAGAGCTTTAAATTATCATACAAACAAAACTATTTATGAAGAAAAATGCTTAAATTATGTTAAATAAAAATTTAGGATGTAAAACTACAAATTTAATAATGATTTCAATTATTAGAAAAATAACATAGCCCTTGGAGGGGGAGTAGCTCAGTTGATTAGAGTATGGTTCTGATAGGCCAAGGTTTCCTGTTCTATCCTGTCAGGGCACATACAAGGATAAATAAGTTTGGCTTAGTGGATAGAGCATCAGACTGCAGACTGAAAGGTCATGGGTTCCATTCTAGTCAAAGGCACATGCCCAGGTTTCGGGGAGCTTGCAGGAGGCAGCTGATCTATGATTCTCTCTCATCATTGATGTTCTATCTTTCCCTCTCTCTACTTTCCCCTCTCTGATATGAATAATACAATATATTAAGAAGAAAAAGATCCTTCCCTTTGCTGAGTGAATGCAGTGTGAAGAGCACAAGAATAGTTAGTTGTGCCCTAACCAGTTTGGCTCAGTGGGCCTGCAGACTGAGGAGTCCCCGGTTCAGTTCTAGTCAGGGGCCTGTGGACTGGGGGGTCCCGGGTTTGATTCCGGTCAGGAGTGTGTACCTTGGTTGTGGGCACCCCCAGTGGGAGGTGTGCAGGAAGCAGCTGATTGATATTTCTAACTCTCTATCCCTCTCTTCCTCTCTGTAAAGAATCAATAGAAAACATTAAAAAAAAAAAAAGAGTAGTTAGTTGTTCAGGAAAGAGATAAAAGAGATTTGAACTAGAGTGGTGGGCAGATGTAATAAAACTACCAGAACTGCATTGGACTTGGAGGACAAAGGTTTGGTTAGCGCCATTTGTGTTGATAAGAAAGATAAGGGTGGAGATAGGAGGACAAAGAATTCCATTTTTGAGATGCGGGTGGGCCTTCTTAGAGGAGATATCAGTAGACATGATATCAGTAGACATCTGACTATGCAGAATCTCCATTGACCAGCGATCCAGGCTTTAGATGTAAATGAATCTTGGGATAATAAGGGGCCTGAGAGCTTTCCACTCCATCCGGCCGTTAACTTAAGAAACTAAAATAATATCCAGGTTCCTGTGTGCTAAGGGTAGCCAAGGAGCGAAGCTTCCAGGGCCGGCTATGGCGAAGGCTCATAATTCAGTATTTCCTAGACTGGGACTCACACCTAAGGGGGCTGAATCACAGCCTGCGTGTGCCCAGGCGCCCCTAGTACGCATGCGGAAAGTCAAGGTCACTGAGCGTGGGCCAACCCAACGAGCGCTGCCTGCTGGGATTTGTAGGCTGACTGCGGCCCACGTTTGCGCAACCTCCTTTACACGCCCGCTGGATGCTGCTTCAGGCGCTTGGAGGAAAGCACTCCCTGAGTCCGCATTAGTCCCTGCAAAATCGATGCCAGAAAGCGAAAATCCGATCATCCTTTCGTGCTTGTAATCATTTAGCAATGGCAACGACTTCTCATCAGTTAGCTTATTCAGAGTCCTAAAAATGACTTTCATCAGGAGTTGGCACCCGTGATAGCCTTATCTCTTAATTATTCTTCCTGGTTACTCTCCAAGACCAAACTGGACGCTGCCTCCGACAAGGAGCTCGCTTTGGATCTCTCTTCTGTGCTCTGTAGCACCCTCTTGCAATTCTTTTTTTTTTTAAATATATATTTTTCATTGGTTTTAGAGAGGAAGGAAGAGGGAGGGAGAGATAGAAATATCAATAATGAGAATCACTGATCAGCTGCCTCCTTGCACGCCCTGGAGATCGAGCTCGCAACCGGGCATGTGCCCCCACGGGGAATCGAACCATGACCTTCCAGTTCACTGACTGACGCTCAACCATTGAGCCACGGCTGCCGGGTCAATTCTTCAATAATAATTATAAATCACGGCCAGTCTTCCTGAATACTTACTGCATGTTCTAATCTATGCTCTGCTACCCGTGTTAGCTCATTAATCCTCACACGGCTCTCTGAAACGGTTGCTATTATTTTTATGTTGCAGATGAAGAAATCACGGTTTAGAGATGTTATGTAATTTGAACAAGGTCGCCTGGAGGTACCTTGTTTACTCCGGGGAGTCTCTCGTTGGACTGCGAGTTCCAGCCCGGCGCGGACGTACCAGCTTTTTCCTTGCCCGTGGGCCACGCCCCGAGGGCGGGGCTCCGGGGACGAGGCCGCGTCCCATGGTGCACTGCGCGCCCGCTCTGCCATTGGCCGGGCGACGGGGCTCTTTTTTTCAAATTGAGGCGCCGAGTCGTTGCTCGGTTTCCGGGGCCTCTGGCGGAGCCTGGGTCGCTGATTTGACGGTCCCCCGGCCGGTGCGGGAGTCCCTCGGGGCCAGTCAGAGCCCGGAGAGGAGAGCCGGGACGCCGACCTGCTTCCGTCGACCCCCCCGCGCCCGGCCAGCACCCGGCTGGGGGAGGTGGGCATTCCCAGCCCACGCCGGGACCAGGCCTTGCTTCCTCGGAGGGTCCCGCCATGGCGACGCAGCCCAATTCCTCCACGAAGAAGAAAGAGGAGAAGGGGAAGAACATCCAGGTGGTGGTGAGATGCAGGTAGGGCGAGCGCGGTGGGAATCGGGACGCCGGGCTTTGCTTGCTGTCGGGCTCCCTCCCCGCGCGGTCGGAGGAGGAGGAGGGATTTTTTGTTGTTGTTGTTGCTGTTTGTTACATTTCTGGTGGGACCTGAGCTTTCGGCTTCATAGCTCCCCGCATCCTGCTGAACAAAACGACGCTTGTCGCCGCGAGGAATGAATGAGTGCCTTTTTTCCGAAGAAAGGATAATGTGGGGGAGCAGAACAATGTCCCTTGCGCCTGCTACATCCTCCTAGCTAGGCTAAAAAGTGAGCCTGAGACAGGCTCGCCGGAGAGAATGTTCAGAGTTTATGGTGGAAGTACATGCAGGGACGCCCTTCAGAGTATGAGACTCCCAGATGCACTGGGCATTTGCGGTTTAATATGCCACTTGGCGACAAAGGAAGACCCCCAGCGGGTCGGGGTCTGGGATTTGAGAGGGAAGGAGGCAGTAGTGTACGTACGGGTAGAGGAAAAGGCGAAGTCGCGCCGCACCGCCCAGACACTGGTACACAGGGTGAAGCCGGCCCACAGGCTGTGCGCGGTGTCTGTCTGCCGCGTTTCATTATCTGTCACGCTACGAAGGCGAATGCCCCTTTCCTTTCAGCAGGTTTTTGTAAATCTGGAGATACAAAAACAGGTTAAGGGCGAGAGTTTTCCCCGCGAGGCATTAATAACCAGCCTCAAATCAAAATCCCCAAAGGCATATTTTTGGGATGGCAAAAACGTTGGCCCCCTTCAGATATTTGTGTCCGAAGTTATATAGTTTAACTGCTCTATTCAGAAGGAGAATTTGATCGCTGTTTTTAGTGCAAAGTGCGTTCTTTTTTTTTAAAAAGGGATGTCGACAAAGATTTAAGTGTGACTTTTTAAAAAAATGTATATTGTATTGATTATTTTTTTTTTACAGAGAGGAAGGGAGAGGGATAGAGAGAGTTAGAAACATCTATCAGCCGCCTCCTCCTGCACACTCCCCACTGTTTCTGTCTGTCTGTGCCTATGAATGCCAAAGACAATAAACAATAAATAGCACCTTTATCATGCCCTTGATGGGAATCGAACTGGGGCCCCTTGAATCCGCAGGCAGACGCTCTATCTATCCACTGAGCCAAACCCGTCAGGGATTACGTCTGACTTTTATACATATGCCACTTTTGCATAGCCATTTTGCAGATGTTTTAGTACTTAGATTGGGATAACCATCCTCCTTATCACCTCAAAAAACGCAACCAATCGCCTGTTTATTCTACATGCAGTATTTTTCTAACCTTTATGAAACATCACTGTATTTAAGTTTTAAAAATTAAGTTACAGAGTGAGTTTATGTTTTTAACCGGACAAGGACACTACTTAAGCCAGGATAGCCATCAGCTTGTGCTGCAAGTTGGTCTCCCCTAGAACAAAGGAGACAACCTTCTCAGGATGGTGGATGGAGGTGTTCCACTCTCCCCTGATTTATTTCCAAATAACTTATATCAGTTTTAAGATTAGATGGTGCAGGAAAAACATACTTGTACAAACTGTTGCTTAATTAGAAATTGATTTATTCAGTTTTTTAGAAGCTCTCCACAGTTTATCGGTGAATGCGTGTTTTTCATATTTCTTTGTTTGCTATTGTTTTAACAACTTCAGCAAATTTCTGTAAATCCAAAAGGATTCTAAAATCAAATGTTATTTTTAAAATGTGTCAATGAACTTCCCTAGGTTATTGTTTAGTCTGTTTTGGTGACTTAATTGTAGATATCAAAGGCTTATAGCTAGCTTCTAATCTAGGTGCCAAAGAGGAAATTTAGTGGTAACCTTATGCCGAATTTCCAGTTGCATTCTAGGGCTTCTGTTAATAGTTGCGTATGTTTTGAAGGTTTTTTTAAAAAATTCAGCAGCCTGTTTTACAAACGAAAAATTTTAGATTATTTTGATCCATTATTATAGCCAGGCAATATTACATTGCTGTATGGTTTTATTTTATTTTTTGTTACAAAATAAAGCCTGTAAGAAGTTGTAAAGAATACTGTAATAGACATCTGTATATCCATCACCCAGATTAGAAGCAAAAATAGTCATTATGGCTGGAGCATCAATGTATTCATCCCTCTCCCCAACCTTCGTCCTCTACTCCAAGAGTTGAACATTTCCCTGAATTTCATGTTTATGATCCCCATAAATTTATTTTACTTTATCACTAATGAAAAGTGCTTAGGTTGTATAAAGAATGTTTTTTCAGGTTAGCCTTGCTTTTTTGTTTTTGTTTTGTTTCAAGTAGCCTTTCTAGTACAAATATGTCCTCTATCTTTAGTAAAATAACAGTTTAAGCCCCAGTCTGTTTGGCTCAGTGAATAGAACCTCACCTTGTGGATTGAGGGGTTCCAGGTTTGATTCTGGTCAAAGGCACATGCCCAGGTTGCAGGCTGGATTCCAGTAGGGGGAGTGCAGGAAGCAGCCAGTCAGTGATTCTTTATCATCATTGATGTTTCTCTCTCTCCCCCTCTCCCTTCCTTTCTGAAATCAATAAAAATATATTTTTAAAAAACCCCACAATTTAAGAAGCCCTCAGGTTAGTCAAACCTTTTCTGTAAATAATTTAGGTTTTTCAGGACATGTATCATCTGTCATATGTTATAGCTTTCTCTCTCTCTCTCTCTCTCTCTCTCTCTCTCTCTCTCTCTCTCTTTTTTCCAGTTTTGAATTTTTAATTCACACAGTTTATTGTACCCTAGGAGGCCAGCAACATTTCAGGAGAGGAGAGATGACTTTATTACTTGATTACATTGAATACAACCTTTACGATGTTCTTTACTTGTACAATAACTATATTAAAAGAAGTTTTTATTCTACCTATAAATAGCTCAAGATAAAGGTGTAACTTCTAGAGTTGAGGAACTGAGAGTATGGAGAAAATTTTAATAAGGAAATAGTTTTGATACAAAGGCACACACATACACAAAACACCCTTTCCTTGTATACTCTACAGGTTGGCAGAAACCCTATTAAGAACATAATATAAAGATTGTAGGATTTAAGTTATTTTTGGCATTTAAATCTAAAGTGCTCAGACAATTTAGGTCTTAACATATCTGAATTATTCATATATTTTAAAGTATATCAGTGTATTTTTTAATAGGCCCAGACCATATTTCCTTAAACAGTAACCCAATATGACACCAGTTACCAAATGGAAAACAAAATTGTGATTCTGTATTAAATCCATAAGGGATATTTGAGAGAAAGGACAACTTGGAAATTAAAGACTTCAGAATTCATTATTCCAAGTTAAGAACATTTTAGTTATTAGCAGTGGTTACAAATAAGCTGAAGGTAAATCACTTTGAATTGCTGCTTTGTTGAGAGAAGACTGTTCCACTAGTCCAGTGGTTCTCAACCTTTCTAATGCCGCAACCCTTTAATACAGTTCCTCATGTTGTGGTGACCCCCAACCATAAAATTTTTATTTTTATTTTTTTAAATTTTTTTTATTGATTAAGGTATTACATATGTGTCTTTATTTCCCCATTACCCCCCACCTCCCATTCATGCCCCCATTCCCCTGTTGTCTGTGTCCATTGGTTAGGCTTATATGCATGTATATAAGTCCTTTGGTTGATCTCTCCCCCTTACCTCCACTGTCCCCTACCTTCCCTGAGGTTTGACGTTCTGATTGATGTTTCTCTGTCTCTGGATCTATTTTTGTTCATCAGGTTATGTTGTTCATTATATTCCATAAATAAGTGAGATCATGTGATACTTATCTTTCTCTGCCAGGCTTATTTCACTTAGCATAATGCTCTCCCTCTTCATCCATGTTGTTGCAAATGGTAAGAACTCCATTGTGTAGATGTATCACAGTCTTTTAATCCACTGATTTGCTGATGGGCACTTAGGCTGTTTCCAAATCTTAGCTATGGTGAATTGTGCTGCTATGAACATAGGGGTGCATATATCCTTTCTGATTCGTGTTTCTAGTTTCTTGGGATATATTCCTAGAAGTGGGATCACTAGGTCAAATAGGAGTTCCATTATAATTTTATTTTCATTTCTACTTCATAACTGTAATTTTGGCTGCTGTTATGAATCGGACCCACAGGTTGAGAACCGCTAGCAGGGTCGCCTAAGACCATCGGAAAACACAGATATTTACATTACGATTCATAACAGTTACAAAATTACAGTTATGAAGTAGCAATGAAAATAATTGTATGGTTGAGGTCACCACAACATGAAGAACTGTATTAAAGGGCCGTGGCATTAGAAAGGTTGAGAACCACTGCACTAGTCCACTATACTATGATGCAGGGTTTTTTTTTAACCTTGAAAAGGTTTTCTGTAGTTGGTATTTTGTCCGCCAGGCGTTACTCCTGCCATACTCCTCGCAGTAGGACATGAGGTCCATGGTGCTGCTGAAACCTTGGATTCACTGGAGGCTTCTAATCCTAACTGCTGTACAGTTCTTGCCTGGGCTATATTGTGGGTGTTTGCTGTTGTTTTCCTGGACATCTTTTACCTGAAGTCAGGAAGACTGTGTGGCCCAATGTTTGAGGTTTTAAGTAGAGGAATGAATCTGCCATGTACTGCTGCTGCCGCCACGTATCTGATTAAAAAAAAAAATGTTATTGATTTCAGAGAAAAAGTGAGATGGAGGGAGAGATAGAAACATCAGTGATGAGAGAGATTCATTGATTGGCTGTTTCCTGCATACCACACACTGGGGATCGAGTCCGCAACCTGGGCATGTGCCCAGATCAGGAATTGAACTGTGACCTCCTGGTTCATAGGTGCACGCTCAACCCCTGGGCCACACCGGCCGTGCTGGAAAGATTTTCAAAAAGATTTTTTTTATTGATTTTTAGAGAGAGAGGAAGGAAGAGGGAGAGAAATATCAGTGTGAGTGGAATATCCGTCCTCTGCTCTGCTGCATGCCCCCTACCTGGAATCAAACTAGCAACCTTTGATTGCATCGGGTGATGCCCAACCAAATGAGCCACACTGGCTAGGGCTGGAAACATTTTACACCAAAATAGTTACATGGCTGGCTCTCTCACTTTATATATTTTGCTTTAATAGCACTTTTATCAGAGTAGCCTTCCTTGACCACTCTTAAAATAACAGCAGCAAATACCTTTTTTCCCCATGCATCATTTCCTATCCCCTGGTGTGCTTTATTTTCATTTCAAATTTGTCAACACCTAATATACTGACTTGTCATCTCTTCCTGACCCCCAACACACACACTTGGGTAAAAGCTCCCTGAGAATAGGAACTTTGGATGTTTCCCTCCCTCCACCCCCAGAGGTTATGATCACTGCTATATCCCAAGTACCTAGAAAAGTTAAATACTTGATGGATGTTATGGGATGAATGAATAAATTTAACACTTTCCACAAGGATGACTTTTTCTCCCCTCTTTTAAAAATTTTTTTCAATTACAGTTGACATTTAATATTATACTCGTTTTAGGTATACAGCTTAATAGTTAGACATTTCTATGACTTAGGAAGTATTCTCCCCATAAATCTAGTACCCATACATACTTATAACATTATTGACTAGAGGCCTGGTAGATGAAATTCATGCACGGGTAGGGTCCCTAGGCCTGGCCTATCAGGCCTTGCCAGCTGCCAGCTGGGGCCTTCCTTCCAACTGCTGGCAGGGACTTTTCTTTATTTTATGCTGCCCTCTGGTGGTCAGTGCATGTCATAGCGAGTGATTGAACTCCTGGTTGAACTCATTTGTCCTGAAGGTATTATTCATTTGGTAACTTAATCACATGCAAGAGATTTGTTTAAGGTTGCTAAGAATAGTAGACTAATTGGAAAAGCTTTAAGCACATGAGAAAACACTCTACTTTATACTGTTTGGCCTCTCACTATAAGTTGGTTTTGACTTAGTTTTGTTGAACTTCTGATAATGCATGCTGTGGATTACGTGTGCATTGTTTAGGCTTCAGTACATTTGGCAAATGACAGGAATACCGTATATTACCTGGGAGTTGCTAAGTTAAATTTCCTAGGATCACACATTTGATCTTCTGACCAATCAAAAATAGGCTAGTGAGCCACATGTGGCTCTTTGGCTCCTTGAGTGTGGCTGTTCCACAAAATACCACGGCCTGGGTATTTTGAAGAAGTGGCATTAGAAGTTTAAGTTTAAAAAATTAGGCTCTCAGAAGAAATTTCAGTCATTGTACTGTTGATATTTGGCTCTGTTGACTAATGAGTTTGCTGACCACTGTGTTAGGGAGCCCTAGCCAGTTTGGCTTAATGGTGGATAGAGCGTCCGCCCACGAACTGAAGGATCCCGGGCTCGATCCCCGCCGGGTCAGGGTATGTGCAGGAGGCAACCAATCGATGTGTTTCTCTCTGTTTCTCCCTTCTACTTTCTCTAAAAATCAACAGAAAAATATCCTAGGTTAAGGATTAACAAACAACAAAAAATATGCTAGGGAGTGGGGCATGCCAGAGTACATTGTGGTATCCTTAAAGTAAAGCAACTTGGCTTGTCTAGTGATGAGGGGAAAGATAGTTTCTTATTTGGCATGTCTTTCCATAATATGTGATACTCATTGGGAAAAATGAACTCAGGTCAAGAGTACATCTCTCCCTTTGGCCCAGATGTGTGTTAAGTACTGTATATAAATACTTTATGACTGCTACTGTGGGTGTTTTTTGTTTGTTTTTAGCTTTCCCATCATTCCTCTTGGGTTGACATTTATTAAGCAATATAATTTACTAGATATTTGAGTGCCTACAGGTTGCTAAGCATAGTAGCAAACTCTGGGGAAACAGTAAACAAATAATTTCTTTCCCTACACTCCTGGTTGGTTGGTACTATAATGGTTGGCGGTATTACTAGGCCCACTTTTCAAATGAGGAAACAGGCAAAATTGCTACATTGCCCATTGCCCAAGCAGATTGGCTCCCAGTCCCCACTATACTGAAATACCTAAGGAGGAATTTAGCTTAGAAGATTACTTCCTCAGGAAGTCTTTGCCATCATCCAAGCCTCCTCCATCCTGCCCTGTCCCAATCAGGACCACATTAAATCTTTCCTAACAGTGCCTTTTGCATACCCTTTTTAAACATCACCTCTTTTATAATCTTTTGTTTTATGTCACTGTTCTCCACTAGACCTCACTGTGAGGACAAAACTGAGTTTTATCACATATAAAGCACTTGGAACAGTGAGTGCCTGACACATAGGAAGGACTCTTACGGATGTATTAGTCATTTTTTTGTATCTATTTTTCATTTTGTTCAGTTACCCACTGGCAAGTAAAGTATTTTGAACACAAAATTGGCATATTTTTTCTCCTACATTGTAACCTAACTTGATCTAAGATGCTAAGAGTAACTTTGAAAATTTAAAAAACTAATTTTATTTCTGGGCATTGAAAACCTTAAAATTCTGTTTGCTTTAGCACTATCACTTAGCCCCCATTTAGTCCCTGTCACCAGTAGTGCAGTCAAAATGTCACATTGTTCTTGTCTAAGGTATCAGTGAAAATCTCATCGGTAACATGATAACTAAAAGCTCTTAAATAACATTATGTATTTCTTTTTATAGACCGTTTAATTTGGCCGAGCGGAAAGCTAGCGCCCATTCTGTAGTAGAATGTGATCACGTACGAAAAGAAGTCAGTGTACGAACTGGAGGATTGGCTGACAAGAGCTCAAGGAAAACATACACTTTTGATATGGTACTTCTTAAAATGCTGCTACTTCTCTATTACTCACTAATGTAAAGTTATCCTAGCATACATATTTCCTCTAGGTTCCAGTGTACAAAGACAAATTTCAGTTGACTTAGAGTTGTCACTGGTTTCTAGTGAGCTGAATGAGTTAATATATTAAAAATAAAATTATTAACGTGGGTAATTAAGAATTTTTTATTGAAGAAACACTGATTTAAAAAAAAACTTTATTTTTATTGTTGACACTATTACAGATGCTCCCCCCGCCATTCCCCACTTGCCTAACTTCAGCTTGATCTTTTTCCTTTATAGGTTTTTGGTGCATCTACTAAACAAATAGATGTTTATCGAAGTATTGTTTGTCCAATTCTGGATGAAGTTATTATGGGCTATAATTGCACTATTTTTGCGTGAGTGAAACATTATTTTTCAAATTGATGAAAAGGTGTAGATGTATATGTTTGTTTTTTACTTAACATTTTTGTTACTCTTGACAGATATGGCCAAACTGGCACTGGAAAAACCTTTACAATGGAAGGGGAAAGGTCACCTAATGAAGAGTATACTTGGGAGGAGGTATTTGTTGCTTATAACAGACTCTCTGTCTCTAAAGTAGCTGAAATAGAACTGAATAAAACTTGGTTGAAGGACTTTGTCTTCACATAGAGAAAGAGTACCCATGTTAAGTGGGAATTTAGGATTAACTACTACTCTAATAAGATTAAAGTATATGGTATGGCTTTCGTTTAAGAAACATATTGTCTCATTGGGAGGGACTACTAGGCCAATACATATAGTACAGTTAAGGGGCAGAATAGTTGGAGCAGAATGTTGTGGAAAAGTAAAATATGAGTGTGGCTTGAAGGGGAAGACCTTGCAACGAGGAAATGAATCTCATAAAGTTAAAATAGCAAGGGCAGTATGGTACTTTATTTTTTTTCTATTATTATTATTTTTTAGTATGGTACTTTATTAATGATCACCTTATGTATTCAAGAAATTAAGATTACTGCATTGTTGAATATAGTAGAGAACAAATAGTACATTTCACAATGATTTTTACCAAATGTTTCAATTGATTTAATGACTAAATCAGTTTTCAAATTATTAATATTTAGGTAGATCCTTTTTTCCAAAGGTTACATAGTTGAGGCATTAACTTTATATATACATGGAATTGTAACTGTAAGAGATAAGGAATATGCTTAAGGCACAATTTTAAAATTTAAGGATTCTTAAAAATTATGTTAAGGATACTTACACATTTGAGAAACAATCCTAATTATGTCAGAATTAGGGAATATACTTTTAATGGACCCCTTTTTCTGATTAAAATGGTGGTGTAATATATTCATAAGAAAAGTTGGAAAAGATTATTGAACTTGGCTTTATAAGCAGCTCAGTTCAGTTGGTTTTTGTGTAATGCTCAGGCATAAAGTGTCTGGGAGTCATGGCAGATTAGTGGAAGGTATGAAGAATAATTACTCTTAAATAGACTGTTGTAAATGACTTGAATTTTCTAACATTAGGCTAGATTTTTTTTTAAACAGTTTTAATTCCACAGTAAAGTCCATTCTTTATTTTAGTCATTAATATTATAATTTCAGGATCCTTTGGCTGGTATAATTCCACGTACTCTTCATCAGATTTTTGAGAAACTTACAGCAAATGGTACTGAATTTTCAGTCAAAGTGTCTCTGTTGGAAATCTATAATGAAGAACTTTTTGACCTCCTTAATCCATCTTCTGATGTTTCTGAGAGACTGCAGATGTTTGATGATCCGCGTAACAAGGTAACTCAGTCTTTGAGAATGAAATATCTGCAAATTTTAATGTGTAATGCTTTGCGAAGTGTGTGTGTGTTAACCAATCTAATGGGTGCTTTTTAAAAATATTCTGTCAGAGAGGAGTGATAATCAAAGGTTTAGAAGAAATTACAGTACACAACAAGGATGAAGTTTATCAAATTTTGGAGAAGGGAGCAGCAAAAAGGACAACTGCAGCAACATTAATGAATGCATACTCTAGGTAAGAAAGCCATTGTCTTCCTCATGCTCCATTTTCTTTTTAGGAGAAATTACAAACTTGCGGGAAGTCAAATTGGGGTGGGTCAAAATATGTGAATCACATATACCTAGATTTTATGTTAGATTGCATGCCTTAGTAATTGGTTTGAGATTTATAGAGAAGCACCAATATTGGAAGAAGGCTGGAAAGGAGAACAAAGACAAGTTGAACTAGAATGGAAGCATTAAACTATTTTAAAATAGATTTTTTAATCTGCTAAATGAAATTGTACATGGGACCCCTGATTAAAATATGGCTGCTATAGTTGAATTTGGGATGGAATTCTCAGAGGCTTATATCTTCAGCCTTAAGAAGGTTTACTCTGAGCACATTTCTGAAGCCACTATGTGTTGTATTTAGAACACAGTTTGAAAAACCTTGGTTTGAGAAAGGATTAGAAGAAAGTCAAATGACTATTTTATTTTTTTCAACTTTATTTAGGTATGATTAACAAATTTATGTATATTTAGGTTATACAACATATTTTTTTTTTTTCAAATGGCTTCTTGTTAATGTAGGGAGATGGATGATCACTAACTGACTTTCAAGGGGACAAAAGGCCATATTTGATAGAGCCCTCTATAGGATAAATCCCAAATTCTACAAATGCAGTTTACCAAGTTAGAAGTGAGTTTTTTCCTGTTGATCTTTGAAGGAAACATCAGACTGTAATTGGAAGAGGTTTGGGTTGGGAATTAGGTATTTGTGTTTAGTTCCAGTTCTGTAGTTAAATATATGAATTTGGGTAAATAAGTGAACTTATCTGAATATCTGTTTCCTTGAGCTACAAAATGACTAAGGCTCTTATTTCTTTACTACCTTATTGAAAATTTCTACAGTTATAACTGCAATTTTATAAACAATTATAATTGCAACTTTATAAAAATATGTATGCATTTAAAGAAAAAAAACATAAAAGTAATTAAAATCCTAATTTAAAATTTTCCTATAATAGCTTTTCATTTTTAAAACTTAAGCTATAAATCAATCATAAAATGAAATTTTCATTCTGATTGGTTTGTAACTTAATTTTATATAGAATGTGGAGGAATGAATTTAAGACTAAATAAAATTTCCTTTCTCAGAAAACTTTTGTCTAAAACATAAAAGTCTTATTATTTTGTCCCTGGCTGGTGTGGTTCAGTTGGTTGAACATCATCCCGTTTACCGAAAAGTGGACTGTTTGATTCCTGATCAGGGCACATACCTGGGTTGCAGGTTTGGTCCCTGGATGGGTCCCTGATCTATGTTTCTCTCCTTCTTCACTCTCTAAAAACAACAACAAAAAATCAATAAAATCATATTTCAGAATTTGTGTTATTTTATAAATTTGTATAATTTGGGTCACCTTTTTAAAAAATATGTAGATTGGAATAAAGATCTTTTTTATAAATGTATATGATAAAAAGACAATTAAAATTTCCAAAACAGAGTTGAAGTATGTGCTTAATTGCAATAATTATACAATGTTAGATTAAGAATGGGTAAATAATCGTAGAAAAACATGAAATGTATATTATGATTTAGATTTACAGTTTATATTAGAAGCCCGGTGTACAAATTCGTGCATGTGTGTGTGTGTGTGTGTGTGTGTGTGTGTGTCTCTCTCTCTCCCTCCTTCCCTCCCTCAGCCCAGCCTGCACACTCTTGCAATCCAAGACTGCTGGCTCCTAACCACATGCCTGCCTGATTACCCTTAATCACTCTGCCTGCCTGCCTGATCACCCCTAACCGCCTCTGCCTCGGCCCCCGCCATGGTGGCTTCATCCAGAATGATGTCTGCAAGGTCCTTCGGCTGTGTGGTCTAATTAGCATATTACACTTTTATTATTATAGATTGTTCCTATTCCCATTTCAGTAATTTTAAATAATTTAAGTTTTGTAAAAATGGTATTTATTGTAAAATTTTTTCAAGTAACATGAAAAGTCTCAATAAGAAAATTACTCTATTTCCCACCATCAGTGACATTAACAAACAATGATGTTTCCAAAGGTCATTGATACAGAAAGGAAAGATGTCTTTGGGTGTCTTATATAGTCATAAGTCACATAATAGCATTTGGTTATTGATAGACTACATATGTGACAGTGGTCCTATAGAGATCTGAAAAATTCCTGTCATGTCATAACTGTCAATAGTGTAGAATTAAAGCATTACTTACGTATTTCTGGTAATGCTGGTATAAACAAACCTATGCTTCCAGTTATATAAAAATATAGCACATTCAATTACGGTAGACTATACCATTTAGATTTGTGTAAGTACACTCTGTGATGTTTGCATAACAATGAATTGCCTAATGATGCATTTCTCAGAACATATTCCTGTCATTAAGCTGTGCATGATTATAATTTTTGTATCCCTCAGATAAAATCTAAATGTCAATATATAGCATAAGATATACTTTGGAATACTTTATAATCTAACAGTGATTATCTTGTAGTTTTGGTGGTCACTGCTGTTCAGGGAAAGGAATTATCTTTCTGATAACGTTCTCAAAGCAGAACAATGAACTTTTATAGCGGTTGACACTAGGGGAGTAATCTAATGGCTTGCCTGGGGCTGTTTGAATTCATGGTAATGACATATTTCAGATGGTTCTTATGAATAGGAAGATTGATTGCAAGGCTTCCCCTCTGACATATCAGGCAACTGTCCCCAACCCTACCCAGCTTTCAGAGGTGCCTGGGGATTCTAGTGTCTGAGTCTTTTAGGGTATTTTAAGTAGCTTCTTATTGTATTCTATAGGCAGTAGGTACAAGAAAGCAAAAATCTGTGAGGTACTATCTTTCTTTTTAAAAAAAATATATTTTATTGATTTTTTACAGAGAGGAAGGGAGAGGGATAGAAAGTTAGAAACATCAATGAGAGAGAAACATCAATCAGCTGCCTCCTGCATGCCCCCTACTGGGGATGCACCTGCAACCAAGGTACATGCCCTTGACTGGACTCGAACCTGGGACCCTTGAGTCGCAAGCTGACGCTCTATCCACTGAGCCAAACCTGTTAAGGCTATCTTTTTTTATTTATTAGTTTTGAGACAGAGACAGAGAGACAGAGACACAGAGAGAGAGAGAAGTATTGATTTGTTCCACTTATTTATACACTCATTGATTGATTCTCGTATGTGCTGTGACAGGGATTGAACCTGTAACCTTGCCACATCCAGACGATGCTCTAACCAACTGAGCTACTCGGCCAGAGCAGATACTTTCTTTTGTGGATTTAGATCTTTCTTGGCTGTTTTTAATATTTTATAGAAAGGAAATAGTATTGTATTATAATGACTGGGTAACTTGATCTTTTCTAGTCGTTCCCACTCAGTTTTCTCTGTTACAATACATATGAAAGAAACTACAATTGATGGAGAGGAGCTTGTTAAAATTGGAAAGTTGAACTTGGTAAGCATCTACCTTAATACCACTGTTTCATTCTTATGTTTTTAATCCAGTTTATTGACAAATAAAATTATATATTTAAAGCGGACAGTGTGATGATAGGACATACATATTTTTTGTAAAATGATTACCACATTCAAATTAACACATTCATTACCTCACATTATTATCATTATTATCATCAGTATTTTGGTGATAAAACTTAGGATCTACTCCCAGCAGATTTCAGTATAGTATTATTAACTGTATTAGTATATATGAGAACTTACTTACTTTAACACTGAAGGTCTTTACCCTTTGACCAGCATCTTCTCCCTATCTTCCTGACTTCTCTGCTCCTGATAACCATTATTATGCTCTCCATTTTTATGAGTTGGACATTCTATCCCTCCTCACTGATTCCATATATAAGTGAGGTCATACAGTATTTGTCTTTTTGTCTTTCTCTGTTTCCCCCCCACACACACACACACTTAGCATAATGTCCTCTAAGTTCCTCTATGTTGTTGTAAGTGGTAGAATTTTCTTTCTCATGGTTGAATAATATTTCATTGTGTGTGTATATACCACACCTTTATCTATTTATCCATTGACAGCCAACTTAGATTGTTTCCACATCTAGGCTATTCTGAATAATGGAATGGACATGAGAGTGCAGATATTTCTTTGAGATACTGATTTCATTCCCTTAAGATATTTACCCAGAAGTGGGATTGGTAGTTCTCTTCTATGACTTTATTCTTTTTCTTTTTTAAAAATATATTTTATTGATTTTTTACAGAGAGGAAGGGAGGGAGATAGAGAGTTAGAAAGATCGATGAGAGAGAGAGACATCGATCAGCCCCCCATTGGGGATGTGCCCGCAACCAAGGTACATGCCCTTGACCAGAATCGAACCTGGGACCTTTCAGTCCACAGGCTGACGTTCTATCCACTGAGCCAAACCGGTCTCGGCTATTACTTTATTCTTGATCCCTTCAGAGAGAAGCCTGAAATTTTATACTTCTAGACAATATTTTTATAGTCACTGGGTTATTAGTTTTGTAGTGGGTTGTTATTATTAAAGATAACTTACTTTATATATTATGTATAATAAGAGAATGAACATCTTCGAGTCCAAATCCAATAGAATGACAACCTGTTTTTGTTTTTTCTTTAATTCAAGGTTGATCTTGCAGGAAGTGAAAACATTGGCCGTTCTGGAGCAGTGGATAAGAGAGCTCGGGAAGCTGGAAATATCAACCAATCCCTGTTGACTTTGGGAAGAGTTATTACTGCTCTTGTAGAAAGAACACCTCATGTTCCTTACCGAGAATCTAAACTAACCAGAATCCTCCAGGATTCTCTTGGAGGACGTACAAGAACATCTATAATTGCTACAATTTCTCCTGCATCTCTTAATCTTGAGGTAAGCCTTTTGAATAGTATCTACCAGTGTAGCAGCTGTAATTCTTATTTAGCTACCAAATTATTTTATTTTCTTTATTCTTTTTTTAAATGTTTTTATTGATTTTTTTTTTTTTAGGAGAGTGAGGAAGGAAGAGGGGGAGAGAGAGAGAGAGAGAAACTTCTATGAGAGAGAAACATTGACTGGCTGCCTCCTGTATGCCCCTTATGGGGGACTGAACCTGCATCCCAGGCATGTGCCCTGGCCAGGAATCAAAACAATGACCTCTTGGTGCATGAGTCAATGTTCAACCACTGAGCCACATCAGCCAGGCTCTTTATTTATTTATTGATATTTTACTTTTTAGTTTTCTTAGAAACATCAACCGCTGCCTCCCATACACACCCTTACTGGGTATTGAATCTGCAACCTAGGTATGTATGTGCCCTGACCAGGAATTGAAAGTGCAACCTTTTGGGTGCACGGGATGATGCTCTAATTAAACGAGCCACCTGGTCAGGGTGCTATCTCGTTTAAAAGTTCATCCATTGGCTAAATTAATTCTGTATAATAATAAAAAGAATATGGACATTGCATAGGAACACATTTAGGAGGACACCACTGAAAAACAATGTTTCTCCTTCCTGGTAGAGTTTTTAATCTTTTTTGAGTTTTTAATCCTAAAAAGCAAGTTGCTTACTGGCTTTTTCCACACAGTCTTTAAAGAAAACTGTTGTGGTCATTAGCAGTATATGGTTACATGGTATATAGAGATTTAATTGAGTACTTAGAAGTTAAATGAATGCTAGGGTTTAGACTGCTTAGAGAGCAGTGAAGGTGGGGAGGGGGTTGGGTGTGTTGGAATAGGTGGGAAAACCAAAAGAAGCAACAAAAATGGCAGAATTGACTCTTACTTTATTGTAATAATCTATTTTGAATGGAATTAGAAAAACTTTATAAAGTCTTTAATTCTTCTTGTACTTAACAATATTTTTATTGAGATATGATTCACATACCGTAAAATCCACCCATTATTACTGTGTTCACAGAGCTGTGCAATCATTATCAAAATCTGAGTTTGAAATATTTCATCACCCCAGTCTGCCCTAACTCCCAACCTTTGGTTACACTAATCTACTTTTCTTTTCTTTTTATATATTGTATTGATTTTTTACAGAGAGGAAGGGAGAAGGATAGAGAGTTAGAAACATCGATAGGAGAAATACATGGATCAGCTGCCTCTTAGTATTACAGATATCTCTCATTTCCCCCTTGTCCTCCTAACCAGAAAGAATTTAAGTTCTAGATGGAGGCCATGATCTTGGTCTTCTTAAACTTTGATCTGAGATTTAAAAAAAAATAAAAAATATTTCATTGATTTTTTTTTACAGATGGGAAGGGAGAGGAATAGAGAGTTAGAAACATCCATGAGAGAGAAACATCAATCAGCTGCCTCCTGCACACCTCTATTGGTGATGTGACCGCAACCAAGGTACATGCCCCTGACTGGAATCGAACCCATGACCCTTCAATCCCCAGGCTGACGCTCTATCCACTGAGCCAAACCAGTTATGGCTAATCTACTTTTCTTAATCTATAGATTTGCCTACTCTGAGTATTGCATATACATGGAATCATACAACAAGTGTTCTTTTGTGACCGGCTTCTTTCACTTACCATAATGTTTTCATTGTTCATATTGTAGCATGTATCAGTACTTCATTTCTTTTGGTGAATGAGTAATATTCCATTATATGGTTATAGGACATTTTGTTTATTCATCAGTTGATTGAATTAAAAAAATTACTAGGTCAAGCTATTATAAAGTTAAATACTCTAAACATTAAGGAGAAAGAAAAAAGATAGGTATGTTTTGAAAAATCTTTTTTAAAAGTTGGGTATAATAGTCTTAGTGGTAGATTTTCAGATTAGCTATAACCATAAATTATTACGTGTGAGTTATTTTATAGTACACGTTAGGTAACAGAACTACATTCTCATAGTATCTTTAGTAATTGGCCTTTTTATCACAGGAAACTCTGAGTACATTGGAATATGCTCATAGAGCAAAGAACATACTGAATAAGCCTGAAGTTAACCAGAAACTAACCAAAAAAGCTCTTATTAAGGTAATTGTCCATTTTTTGTGGAGTAATGTTATCTTGTTTGACAAATGTGAAAATAAGAAATTGCAATAATTATTAAAAGATTTGTTAAATTGCCTGTGGTAGGGCTTTTCATTTAATAATATAAACTAAATACCTTATATGTTAAAATATTTTTTCTAATGCTAAATTAAATCAGCAAAATTTGAAAATATTTGCATTTAAAAAGTTTATTTACTTATTTACCACTTAAGGGTAACATGTATGGTTACTGTACATTAGGGTATAATTACATTCATGGCCGAAAGTAGTATTTTGTTGTGTAAATGTACCACAGCTTTTCTTTATCCACTCATGTACTGATGGGCACTTGGGCTGCTTCCAAATCTTGACTATTTTAAATAACACTGCAAATAACATAAGGTTGCAAATATTCTTTCAAAATAGTGTTTTTGGTTTGTTCAGATAAATTTCCAGAAGTGGAATCATTGGGTCATAAGGCAGTTTCATTTTTAATTTTTTGAGGGAACCCCATATGGCTTTCCACAGTGACTGTACCAATCTGCATCCCCACCAACAGTGCATGAAGGGCTCCCTTTTCCCCACATCCTCACCATTATTTGTTTATTGTTATTAATGATAGCCATTCTGACACATGTGAGATGATATCTCATATTGACCATCTGTATGTCCTCTTGGAGAAGTGTGTATTTGGGTCCTTTTTTATTTTTTGCCTTTAAAATTTTTTTATTTCAGAGAGGAAGAGAGCGGTAGAGATAGACATATTAATGATGAGAGAGAATCATTGATCTGCTGCCTCCTATGGGGATTGAGCCCACACCTGCATAGGTGCCCTGACCAGGAATCTAAGTGTGATCTTTTGGTTCATAGGTTGACACTAACCCACTGAGCCACACCAGCTGGACTAGGCCCATTTTCTAATTGGATTATTTGAGTTTTTTATGGTTGTGGTTTGAAAGTTCTTCATATATTCTAATCCATATCACAATCATGGTTTGTAATTGTTTTCTAGTTTGTAGTTGTCTTCTCATCTTCATAATGACTTAGGTAGAACAAATGTTTTTGAATTCAGTGTGATTGTTTCCTTTTATGGATTGTGCTTTCGCTGTAAGTTGTAAGAACTCTATGCCTAGCTCTATCTAGATCCTGAAGTTTTTTTCTTTTGAAATTTTTGTATCTCTACATTTCACATTTAAGTACATAATTCACGTTGAATTTTCTTTTGGTTAGGGTGCAAACTTTGGGTCAAGCTACATATTTTTTGTCTATTGGGTAGGGGGCCTTTTGGATTGCTAAAGCAACATCCTTTGTTGAAAAGGCTGCATTTTCTCATTTAAGTTGATTTTCTACTTTTGTGAAAAATCAGTTGGGGATATTTATGTGGGTACATCTCTGGGCTGTATTCTATTCCATTGATTTATATGTCCCTCCACCAATATTACACATTGTAGCTGTGTAATAACTCTTGGAATCATGTAAACAGTTTAAAAGTAAGTTTGTAAAGGAACACATTTTCTTTGTAAAGTATCTCAAAATTATCAGGCTATGAGAAAAACTACATTGACTTTACATTTATTATTTTTAAAATACTAGGCTCTTTTATAAGTATTTATTTTATTTAGATACTTGAATTTTTGAACCCTAGTTATATTAAACCTAAAAATATTTAATAGTAATTCTTTAATATGATAAAATATTCAGCCATTGTTTGAACTGTCAACTGTTTCAGTGTATATACTTTTAAAATAGTTTGTTTTAAGGTCCAAGTAAAGCTTACCCTTTGTAATTTTTGGATTTATCTTTGGTTTCAATACATTGATTCTTCTTTCACCTTTTACTGCCCCTATAATTTATTTGTGGAAGTACCTGTATTTTTTGTCCTTATAGTGTCTTTTGACATGTTCTGTTATTTGTATTTTTCTGCATATCTGGATCATGAGGTCTCATAGATTCCAGTTTTATCCTTTTTAAAAATTTAATAAATCTTTATTGTTCAGATTATTACAATTGTTCCTCTTTATTCCCCCCATAGCTCCCTCCACCTGGTTCCCATCCCATCCTCTGCCCTTACCTCCCCCTCAAAACACACTGTCCTCTTCCATAGGTGTACGATTTTTGTTCAGTCTCTTCTCGAACCTCCCACCCTCTTTACCCCTGAGGATTGTCAGTCCACTCCCTTTCTATGCCCCTGATTTTATTCTGTTCACCAGTTTATTCTGTTGAGTAGATTTTTAATTCACTTGATTTTTAGATTTACTTGTTGATATGTATTTGTTGTTCATCATTTTTATTTTTACCTTTTTCTTCTTCCTCTTCTTAAAGAATACCTTTCAGCATTTCATATAATACTGGTTTGGTGTTGATGAACTACTTTAGTTTTTTCTTACCTGTGAAGCTCTTTATCTGACCTTCAATTCTGAATGATAGCTTTGCTGAGTAGAGTAATCTTGTTTGTAGGTTCTTGCTATTCATCACTTTGAATATTTCTTGCCACTCCCTTCTGGCCTGCATAATTTTTGTTGAGAAATCAGCTGACAATCGTATGGGTGCTCTCTTGTAGGTAATTGTTTTTCTCTTGCTGCTTTTAATATTCTCTCTTTGTCTTTTGCTTTTGGTATTTTAATGATGATGTGTCTTGGTGTGGTCCTCTTTGCATTCTTTTTGTTTGGGGTTCAGTGCTTCTTAGACTTGTAAGTCTATTTTTTTCACCAACTGGGGGAAGTTTTCCGTCACAATTTCTTCAAATAGGTTTTCAGTATCTTGCTCTCTCTCTTCTTCAAGCACCTCCATAATTCTGATGTGGGGACGCCTGAAGTTGTCCCAGAGGCTCTTTACACTGTCTTCAAATTTTTGGATTTCTTTTTTCTTTTGGCTTTTCCAGTTGAGTGTTTTCTGCTTCTTTGTATTTCAAATCTTTGACTTGATTCTTGTGTTCTTCTAGTCTGCTGTAAGGTCTCTGTATAATATATTTTATTTCAGTCAGCATATGTTTAATTTCTAGTTGGTCCTTTTTCATATCCTCGAGGATCTCGTTAAATTTATTGGCCTTTCCTAGAAAATTCTTGAAAAACCTTATAACCGTGATTTTGAAGTCTATATTCAGTTACTTGTTTTCCTCCATTTATTTCATTTGTGACCTGTTTCTTTGTCTCCACATTTTGGCTGCTTCCCTGAGTTGGTAGAGTAGCTGTGTGTGCTAGGTGTCCTGTAGGGCCCAATGGCTCAGCCTCCCCAGTTACGTGAGGTGCACTCTTGGTGCACTCCTTTGTGGACTGTGTGTACAGCCTTGTTGTAGTTAAGTCTTTATTGTTGTTGGTATCACTGGGGGGGAATTGACCTCCAGGCCAGTTGGCTGTGAGGATTAGCTGTATCTGCGCTGGGAGAACTTCTCTGCTGGAGACAGCCTTATGAGACAAGACTTGCAAAAGTGCAAAAGCCTCTGTGCTGTGCTTGGATGTGATGGAGTCTCAGAGCTGAGCAGACAACTTTGGCTTCCCGTCAGCCCTGCCCTATAAGGCCCCTGGGTCTCAGTGTCCCTTGGTAATCGTTGTAGTCCTCTCTGCGTGCACTCTTGTGTGTGCCTCCAGACCTCAGCCTCTCATGGTTCCCCTGAGTTTCCGTGTGCTCCTCTCCTTTCCCAGCAGTCCAAATTCCCCCCATATGAGTCTGGGACCCCAGGATCTTGCCCCGAACTGGGATTCAGTGCAGTCAGAGCTAAGGTTCAGTGCAGTCGGGAGTTTCCGTCTCCTTCCTGCTAGAGAAAGTCAGCCAGGCACTGAGCTTCCCATCCTCTCCATGCTCGTGTTATACCTCAGCTTTTTGCAGCTTCTCTGAGTCTCCATGAGCCCCTTTCTTTCCTTCTAGTTATAGAATTTCCACTCAGCCAGCTTTCCTGTGGTTCTGGGTGATGTCTATTCTATCTTTTAGCTGTAGTTTTGAAATTGTTGTATGAGGCAGCAGTTTAGGTGTTCACCTATGCCGCCATTTTGGTTTCTCCACAATTTAATCTTATTATGTATTTTATGTAAAACTTTTTCTGAGGTGGTGGTATGTTCTCCCACCAGGAAACACATAGTCTGCTTTTTTATCTTTTTTTAAGAATTGATGATATTCAATGAGTTGATCCATTAGTTCTTCAAGGGTTGTAAAATAGTAATTTCCTAATTCAATTTTTCCTTACTAATTGCTGGACTACCTCTATAATGAGGAACTTGCCCTCAGCTACCCTAGAATATACTTCTTATAGAAAGGCAGGAAAAATGCTTGATTCGTTTCCTTTATTTGACAGTTTTGTGAATAATGCATTGATATTTCTAGCTTATTTTTTTTCTTTTCACCTGAGGATATGTTTTTTAATTGAAAAAAAATTATTTTTTAAGAGAGAGAGAGAGAGAGAGAGAGAGAGAGAGAGAGAGATTCAGGAGAGGGAAGGAGAGAGGAGGGAAGAGAGAGAGAGAAAGAAAGAGATTAGTTGCCTCTTGCACAGGGAATTGAACCCAAAACCTTTTGGTGTCTGGGATAATGCTCCAACCAACTGAGCCACCTGGCCAGGGTGGTTTTCTAGCTTTCTTCATGGCATTATAAACTCATGGACATAACATTTTTGTGTTAATCCATTGTAGCTATTATCCTCAGTGATGATCAAATTGTTTCTCCTTTGACCTATGGCAGTGGTCCTCAAACTGCGGCTTGTGAACCACATTTGGCTCCTTGAATGTGGCTCTTCCACAAAATACCAGGGCCTGGGCGAGTCATTTGGAAAGAAGTGGTATTAGAAGAAGTTTAAGTTTAAAAAATTTGGCTCAAAAGAAATTTCATTCGTTGTACTGTTGATATTTGGCTCTGTTGCCTAATGAGTTTGCTGACCACTGACCTATGGTAACTTCTCCAAGTGATTTCTTGAGCCCTTTTCATTATCTTAAGATTTTTTAGCTTCATTTTTATTTTGCTTGACAAAATATTCTAGGTTCATTTTGAATGTTTCTTGCCCCAACTCTAGAGTCAGATAGTTCTCTAAAAAATCCTGATGTGTGTTTTTTTTAGTGTGAAATGCCACTTGAAGACAAACCTGAGTACTGGAGATTGTGTGATGTTTTTTTCAGAAGCCCATAAAATTTAAAGGCTCTTTGAAAGCTGTTGAAAAACTATTCTGTACAGGTTAATACTGAATGAAAAATATGGCTATTATTTTTTATCATACATTTTTATGATTTAAAAAAGATGAAAAGGCTATCTTTTTATATTTTTTTATATCATCCCCAAACCAAATTTTAAAAAAGATTGTTCTATATTGACACCTTCAATATTCTTCTTGTGTAGGAATATACAGAAGAGATAGAGCGTCTGAAACGAGATCTTACTGCAGCCCGTGAAAAAAATGGGGTGTACATTTCTGAAGAGAATTTTAGGTAAGCCATTAGTTATGGAAATTAATTTCCAAAAATAAATATTTTGTGATAACAGGCTGTTGGAAATGAAATTTACTTATTTGACAGTTAATAAAATCTTTATTTGTTGTTGGTTTTACAATGCTTGTTTTTCTTTTGATATTAACAAGTACTTATCAAACAGTTTAAAAAGATTTTATATTAACTTTTTTTTTCACTTATTGAGACAGAGTTGGAAGGGAGGAGAGATACCTGGGGTAGGGCACAAACCCGAAACTCAGGCACATGCCCTTAATTGGCAATCCAACCTGGGTGAGGGCCTGCACTCTACCACTGAGCCACATGAGCCAGGGCTGGTTTTTTTTTAAATTAATTAATTAATTAATTTTTAAAAATATATTTTATTGATTTTTTACAGAGAGGAAGGGAGAGGGATAGAGAGTTAGAAACATCAATGAGAGAGAGACATCGATCAACCGCCTCCTGCACACCCCACACTGGAGATGTGCTTGCAACCAAGATACATGCCCTAGACCAGAATCGAACCTCAGACCTTTCAGTCCGAAGGCTGATGCCCTATCCACTGAGCCAAACCGGTTTCGGCATATTTTTTATTTTTTAAGTAATTACAGATTCACATGAAATTACAAGAAGAGTACAAAGAGGTCCCATGTATTTTCCATCCAGTTTCCCCAATTGATTTCCTCTCAAGTAACTTTACTACATTTTCAAAACTAGGAAATTGATATTGATACAGTGTATGTGTATAAATATATCATTTTTTCAAGTTTATATATTTGTGTAGTTTAGAACTGTCATTTCAAAGATTTCCCTTTTGCTGACCCTTTATATTCATATCCATGTTCTTCTCCAGTGGTCCCTAACCTCCAGCAACCACTAATCTGTTCACTTTTTTAAAGCCCTGGAGTAGTTTGTTCAAAGTAAAGTTAATCAAAAGACTTCTATCACATACCTTGGTTGTAGGTTTGATCCTACACCCAAGGTAGGTTTGATCTTGGTGATTGGGACACATGTGGGAGGCAACCAATCTATCTCTTTCTCTTCCACCTCTCTGACTCTCTAAAAAAAAATCTTTGGAAAAATATCCTTGAGTGAGGATGAACAACAATAAAAAAGATTGTTAGAACTAATTCTCCTTTTGTACCTCAGTTCTAACTTTTCCAGATAATAATTTGAGGAAATCTGTACTCATAAAAGAATCTGTGCCACTTAGCACACTGTGGAATAGAAAATTGTTGGTAGTTATGAAGGAACTGGAAGATAAAGAATGCAAAAGACAGCATTCACTTCTGAAACTTGCTAATGCTCAAGAAATCAGAGACCCATTAAAGTGGACCGGAATTATCTGGTCCAAAATGATATCTGTAGTGCTGAGGCTGAGGATCTGCTCTAGAGAATAATCCTTTGCTCTCCTGAGGATTTCTGTGGTGATTTGATAGTGACATGCGTGTTGTGGTATATTTAGGTATAGTAGGCAATGAGAGGTATAATTGCTCTGTCATACTTCAATTCTGTTCTCCAATTTTGTATCCTGTTTATGCTCCATATTCCTGATTATAGACACTTATGTTGTATTTCCCCCTATCTCTTTTTAATGTGAGTTGTATTTTTCTGTTAGCTTCATTGCTTCTTAAATTTTGTATACATACATTTCTTCCTCAATGGGTAGGGATTCAAAGTAGAGATAATGGGAAAACAATTATTAAACAAGGACAAAGAATACATTCATTTTTTGCAATTTGTATGTATTGCTTATTGGCACCTAGGCATCATTTTCATGATAGTGACAAATGGCAAAAAGCTGATGTGTAACTGCCACAATTGTGTTAGAATATATTGTTTAGGAATTAGGAAAAAAAATGCTAATTGTTAAATTCATATTAAACTTTATTTCAGAGCCATGAATGGAAAACTAACTGTTCAAGAAGACCAGATTGTAGAATTGATTGAAAAAATTGGTGCTCTTGAGGAGGAGTTAAGTAGGGTAAGCATTCCAAACAATATTGAATATTATGTAAAAAGCAAATATTTAAATTTATTTTATTGATTTTTTACAGAGAGGAAGGGAGAGGGATAGAGAGTTAGAAACATCGATGAGAGAGAGACATCAATCAGCTGCCTCTTGCACACCCCCACTGGGGATATGCCCGCAACCAAGGTACATGCCGTTGACCGGAATCGAACCTGGGACCTTTCAGTCTGCAGATCGATGCTCTATCCACTGAGCCAAACCGGTTTCTGCAAAAGCAAATATTTAAAGAAAATTTCAGAATGTGAGGGATCTATATTTCTAAGATTTTTTTCAGTATATGGGGCTGACTCAAATACTGAAAATAAGTTGTATCATAATTTTGTCACAATTGTAATGAAGAGAGTATTAAAAGAATTTTAAAACTATTAATTGACTTTAGAGAGAGAAACTTGGGGAGAGAGACAGAGAGATATCGATTTGTTGTTCCACTTATGCATTCATTTGATTGAATCTTTTTTAAAACCATGTTTTTATTGATTTTAGAGAGAACGGGAGAGGGAGAGAGTAATAAAAATATAGATGAGAGAGAAACATCGCTTGGCTGCCTCCTTAATGCCCTTCACTGGGGAATAAGCCCACAACCCAGGCATGTGCCCTGAATGGGAATCGAACTGGTGGCCTCTTAGTGCATGAGTCAGTGCTCAACCACTGAACCACACCAACCAGGCATTGGTTGATTCTTGTATGTCTCCTGACCTGGGATAGAACCTTCAACCTTGGCATATCAGGATGACATTCTAACCAACTGAGCAACTGGTCACAGCAGAAACTATTTTGACACATCAATGCAACATTACAAGAAATTAATTGAAATGTGTGATTTTATTGGTCAGGCTAAATAGTGAATGCTGAGCCCCAGCTGGTTTGACTCAGTGGATAGAGCGTCGGCCTGTGGACTGAAGGTTTTGATTCCATCCAAGGGCACATACCTGGGTTGTGGGCTCTATCCCTAGTAGGGGGCATGCAGGAGGCAGCCGATCAATGATTCTCTCTTATCACTTATGTTTCTTTCTCTCTCCTTTCCTCTCTGAAATCAATAAAAATATATATTAAAAAAATAGTGAATGCTGAGACTTTTTCATTAATGTGTTTATCAGATGAAAGAATGGGATGTTGGGAGAAAACAGATGTTAAATAAGATGTAAAGACCTGATCCTTTTGTGCCAGCCTTACATTGGCATTGTTGGATAAATCTCGAACAATTAATACCACCACACTAGACCTGTTTTATTTGTTTTTAATTAACTTAGGTAGAAACCAGATGCCATATAAAATGTACTAACCTGCCTGATAACTTACAACTTGTTACAATTTTGCATGGAAATAATTTGGTTCTTCTAATATTATATTTTGAACCAGCTAGGTGTCTCACCAATCAGTTCAGCTCTTTAATTCTTTAACAAATGTTTAATGTATTATATTTAGGTTACAGAATTATTCGTTGATCACAAAAATGAACTTGATCAGTGTAAATCTGACCTGCAAAATAAGACACAGGAACTTAAAACCACTCAAAAACATTTACAAGAAACTAAATTACAGCTTGTTAAAGAAGAGTATGTGTCGTCAGTTTTGGAAAGCACTGAGAAGAAACTTCATGATACTGCTAGCAAGGTTTGTCTTTGTTTTGATTGTATTTGCATTGAAGGAATTAGCAAATGGGTAGAAGTAAATTACTTTGCTGTCTATAGCATTAATTGTGAAATTCTATTATTCACCCCAAATTCACATTTCTGTCTATTTTAAAAAATGTGATTTTATTTCATCTAAATTTTCCTTATTGGAGATGCCAGATGAAGGAAAAAGCTTCCAGAAGTTTTGAAAATAGAATATGATTTTAATATTCCTTATGGACATTTAAAATAATGATGTAATACTTTTTCCTATGGTCATGATTAGAGTTAATCAGTAATCAAGATTTTAGGACCTTCTAATGATGGAAGTTGTTGAAAGTTTTAAATTTTTTATTCGGTATATTTTTGAGGAAATAAGAACACATAATATGCAAAAAACTTATAGGCAGTATAATTACTATAATTGGCAAAATCAGTTTTCCTTGTCTAGAGGGCTAGGAAGGGGAAATAAACATTCTTAGGTAAATTATCATGAATTTAAAAATGTCTTTGATGCAATATATAAAACTTTCAACTTCTCAATGGGAGCAATCCTTATGTAGCACAGATACTTTTGTAGACGGCTTTTGTCATATCCATCTTATCAACATTACTTTTTAAAAATAATATATAGTTGCTTGACACAGTTGAAGAAACTACAAAAGATGTATCTGGTCTCCATTCCAAACTGGATCGTAAGAAGGCAGTTGACGAGCACAATGCAGAAGCCCAGGATAATTTTGGCAAAAATCTGAATAGCCTGTTTAATAATATGAAAGAATTAATAAGGGATGGCAGTTCAAAACAAAAGACCATGCTGGAAGTTCATAAGACCTTGTTTGGTAAGTTCAAGCATTTCTAATGATTCTAATCATTGTGTGTTTAGTGGGAGACTAATTTCAAAACATATTTTAAAATAAAAAAATTCAGATGACAGGGTCACTAGTTCTTCCATTGTATACACTATGTTCAGACTAGAAATTAATACTTTCACTGCCTTTAAATGAAAACAAATCTTGGGTTATTTTCTCCTGTTTTCTATAACATGTTTATTAAATAATAACTAAGTGTATAAACTTTTAGAAGTAAAAGTCCTTTTAACCTTGACCCTGTCTCATTCCCTATAGACACTGCTGTTAAATTTCTTGAGTTTCTCAAAATTTTCTGTACATAAACATTTTGCATATTTTTTTTGAGAATATACATCCTGAATGTTTGCTGTATTGTCAGAGTATATATATGTATCATTTTAAACCAAACCATTGTCGTTATCTTCATGGGGTGGGAAGAGGGGAGGCACAAACCTCCTAAGTATGTTTATTTATTATGGAAGTATTACCCTCATTATAGAAAATTTGGGAGATGCAGAAATGTAAAGATTGTTTAAATCACCTAGAATTAGTCATTTTAAGCCAAGTGCTTTAAAGTTTATTGATTTCTAGTTTCTCTTTTTTTCTATAACCTCTTTTACCGACTGCAATACTGTATATTACTTTTAGTTAGAGATTAATTTTAGAGTGTTCTAGTTCTTTGTTTACTATGAGTTATAGTTATGGGTCTGATATACTATAGATTTGTCAACTGTTTACAGAATACTGTAGAACAAAAATAATTTATATTTAAAATGTCTCCTTGCTTGTGTAGTGAGATAATTATGTTAAGCTTATTTGTTATGACGAATTTCCACAACAGATATAATTTTGCCAGTCTCTTTAGGGTGGTTCAAATTATATTTAAATATGTTAATGCTAAAGTCCACATCTTTTTTTTGGTTACAGGTAACCTGTTGTCGTCCAGTGTTTTTGCATTAGACACCATTACTACAACAGCACTTGGATCTCTCTCATCTGTTCCAGAAAATGTGTCTAAACATGTTTCTCAGATTTCTAATATGATACTAGAAGAACAGTCATTAGCAGAAGAAAGTAAAACTGTACTTCAGACATCGCTTGTTAGTAAATATTTTGAAGTATTTTTGAAGGGTTACATTTGCTAAGTCCTCAAAAACTATGTTAACTATTCTTTCATCTTAGCTTTACTTGATACAGTGATAAACATATCACTTTAAAAGAGTAGGTTTATATTTTAAAGACAAATCTCTCTACTTTTTTTTCTTTCCCAGAAAAAAACACTTTCCAAATGCATGTAATTACCTTTGAAACTTTTTTCACTTATATCTTGCATTACCCCTTCTAATAACTCAAAAGGGTAGGCATAGCTACAGATGAATTCAAGGGGCCCATAACCTGCCACTTGGCTCAGAAATAGTAAATTATTTTTCCGCTACGTCCTGCAATCATCCTGCTGATGTTACATGGACATAATCAGAAGGAGCTATTATGTGGTTAATTTTAAAACTACATTAATACAGAAATATGTGCAAGAAAAATAACTTAGAAGATAGAATTCTAGAAACACATAAAATAATTTGTTAGGTCAGATTGGTATGATCAAGCCCTCCTAGGCTATAATTGTAAGATTGTTTTTCATAGCTCTATAGAAGTCACTCATCCAACTACACTTAACCAGAGGCCCAATGCATGAAGATTTGTGCAAGAATGGGCCTCTCTTCCCCTGGCTGCTGGCACCGCCTTCGCTCAGGCTGGAGCTAGCTGCCTTTCTGCTTTTGCTCTGGCCTGGAGCCACCTTTCTGCCTTCCCACCCTGCCCAGAGGCCCAGAGCGACTGGGGTGGTGTGCAGTGCCTGCGTTGTCACCATGGCAATGATGCAGGTGTCCCACCCCCTAGGTGTCTGAGTATGCAAATTAACCTGTCACCTTTGTTGGGTTCATTTGTATACTCCTAATTAGCTGGTGGGTGTCATGAAGGGATGGTCAATTTGCATCTTTCTCTTTTATTAGTGTAGATGCCTCCTCCTGATTTATATTATACTCTTTTATTTTATAGTTGTATGATTTATCTAGGAAGTTCTTGGCCATATCACTTACTTTGTTTTCTTTGTGTAGGCTCTCTGCCTCTCTTTTTGAGTTAAATAATATTTGTTGAACATGATAAAGTAGATGCTATAAATGTTAGCTGACACTCTAGATTCAGTTCTTGTATGACTTTTTTTTTAAATATATTTTATTGATTTTTTACAGAGGGATAGAGAGTTAGAAACATTGGTGAGAGAAACATTGATCAGCTGCCTCCTGCACATGCTCTGCTAGCGATGTGCCTGCAACCAAAGTACATGCCCTTGACCGGAATTGAACCTGGGATCCTTCAGTCCACAGGCTGACGCTCTATCCCCTGAGCTAAACCAGTTTTGGCTCTTGTATGACATTTTTGATAGATTTCTTTAATCAGCCAAGTTTGACAAAGTTAAAAGATACTGTTAATACTTAGTTACTTTTAAATATATATATATGTATACACTAAGTGGCCAGATTATTATGATCACTAAATGCATAATAATCTGTCCACTGTGTGTGTGTGTGTGTGTGTGTGTGTGTGTGTGTGTGTGTATATATACACATATATATTAGAGGCCCGATTCATGAATTTGTGCATGGGTAGGGTTCAAGGGGGAAGGGACATGGACGGTTGGCTGGCCTGCCTGCTGATCAAACTCCTGGTTGAGGGGCCAATTTGCATATTAGACTTTTATTATATAGGATATACACTGAGTGGTGAGATTATTATGTGTTCAGAGATCATAATAATCTGGCCACTCAGTGTATATATTATTTTATTGACTTCAGAGAGGAAGGGTGAAGGAGATAGAAACATCAATGATAAGAGAAAATCATTGAACAGCTGCCTCCTGCATGCTCCCTACTGGGGATCGATCCTGGAACCGAGGCATGTTGCCCTGACTGAGAATCCAACTGTGACCTCTTGGTTCATAGGTCAGAGCTCAACCACCGAGCCACACTGGCTGGGCAATATTTATTTTTTAGAAATTGATTCATTTACTAAGTGATAATCTGTATTTATAATTCTTCTACAATGTTATAACCAAGTCATAAGCATTACTTGAGTCAGAGATGACTGCTGCTCACACAGAATAAGTTGAAATTAAAATGATAGTTTTTTTTCCCAAGGAATACCAGTAGCTTTTTAAGTATCTATATAATAAAGGCCTCAGTGACCGTTATGGTGGGATGACCAAAACGACCCAACGCTATGATGCACACTGACTTGCACAGATGCTGAATGCAGGAGCTGCTCCCTGGGTGTCAGTACACTCCCACAGTGGGAGCGCCACTCAGCCAGAAGCCAGGCTCATGGCTGGCGAGTGCAGAGGTGGTGGTGAGAGCCTCTCCCGCTTCCATAGCAGTGCTAAGGAGCAGCAAGTAGGTGGGTGGTAAGAAGTGAGGGGTCCCGGACTGCGAGAGGGATGTCCAACTGCGAGCTTAGGCCCACTTCCACAGGTGGACATCCCCTGAGGGGTCCTGGACTCAGAGGGTGCAGGCTATGCTGAGGGAATGCCCCCTCTGCAGGGCATGCATTTCGTGCACGGGGCTTCTAGTTTACTATTAATTTCTTTTTCTTTTTTTAACTTTTTTTATTGATTTCAGAGAGGAAGAAAGAGTGAAAGATAGAAACATCAATGAAAGAGAATCATTGATTGGCTGCCTCCTACATGCTCCCCACTGGGGATCGAGCCCATAACTTGGGTATATGCTCTGATGGAATTGAACTGTGAATTACTGGTTCATAGGTTGATGCTCAATCACTGAGCCATGCTCGCTGGGCTTAATAATTTCTGTTACAGTTTCTCACCCATATCCCAGTGAAAGGCGCTTAGGTCAGATTATTGTTTTCCTTTTTATAAAACTCAATGTACACTACATTTTCAACTTCCCAACTGCCTTGACAAGAACAAAAATCTGACATGTCCTTCTGATATAGTAGGATATAAATCACGAGGTCTTCAAATTAAATACCTCTAGCCCAAAGCCTAATATTTTTTTTCCTTTTAGTTCTTAATGTTTTTTCTTTATTGATTTTTTTTTATTGATTTCAGAGAGGAAGGGAGAGGGATAGAGAGAGAGAAACATCAATGATGAGAGAGAATCATTGATCAGCTGCCTCTTGCATGCCTCCTACTGGAAATGTAGCCTGCAACCCGGGCATGTGCCCTTGACTGGAATCGAACCTGGGACCCTTCAGTTCGCAGGTCAATGCTCTATCCATTGAGCCAAACCAACTAGGACTATTGATTTTTAAAAAAATATATTTTATTGATTTTTTTTTTTACAGAGAGGAAGGGATAGAGAGTTAGAAACATGGATGAGAGATACATCAATCAGCTGCCTCCTGCACAACCCCTACTGGGGATGAGCTCACAACCAAGGTACATGCCTTTGACAGGAATCAAACTGCAGGCTGATAATCTATCCACTGAGCTAAACTAGTTAGGGCTCTATTGATTTGAAAGCTATTTGATTTCAGCCTTCATGACTAAGAACTTAAATTACTTAAAATTTATTTATTTTTATTTTTTTTGAAATGTATTTTGTTAAACTGTACTTGTAATACTGAAATTTTATCAAATGACTATCATTTCTCTGTCTTCTGAATTCTTCTGAGTTTTGTTAGGAATCTTATATGGTAAGTTGTCATTTTCTTAATTACTATAGGCAGGATTAAGTGATTTATGCAGAATATAAGCTCTGGGAACAAATAGGCTCTAAAGAATAGAAAATGGACACTTATGATTTTAATAAGTGTGTGTTTAGTTAACGAAGTATTTAAGACATTTAACCAGATTTATGGAAGTGAAAATATTATTTTTATTTTTAAGACTTGTTTGTTTTTATTTTTAAAACCAGAATGTACTTAAGACTGACCTTCTAAGTTCACTGGAAACCATTTTATCACCCACTGTGTTGGCTGTACTGAAAATCAATAGTCAACTGAAGCATATTTTCAAAACTTCACTGAGAGTGGCTAATAAGGTAATAAATGTTATCTCCAAATCAAATTGTTGTTTAAAAGAAAAAAAGCCTATCTGAATCTACACCTGGAGATTTACATGTAAAATCCATGGGTTCTAGAGGAGAGAGGAGTTAAGATACTCTCTGCCATTGATGTAGTCAGCAGAATGATGGCTAAGAAAAATCGGAGTGATAATGTTTAAGTTGGCAAAGTAACATATAGCATGCTATCATATGGTGGCTGAGGAAGATAATGCATCTATATCTGTATGCATATAGTCCTAGTTACACATAAAATGTCTGGATGTTTTTAAAAAGGATAGCAATCATCTCAGGTGGGAATGGAATGGGTTGTATAAGCTGGAGAGAAAAAGCCACTTTGCTTACTGTTTTCTACCTTTTCTATTTTGTATGTATTAAAAAAACCAAATTACTTTTTTTTTAATTTAAAAAAGTAAATTATCTTTCTTCAAAGTTAGAAGATCAGAAAAAGGAAATGGATGGCTTTCTCAGTACACTGTGTGACAATCTACATGAACTACAAGAAAATACAATTTCTTCCTTGGCTGAATCACAGAAGCTATGTGAAAATTTAACGGAAGAACTAAAGACAATAAAGAAAACCCATTCACAGGTATTTTATTTAGGTGATGTGGGGGGTGTAAAAAAGAAAATTTTATGATCTTTAACTTGATAATCCCTGATACACAATCTGAATGCTTTATAACTATTTTAGAAACCTGAAAATACCAAAGCCACTATTGCTTATAATGGTAATTAATATAAAATAATTGAGAATACTTTTTTTAATCAGTTAATATTTGAGGATTTGCTACATGTAAGCATTTTGAATGAGCCTACATGTCTACATTATAACTAGATAAATTATTTTTTTGTGTGGTAACATGTATAGGTACTTTCATAAACTATGCCCTGCTTTCCTCTTAAAATTTCTGTCCCCTTGATGTCAAACATTTAAATTGTAATAAATTAATACAGTTCTTAATTTTTATTAATTGATTATAAATGTAATTCATGATTTATCTTCCTCCATGTAAACTATTCCTAAGTGTAATGAATGTTTAAATTTTTATTAAGCGAAGTTACTACTACATGACAGAACTCTTTGGTCAGTAAAGCTGTTGACATAATGCAGTGGGTAGTGAAGGATTCCTTTTTAAAGGGGAAAGTGAGGGAGAGGGAATTCAGATCCAATCACCAAAAATGAGAAGAATAATATATCCAAGATTTTTAGGTAAGAAATAAAGCAACTTTAAAATGAAACTTACCAGAGAAAGGATTACTATCAGAAATTAGTAAAAATCATAGTTAAAATTTATTGAGCAACTTAAGTGTTTAATTTATCCCACCAATATAAATATAGGATTTATTACTAGCTCAGTTTTCTAATGAAACAAAAAGCCTTCACAAGCATAAAGCAGTGTTTTAAAAAATATATATTTTTATTGATTTCAGAGAAGAAGAGAGATAGAAACATCCATGATGAGAGAGAATCATGGATTGGCTGCCTCCTTGCAAGTCCCCCACTGGGGATCGAGCCAACAACCCAGGCATGTGCCCTTGACCGGAACTGAACCTGGGACCTTTCAGTTCACAGGCCAACGCTCTATCCACTGAGCCAAACCGGAGGCATGAAGCAGTATTTAGATCATCCTACAGTGGTGCAGGTGGTGATTATATTGCCTGAAAGGCATTTATTTTTGAAGGGATCTTCTATATATTTCTTGAATATATTCCTGCAATTTGAAATTGCAGCACTTTCTTATACCCTCTGCATAGGGAATTTATCTTAAACCTGCCTAGAATTTTTTAGGTATATATTCTAAGGTAGATTAACTCTTTATAAATTAACTGTTTTGAAATGTTTAAAATTAGTAATCAAATGTTTAAAAACAAACAAAATATGATCTGAAAAGTATTTTAGCATGGATGGTTTGATTTCCCTGTTTAAGGAAGCAAGTTTACTAAGTGAGTACTAACAAAACAATTATGTAAAACTCTGAACACCTATTTACATATAGGTAAATCTGATAATATCAACATTTCCCTCTACTTTGAGATTAATAAAAATACTTAAAGACTATTCATAATCAAATGATTTGAATAGGCTGATGTCTTATTCAAAGATGGACTGAACATTGAATAAGGCTGGATGCCTTTTCAACTTCCTTGGTTTTTACTACAAATCATTAGCATATTGTAAGCCTATAAGAGCTTGTTTTGAAAATGCCAATACTCTGTATTGACTTTTTATTAATGTCATCTGTAAAATGTTTCTGTAATGTTTCAGCTATAGTAATTGATAACAAAATCTAATAATTTTGGACTGCCTGACTGATGAGATTATCAGTATTACTTTTTCCTTTCAGTATTGTCATCATTTAAGAAGCAACTGTATGTATCTATCAAAGTGGTTCTAAAAACATAATGTATTTGGTTGTTAAGATGTATATAGTTGCTATTTTTATTTTATTCCCAATGAAATCCTTTTAATATCAACCTCCACTGCTTCCTTTTGTGGGAAAGAGATAAAGATCTCTTGTAAAGAATGTATATAAATCTCACCTATGAAAAAATACTTCATGTCAGGGTAGAAAAAAAGTTCAAGTGTCATAATTTCAATCTTTTCCCCTCCCCACACCTTTCTTATAGGAACTTTGCCAGTTAATCAATCTTTGGGGAGAGAGATTCTGTGCTTTGGAGGAAAAGTGTGAAAACATCCAGAAACCACTTCATAATGTCCAAAAAAATACAGAGCAGTAAGTTGTTTTAAAAATTTATTTAACTTTTCTCTGCTTGAAATTATTTTCATAATAAAAAGCTTCAAATAGTACAAAAACTATCAGCCCAGTTTCTCATTTAACATTTTATTATGTTTGCTTTATCATTATCATTCCTCTCATTTCCCCCTCTAAAATATATATATATCTTTTCTGAACTAGCTGAGAATGTATTATAGATGTAATTGCACACTTTCCAATAAATACTTCAATGTGTATTTCCTAAAACCAAGAATACTCTTTTATATAACCATAGTGTAATTATTTTAAATCAGAAAATTAATATTGATAACTGCTAGCATACCTAATTCAAATTTAGTCAGTTGTCTCATTAATGTTCTTTATAGGAAAAGGAAAAAATTGTCCTCCTGGTCCAGGGTTTAATCCAGGATCATACATTGCACTTGTCATGTCTTGGGTGTCCTTTAATCTGGAGCAGTTGTTAGTTTTTGTCTTTCATGACCTTTCTTTTTTTCAGGACTAGATTTATGTCCCTCAGTTGGGTGACCCCTTTACTCTTTTTAACCTCTCCCTCCACCCCTCCTCCTTTCTCTTAGCCACCATACTGTTGTCTGTGTCTGTGAGGTTGTTTGTTTTCATTTGTTGTTTTCTACAATTTTTTAATTGTATATGTGACTCAGTGTATTATTTCTAATGATCAGAGCTGCAGTAGAATTATGGCTAGCACCTATCTTACTACCGAACTCCTATAATCTGTTTTTCAGTCCTATTGTTGATACATGTTCCATTCTGAACTCTTCTTTCTTGAATCTGAATCTAGAAAGTGTTTTCCAACTTTATTTTCCTAGTGTCTAGATTTAGGATTTTTGGCTTATTCCATAGCTTTGAAGGAAATACTAGAAGTAGGATTGAAATAGGAAGGGAAGGAAGCCATGGTATACTTTCCTTAAGGCTAAGCAAGTCATTTTTCCTATCTTCCTGGCATTGTGTGCATGTCAAAGAATTAATCAAGCCCAGGGCCCAGGAATCCAGGTGAGATTTATGTATACTGAAGTTTAAGACCTCCCGCTTTCGGCATTTACTGTCATAGTATGCAATTTCATCTTCTACGAGGTTGTGATTCCTTGAAGGGATAGATTTATGTTGACAGTCTCCAAGTTTACCACTTAAACACTTTTTTTTCGATCATTTCCACTCTGTGGTTGAACTTTGGTTTTTAACACACATGCTTACTCACTTGGTTTATTCACATGTTGTACCATCTACTGGTAATAGATGGTAACTTTGATTCCTCAGTTTAATTCTATGGTGCGATAGCCGCGGGTGGGGAACATTAACCCAAGGGCCATATTAGGCCCTCAAATCATTTGGTTTGGCCCAGCCAAGGCATTAGGAGTGAGTTAATTAAACATTTGATCAAATATATTTTTAAGTCGATAATTGTGTATGGCTTTCAAATGATGTTAAAAAGACCCAAATGGCCCTTGGCAGAAAAAAGGTTCCCCACCCCTGTGCTATCTGGTGACTTTGAAGGCTATTAAAGGGAACCTGACTGAAAGGAGGAAGCACATGAATTTAAAGTATATTTTAACTGACGTTAGTTTTATGTCAGGGTTATGTTTGTGTTATGTGTATAGTTTGTCACACACCAATATTATTTTTTAACTTAAAAAAATAATTTTCACCCTGACCGGTGTACTCAGTGGAGAGAGCACCAGCCTACGGACGGACGGAAGGATCCCAGGTTCGATTCTGGTCAAGGGCATGTATCTTGGTTTCAGGCACATCCTTAGTGGGGAGTGTGCAGCAGGCAGCTGATCGATGTTTCTAATTCTCTACCCCTCTCCCTTCCTCTCTGTAAAAAATGAATAAAATATACATATATTTAAAAAAATAATTTTCATTGATTTTAGAAAGGAGAGGAAAGGGAGAGAGAGATAGAAACATCAATGGTAATAGAGAATCATTGACTAGCTGCCTCTTGCACACTCCCCACTGGGAATCGAGCCAGAAACTCGGGTATGTGCCCTGACCGGGAATCGAACCATGACCTCCTGGTTCATAGGTCGACACTCAACCACTTAGCCACACTGGATGGGCTTAAATTTTTTTATTTTTTATTTTTTATTTTTTAATATTTATTAATTAAATTGACATTACTCAACATGAACATAGAGGTTTTAGGTGTGATTTTCTAAGACCTGTATATTGCACCGTGTTCCCACCACCTCAAATCAAATCTTTTCTTGTCACCTTGTATTAGCACCCCCTTTCTATCATTTCTTTTAATTATTGGAAAACTTTAGAGTTTACTTTTATAAACTTTATAATTTTTATGATTTATGTCATAAACAAGGCAAAACTGTAAAAGAACACAATGACTGGACCATTTAGGGATTAGACTAGAGGCTGTAGATCCTCTCAAATAACATAATCCAGTATGAGAAATAAAACATGTGGACAGATTTCATTTTGGTAATTATATAGTTAGTACTCTAAGAGGGAGAAGTAAAGCATCCTATCTGGAGGAGACCCAAGAAAGGCCTTATGAGAAAAGATATTTTCAAGGGTCATCTAACGGCAGGTGTGATATCAGTCTGCTGTGAAAAGACACCGGCCAAAGCCTTCCTTCTCCCCGTGTGGAAAATTAGTAGGAACAAGGGCTCTGGAGCCAGACTGCTGGGTTTTAATGTGCCATTTGTGAGCTGTGTGATCTTGGTCAAGTTGTGTATCCTTTGAGTCTAAGTTTTCCATTTTAACAATGTTGGTCTCTTTTCCTATAGGAAATCTAAGGATATAATCAGCAAAACAACTTCTCACAGTACAAAGTTTTGTGCTGATTTTGATGGCTTATCACAGGAACTCAGATATTTTAACCAAGAAGGTACACAATTGGTTGAAGAGTGTGCAAAACACTGTGATAAACTCAACAGCAACCTTGAAATAACATCTCAAGATATTGAACAGAGATGTGAGGCTCTGAACACAAGCGCACTTTGTTTTTCTGAACAGTGGCTATCTGGTTTAAATAAAAGGGAAGAGGAAATTCAGAACTTATTGGAGGTAATAACTTTGTAACTGGAACCTACTTTGGGGAAAATAGTGATTAAATATTCTTGGCTAAGGATTGGTTTAAAAACAAAAGACATTTAAAAATATAATAAATGACAACATTTTAAAGTATATTATAGTTGGTATAACTTATACATGGTCTTGTTTCATGTTTTTGTCTCCAGGATCTCAAAATTATTTCATGTTTGTTTGATCTGTATCCTTGTTTTTTGACTTGTTAATTCTTTCAGATAAGGGCACTCTGTCTTTTGATGTATAATACCTTCCACTTTTATATGCCTTTTACTTTTCTTTAGTACTTTCAAATCTGTTACTGCTTAGAGTATTTAGGATGTTGTTCTGGTTGCTCAGAGGATACTGGACAAGATTTGTAGGTTTATTTAAACTTAATACTTGTATGAACCCTTTGTTGGCTTGGTTTTTTCATTCTGTACAATAACAGGATTTCACTAATAGTCTTAGGAATTAGTAAAAGAATTTAAGTATTTTCAGCTACATAAGTTATTTTCACTAAAGGAACCAGGGCTAATGAAGCAGGAAATGAAACAGATGAGCCTAGAGATCTTGTCATACCAAACAATAAGGAAGCTAGTAAAGACTAGTGGGGTTATGTAAAAAAGACTTAGGAGTTACCTGGTGAAACTCCTCTGTTTAAAGATGGTGTAATTTGAGCATAAAAAGTGTTTGCTACAATCTATTAAAATACTTTAAAACTCATGAATTCATAAGTCTTCATTGGAGCATGCTAGGGAAGCAATGCATTATTCTGAAAACTGGTTATAAAGGGAAACAATTGAGATCCATCTGTCTCTCTCGAAAGAATTCTGTCTTGGTTTAGCAGGGTAATAGATGAAGAAAAATGTTTTGGTGACTATACCCAAACCCACTGATTAATCCTAACATAGAAATACAACCAGATATTATGTGCTTTCCTATGAAATATTCTTGCCAAAAAATTAAACCTAATTTAGATCAAGCCTTTGGATCTAACTAGTTTGTAGAAAATAATAGAGGGCAGGCAAACATGAAAATATTGCAATTGACCAAATTCAGAATTTGAGGTATTCGATAGAGCAAAAGACCTGGTTTCTTCAACAAAAGTTATTTTACAAGGAGAAAAGTATGAGGAAGGATAAACCTGTATCAAAAGATTATGAAGACTAGAGGCTTAAGTCCTAGTTTGTCTGGGTTGGTCCTCTTATACAGCTTTTGTATTACGGAAATTATTAAGGAATGGCGCTTTCACTCTGCAAAATATTTCTGTTTGGATGATAAATTATATAGGATCTATTTAAGACTTATCAACCGATTCTAACGATAAATTCTGATTCAAATAAACAAGTTGTGAAAAACATTTGAGACAACTGGTGAATTTGAACAGTGATTAGACATTTGATGTAAAGAAATCAGTGTTCCATTTTTTGGTGTGAGAATGGCCTTGAAAAGCTCTTCACTTTACAGATATATGCTGAAGTAAATGGATGAAACGATGCAGGATCTGCTTAAAAAATAATCCCGAGGGGAAAAGGAGTAAATGGCCAATCTTGTTTGATTAAAACCCCATTTGTTGATAAATGTGAATACAGAGGTGTTAATTCTCTATTTTTGCATGTGTCTTTTAAACATTTTATAGAAAATTTCAAGGTAAGGGGAAAGATATAATGAATAAAACACTGACAACTTTTAGTAATAAAAGCTCATTTGCGTTATTTACAGGTTGTAAACCACAGTTGTGAGGTTTCAAGTTCAGAGATTACTGAAAAATTAAGTGGACATAAAGAAGTTAATGAGAACCACCGTAACAGTTTTCTTGGTCAGATAAATATTGATGAAGAAAAATTAATGGCACAAAGTCTAGAACTTAATGAAACCATAAAAATTGGTTTGACTAAGCTCAATTGCTTTCTGCAGCAGGACTTGAAGCTGGATATCCCAACAGGTACTTTAAAAGGGAAATAGAATTGGTAAATAAAAAATATATATATATATATATATTTTATTGATTTTTAAAAAATATATATTTTATTGATTTTTCACAGAGGAAGGGAGAGAGATAGAAAGTCAGAAACTTCGATGAGAGAGAGACATCGATCAGCCGTCTCCTGCACACCCCACTGTGGAGATGTTCCCACAACCAAGGCACATGCCCCCAACTGGAATCGAACCCGGGACCCCTCAGTTCGCAAGCCGACGCTCTATCCACTGAGCCAAACCGGTATCGGCTATTTTATTGATTTTTTACAGAGAGGAAAGGAGAGGGATAGAGAGCCAGAAACATCGATAAGCCGCCTCCAGCACACACCCTACTGGGGATGTGCCTGCAACCATGATATGTGCCCTTGACCGGAATTGAACCTGGGACCTTTCAGTCCCCAGACCGACGCTCTATCCACTGAGCCAAACCGGTTTCGGCAGAATTGGTAAATTTTTTTTTTTTAATATATTTTATTGATTTGTTACAGAGAGGAAGGAAGAGGGATAGAGAGTTAGAAACATCGATGGGAAACATCGATCAGCTGCCTCTTGCACATCCCCTACTGGGGATGTGCCCGCAACCAAGGCACATGCCCTTGACCGGAATCGAACCTGGGACCCTTCAGTCCACAGGCTGACGCTCTACCCACTGAGCCAAACCGGTTAGGGCAGAATTGGTAAAATTTTTGAAATTGAATTCAACCTTATACATGCCAGATGTTCAAGAAAACTAGATCCTGCCACAGCCTGACAGGAATTTACCATCACATGTAATCAACTCAAATATAGAAATATTAGAACCCTAAAATAGCTTTAACTAAGCATTAAGTATAATGATATAGGTAACATACTCCTAAAAATTTGGGCATTGTAATTCAGCAAAATTTTATTAAAATTTGGGGAACTGACTTTGTCTTAAGAGAGAACATTTTAAAAATAAACAAAATGTTGGCTCAGTGGATAGAGCGTCGACCTGTGAACTGAAGGGTCCCGGGTTCAATTCCAGTCAAGGGCATGTATCCTAGTTGTGGGCTCATCCCCAGTAGTGGGTGTGCAGGAGGCAACTGGTTGATGTTTCTCTCTCATCAATGTTTCTGGCTCTCCATCCCTCTCCCTTCTTCTCTGTAAAAAATCAAAATGTATTTAAAAAAATAAAAATAAACAAAAAATAAAAATAAAATGAATCATCTATCTAGAACTGTAATTTATCGAATTACATTCCTCTATTTTTTTGTTCATATAAAAATTAGAGCCTGGCTAGTATTGATCCATGCACCAAGAGGGCACCAGTTCACTTCCCAGTTGGGGCGCATGCCTGGGTTGCTGACTGGGTCTCCAGTGAGAGGGGTGCAGGTGCAGCTGATCAATGTTGATGTTTCTCATCGATGTTTCTGTTTCTCTCCTTGTTCTGTTCTCTCTCTCTCTAAAGTCAATAAAAGCTTTTTTTAAAAAAAAAAAAACAAAAGAGAAGAATGTAATTAAATAAGTCTATTTTAATGCAAAGCTTACCACATTGTGCATTTCCTTTTTCTTTTCTCTTTATATTTCATTATTTTTAAGAATTTATTTTAGAGAATGAGAGAGGAAGAGAAAGAGAGAGAGAGAGAGAGAGAGAGAGACATTTGTTGTTCCACTTATTTATGCATTCATTGGTTGAATCTTGTATGTGCCCAGACCAAGGATTGAACCTGCAACTCTGGCATACCGAGATGATGCTCTAACCACCTGAGCTATTGGGCCAACGCTGCATTTTGTTATGTGTACCTCTCATTTTGTCATGGACTGTTAGATTGGCATTTATGGATCACCATTTCGGAAGGTCAGAGGTTGCAAATGTCAGCATAGGCTATACTGATTCAGGGAAGCCAGGATAGAAGAAAGTTTAACAAGCTATTTAGCACAGGATGAGTAACTGAGTTTTTCATTGGATTGTGGTTGCCCACCCTAGAAATTTACTAAAAATTCAGTAAATTTTATGTTAAATAAATCATACTTAAAAGATTTTTTAAAGCAATTATAAGAGGATTTGATGCTAAGTATTTATTCCTCAAGAGTCCTATAATTTTTCAATAAAATTAGGAATATAAATGTTAAGCAAACAAAGTAGTAAATGCTCTTGTAAATTATGAGTGTGTAAGTTCATTATAAAGAAATTTAACTGGTTAATATTTAGCTTCCACTAAATTTACAGTGAAATGATTTTCCCTATCAAAGTGATCATGTTGGGAAAACTACTCTTATTCCAAAAATGCTGCCATTTCTCAGAACATTCTGACTCCATTTGTTTGTTTGTTTATTATTTTTAAATATATATTTTTTATGGATTTTTTACAGAGAGGAAGGGAGAGGAATAGAGAGTTAGAAACATCTGGAAACATCAATGAGAGAAACATTGATCAGCTGCCTCTTGCATACCCCCTACTGGGGATGTGTCCGCAACCAAGGTACATGCCCTTGTCAGGAATCGAATCTGGGACCCTTCAGTCCACAGGCCAACGCTGTAGCCATTGAGCCAAAGTGGTTAGGGCCTGACTCCTTTTAAAGCCTGAAACACATCTTTTGTAAAGCCTCAGAGATGTAAAAACTTTATGTTTTGGGGTAGGTTGAATCTTGAAAACAAATAGTGTCTCTTTAAGATCAGTTGTCAAGTTAGGAAATATTATTAGTTGTAAGCAATGTATGTCTAATAGGTGACAAGACTAGTATAATTTCTAATTAAAAATTTTATTTATATCCCACACTTCAATTTTTCCCACTTAAATGTTGTCTACTAAAGGTACAACACCACAGAGGAAAAATTATTTATATCCATCAACACTGGTAAGAGCTGAACCACGTGAACTGCTCCTTGATCAGTTGGAAAAGAAACAGCCTGAGCTGTTAACGATGCTAAGCTGTTCAGAAAACAGTCCAGAAGACACCAGTCAGGTAAAATTTAAAGAATCATAATTTTAGAACTACTATAGACTCTTGATGTCATTGATTTCACATGAAGGATTTTATTCTTTTCCTTTCAATCCTACCCTTTATCTCTCATAATAGTTGTCTGATCATTAAAATGTTTCTTTTAATCTGGACATTTTTTTATAATTAGACTAAGAGATAATAATAAAAAAAAAAGTATATATTTTATTGAGTTTTTACAAAGAGGAAGGGTGAGGGATAGAGAGCCAGAAACATCAGTGAGAGAGAAACATTAATCAGCTGCCTCCTGCACACCTCCTATTGGGAATGTGCCTGCAATCAAGGTACATGCTCTTGACCGGAATTGAACCTGGGATCCTTCAGTCCACAGGCCATCACTCTATCCACTGAGCCAAACCAGTTAGGGCAATAATATCTACTTTTTGTGTTGTGCTATGTGCCAGATACGGTTCTAAGCACCGTACATATATATTTTCTGAGTTAATAATTCTCTCAATAACCCTGAAGGGTAGGTGCTAGTGCTGTTCCCATTTTGTGGGTGAGGAAACTAGGAATTATATGTCCCAAGTCACAAGGATGGAGTTGCAATTAGAACCTAGACAAGCTTCACAGTCTGTGCTCTGAAATATACTAATTATAGAATACTTAGAAAATCAAAAAGGGACAAAGAAGAAAATAAAAAAAAGAAACTATAATCCTATTATTCTGAGAATACCACTTTTAATGCTTTTTTTAAAGGCACTTCTCTATATGAAAGCATTAGGGATTATTTTTATTATTTTGTGAACTTTTTACTAATTTTGTTGAGGGTTAACTTATACAGTGGATATTGTGGTTTGTTTGTTTTGTTTTGTTTTTAATCCTTACCCAAGGAGGGAGGATATTTTTTCCATTGATTTATTTTCTTTTAAGAGTGGAGGGGATGGGGGGGCAGGCCGTGGGAAGGAAATATTGATTGGTTGCCTTCCTCTAGACCCTCGACTGGGACTGGGAATTGAACTTGCAATCAAGGTATGTGCCCTTGATCGGCAATCGAATCCGTGACGGTTCAGTCTGTGGGCCGACATTCTAACCACTGAGAGCAAGCCAGAGCTATTGTGTGATTTTCATGGAAGAAAATTGCCCTGACTTTTGGGAAGATTTTTAAGCCCTTGGACCTAATCACCTACCCAGCTTCTTATTTTAGGATTCAGATGAAGAAAAGGCAGTTCTGGAGCACACTATTGAAGAACCTGAAAATCAAGAGCCATCTGTAGATGCTAGTGTGGATTGTTCCTCAAGTACTGGGGTTCCATTTTTCCAGGTACCTGATTATATCCTATCAGATAACCCTTCTGCATCTGCTATAAGTCAGTCATTTGCAACATAATGGCATTACCCTTGGTAGGTTGAACAGTAAAATGTTTTCAGCCATTTGAAATGGCTTGTTAATTTCTCTGATTTAAATTATTTACACAAATTAGATAATTGTACCAGGGGTTTTCTGTAGAATAAATAAAGGCTAAATTTGACTTACTCTCCATCTTCAGTTGGTAATCTTCAACTGTCCCTTTCTGCTTCATATTCAGAATGTATACTGAGAGGTGGTCATTTCCCTTCCCTCCACCTTTGACCTGGAAGTCTTAGAGCCTTTCTCAGGCTTTGAGAGCTATGAAGTTTAACTGTCTGAGAGACCAAAGGCCTCTCTAGTTACATTAGTGACTTCTTCTGCTTTGGCCATGTTAACAGTTCCCCCATGTTTCTTGAGCTCCTTGTGGGCCTTGATCTTGTGCAGTTAAATCCTGTAATGTCTCTGACCCCCTTTTATTTATTTTTTAATCCTCAACTGAGGATATTTTTCCATTGATTTTTAGAGAAAGTGGAAGAGGGGAAGACAAAGAGAAATATTGATGTGAGAGAAATACGTACATTGATTGGTTGCCTCCTGCACACGCCTTGACCAGGGATGGGCTGGGGAGGAACCTGTAAGCTAATTGTGGTATGTGCCCTTAACCGGAATCGAATCCTACAGAACTCTGGTCTGCTCTATCCACTGAGCCAAACCGGCTAGGTCTTTTACTCCCTATTAAGCCCTTTGGGAATATGGCACTATAAACTGCCTGGCACTTTCACCTGTTTTGAAGACATGAGCCTAGATGTCTGAGAAGTAAGGCCTCCCTTACCTAGGACATGGACGGCTCTGTTTTACAGTTGAAGTGCTGCTTCTGACTTGTATATACTTATACCTGTTTCTGACAGGCTTACAGGCCTTTCCACCAACATCTGAAGATTCCATCCCTAACTTAAAAATATATATGTTTTTATTGATTTTAGAGAGGAAAGGAGAAGAAGGGAGAGATAGAAACATAAATGATAAGAGAGAATCATTGATTGGCTGCCTTCTGCATGCCCCCCACAAGGGATCGAGCCCACAACCTGGCGTGTGCCCTCACTAGGAATCAAATCCTGAACTCCTGGTTAATAGGTCGACGCTCAACCACTGAGCCATGCCAGCCAGGTTCCATCCCTAAGTTAAGCTGTTAAAACTTCTAGCTCAGATTCTATTAAATTCTTCTCTGTCAGCCTTAAGGCAATTTCATCCCCAAATTCTTTCTTTTGATTTATTCTTTACTATATTTCTTTACATTTTTCAACCCTCTCTTCTATCTTACAAAGTTAAGAAAAGGGGAAGAGTTAAAAGAAGTTAATTACTGTTTGAAAATCCGTTTATTATTACTGTTTAACCAGGCTTAGTGGTTCAGCTATGGCAAGGAAGTCCCTACAGTACTGGGAAAACTTGGAATTGGATTTTAGACCTTTAGCTAAAGGCCGGAAATTACTTTCCCCCTGATAGCATTCTTTTGGGGTGAAGGTTACTGGGTTTAAAACTCTAAAATAGTTTACGATTTGTCTCAGCATTGATAAATAGATCTACAATGATTATTAGCCATCTCTTAAAGCAAGTATGAAGATTTCAATGAAATGCACATCTCCAAATGAAATAAGTTTAAATAAAAGATAAAAGAAAATTTAAAAAAATGTCTTAAGGTAGCCCATATATCAGATTCTCTGCTTAAAATAGTATTTCCTTTTTTTGCATGATAGCAAACCTTTGTTTCCCCAGGATTTCTTCACAGCAGCACTATTGACATTTTGAGCTGGACAGTCCTTTGTTGTGGTGGCTGGTCCTCTGTGCTGTGTATTTTATAATGTTTAGTAGTATTTCTGGCTTCTACCCATTAGGAGCCAATAGTATTCCCTAGTCTAACAACCAAAAATGTCTTCAGGCATTATGAACTGTCCCCTAGTGTGGGAGAGAAGGTACAAAATTGCTCCCTCTTGAGAATCACTATTCTACAGTAAAATCTGTGATTATGCTTTGGAATATCATATGGGAAATTAGTATTTCTTTCCACTCCTTCCATTGGTGGTAAAATGAAGCAGGCATTCATTTCTACTTGCCAGACTTATTGTTAGTTCCGATTTGTGCTGAGTCTTTTTGGAAGTTCTCTCCACACTTAATTTCTTTGCTATAACCCATAGAACTTTGAAAATACATATCAAATGTTACTTTATATTGACTTAAGTTATTCTTTTAAATCTACAGCATAAAAAACCATATGGAAAAGACAAAGAAAACAGAGGCATTAATCCAGTGGAGAGGTCTAAAGTAGAAGAAACTACTGAACAATCTGTTACAAAAAGCAGATTACCTCTACGAGCCCAGATAAATCTTTAGTTAACTCGAGGGTTTTAAATTTTATTTTTAATAAAAATGAAAAATAAAACCCATAACTCCAGAACCTTAAGCCTTGTGTATAGAAAATATCAAGGCAATATTGTAAATTTAGTTGAATTTAATGTGTTCCCATTTTTTCTGTCATTCCTCTGTAGTTCACTGTGTATTAAGTTGGGTTTCATTTGGGATTTGCATTGAGTAAACATGTATTTCTAGCTTTGAATATAAAATTGTCCTTTTATAACAAATTAAAAATATTTTTGTCTATTACTAAATAGCAAATATATAAGAGCTGCACTATTGTTCTAGGCTTGAATGGTAACATCAACAATGCTTAGTCTTGGGAAGTCTCCTTTATTTTTTTTTTTTATTTTTTACTATGATTGAATTATGTCTATATTTGCTTGCCTCCTTCCTTAGACTTTGCCACTCTGCCTACTTAAGTTCACTTTCTCCCATTTTATTTGTCAATAAACCATTTGTAGAGCTCCAGATTGGTATCCATTTATTATGAGATAGCCAGAATTTTATCTTGCTATCTTTAATATTTTTTTATGGTTATCTCTGAAATCATTGACAACAATAAACATAACCCAACAAGGTCCTTTCAATATTATTAATTTGTTATCCCCTAGAAATGCAAGCATTTAAATCCTTTATGAGGCCTAACACACGAGCCTCCACAGAGTTCATAAAAATCCAGCTTCTTTAGAATATAGATTGCTGTTTTGGGAGAATTACCTAAATCTCTGATTGATGGCTGTGTGACCCCATTTTTAATGCCTGTGTCTTATACAGAAAGTCACAGTGGTTTAAGGGCTTTTTGAAGCTATTAATTATGACTATAATTTGTATTCTTTTGTTTACCTGATAAAACTGTTGTTCTTTGTATATAATAAAATATGCATATGTGTATTTTTTTCTATTGAAATCTTAATCTTTAGAAGAGCTTTGATAATTTTGATCTGGCAACCAAATTTCTGGAAGTTGAGATATTTCAACATGAAGAACCAGAACACTTAGAAGGAATTAATTAGTCCTTCCTTATCCACAGTTTTGCTTCTGTGGTTTCATTCAGTTACCCAAGGTCTGAAAATATTAAATGGAAAATTTAAGAAATAAAAAATTCATAACTTTTTAAATTGCGAGCCTTTCTGAGTAGCATGGTGAAATCTTGCGCCGCCCTGTCCCATCCCACCGGTGGTGTGAATCGTCTTTGTCCAGCATATCCAGTAGTGGCATCCACGATCAGATTGCTGCCATGTAGCAATGCTTGTTTTCGAGTAACACTCACTTAATGTCCTCAAGGTCTAAGAGTACTGATGCTGGCTAAAGAGAAGCTGTAAAGTGCATCCTTTAAATGAAAAGTTGAAAGTTCTCAACATAATAAGAAAACATATATTCTGAGGTTGTTAAGATGCATGGTTACAAATTTTCTATCTGTGAAAATGTAAAGAAGGAAAGGGAAATTTGTGCTAGTTTTGCTGTACCTCAAAAACTGCAAAAGTTATGGCCACAGACAGTGCTTGGTAAGTGCTTAATTAAGATGGAGAAGGCATTAAATTTGTGGGTGGAAGACATGAATAGCAAATGTGTCAGAAAACATTGAGGCTATATGAACTCTTTAAGGAATCATCTGAAATGAATAACACCAAGCTATTTTCTGCAAACCAGGGATGGTTACATACTTAAGGATAAGTTTTGAACTGAAAGATGTAAAAATTACTTGAGAGGCTGTGTCTGCTGATGAAGCCGCTACCGCATTTCTGGCAGAGTTGAAGTTGATTAGATTCTGTTTCAGGGCATCCACTTTGGGGGAAGGGGATGGAATGTTTCTCCTGAATTTTGTGCCCAGGTTAAGTATAAATTTAGAGAGGTTTGACTTTGATAGCTAAATAACCAAATCCTATTGGAGAATTAGAAAATGGGCTATTTTGAGGAATAAATTTATCTTGCAGAGGTATTATCTCTACAAAAGCAGGTATTTCTCTACAAAAGCAGATGTCAACATTAGCTATGGATATATCTAGTAAAGTAAATTGCTCTCAGTAAATCCATGATTAATAAATTTGGTTTCTCCATTAACTTGCTTGACCCATTATTATTATTATTATTATTATTATTATTTATTTATTTATTGCCATTTGCTCTCCTTTATTTGTTAGTTACAAAATCTCATTTTTGACTGAACCCAGATTTAGAGGTAGAAGCTCTCAGAGAGGACAGTGCGTCTCTTTGCAGTCTGCTCCTGGCCTTTTTCTTTGGCCTCCTTCATTCTCTTAGCCAAAAGTTTAGCATATTCTGCGGCCTCTTCCTTGTTCTTCTTAGTGCGTTGTTTTTTCAGAGCAATACACCTGCGTTTGTGCTGTAGGACACGTGGAGTAACAAGACGCTGAATCTTGAGTGCTTTAGTCCTAGGTTTCTTACCTTCTTTGTTTAGAGGCTTTCTCACAACATATTTTTGGACATCATCTTCTTTAGAGAGATTGCAAAGTTTGCGGATTCTGCTGGCTCTTTTGGGCCCCAGGCAACGAGGCACAGTGGTATCAGTGAAACCAGGAATATCTTTTTCCCCTTTTTTTTCAATGATCAAGTTGAGAACACTGAGATTAGCATCCACAATGCAACCCCGAACAGATTTGAATTTCCTCTCTCCAGTCCTCCTCGGTCTGGAACAGGAGTGCCCCTTACTCAGCAGCAGGTGGACTCGGCCATGGGTCAAGACACACTCCTTCGTGGGAAAACCTTGTTTGTCGTTCCCACCACTGATTCGAACCACATAACCCACTCTTCACCCAGAGCGTCAGCAACTCCTGTGGCCATATGCTTCTCATAAAAGGTACGAAGTTTGCGTTCATCGTCCACTTCAATGAGTTTCTGGCAGCCAGTGGCTGGGAAAGAGATGAGCTTCATCCTAAAGCTGCCAGTAGCTTCCGAGGTGCCACGAAAAAGAGCGCCCCATTATTTCTTATTTGGCAATGGGTATATATTTCAGAGTTAAGCAAACTGTATTAAAATTTGCTTGTATTGTATTAAAATAAACTTCTATACAGAAACTACCAAGGAAGAAGGGCCTTGCTAAAACCCCAGGCTTTAGTTCCACTCCAAAGGGCTACATCGTGGTGCAAGAATAATGAGAAGTCGTTTGGTTCTCACAGGGCCTGAAGTCCAGGTAAGTCTTCTCATCTCCTGTTTTAAATGCTGATGCAACTAGTTCAATTACCTGACAGAAGCAAAAATAAATATCTGGAGAATTTAAACATTCAGAGTCTCAAATTAGCTCTACAAAGTTACATGTGCCATGTCAAAAAATAACCATTGGCAAAAGATAGATAGCTTCAAGGTCCCCTTCCACCTTAGAGGTAAAAAATAAAAAATAAAAAAAATATTCAGAAACAACTTTGTCAGAATTCTGGGAACATTTACAGCAACCAAAAAATGCTGAGTCAAGAAAAAGGCAAGCTAAAAACTAGGCAAGCTTTTTAGTGTTTTACATGTCCTCGTTCCATCCCTTCCCCGGCTCTGAAGATAAGACATGTTTTCCGAGTGACACCTTGGTTCCTGGGCCGATGGAAGCAGATGTGATGATCTAAAATAATTGTTCTAACCTATCTGGCGCCTCTGTAGGAGAGAAGCAAGGCACTTTCCTTTATTTACTCTAACTCAGAACTTGGGGGAGGAAGTGGCAGGCATTTATTTAAAATACTCCAGGGCAAAGGAACAACCTGTCTCCTGGGGCAAAGGATTACAGTTGAAGTAAATAAAGGAGTACTGACATCTTGAGAAAGAAATAGAGAATTTATTAAAGGAAAGTAGGCTATTCAAAAACCATTGTATACTGGGGGATTGGAAAGCCCTTTATGTTTGGGCCAAGTTGATGCATGAGAAAGACCCTCAGCTTTTACTGCTGACTGAAACTTAGGATCAGTACAAGCAGTAAGTGATAGCTGAGGCAGATTAAAATGGCCTGCCTAGGCATTTGAAGGTGTGCTCTGACACAGCCAACAGGCAAAGACTGGGAGGATCTTTTTTTCTTTTTTTAAGATTCTTGTTCTAGTAATTTAAAAATTTTTTTTATTGATTTCAGAGAGGAAGAGCAAGAGAGATAGAAACATCAGTAACGAGAATCATTAATCAGCTGCCTCCTGCATGCTCCCTACTGGGGATCGAGCCTGAAACTGGGCAAGTGCCCTTGATTGGAATCGAACCCAGGACCCTTCAGTCCATAGGCTGATGCTCTATCCACTGAGCCAAACTGGCCAGGACTTGTTTTAGTAATTTTTTTAGGCCACTGGCATTTAAGAAAATCTCTGTCAATACACTAGCTGAACACAAGCAAAACGAAGAGACATCAGAGACTACGTAAGCCAAAGAATTGAGACTAAACACACACATACATACACACAGTTTGCAAAAGTCACTAAAGGAATTGCTACAGCTCACAGTAAGCAACAAAATCCCTAGGCATGAAAATACTGATTTCCAGAGTTACCACAGTATAATATTCAAAATGTTCTATTTTCAATCAAAAACTAAGAAGCATGCAAAAAAAACAAAGTATGGCCCATTCAAAGAAGAAATTACATGAACCATCCCTATGGAAGCACAAATGTTGGCCTTCAAGTCAACTGACTCAAATATGCTCATAGAGTTAAAGGAATCCAGGAGAACAAACAGAGGACATCAATAAATGTTTAAAACCATACAATCTTTGGCCGGTGTGGCGCAGTTGGTTGGGCATCATCCTGTGCACAGAAAGTTTGCTGGTTCAATTTCCAGTCTGGACACATACCCAAGTTGAAGGCCTGATCTCTCGGTAGGGGACGCAGGAGGCAGCCAATGGATGATTTGCATCAATGTTTCTCTCCCTCTTCTCTCTCTAGAAAATCAATAAAGAATATATATTTTTAAAATATAAGTTATTGAGTTTTTACAGAGAGGAAGGAAGAAGGATAGAGAATTAGAAACATCGATGAGAGAAATGTCCATCAGCTGCCTCCTGCACACCCCCCACCGGGGATGTGCCCATAACCAAGGTACATACCCATGACTTGAATCGAACCTGGAACCTTTCAGTCCATAGGCTGACGCTCTATCCACTGTTTGGCAATAAAAAATATTTTTAAAAAACACCATGCAAATTATTTTGGAGCTGAAAGGTCTAACTGAAATGAAAGAAGTCACTAGATGTGAGCCAATAAACTAGAAGCTAGGTAAGTTGAAAATGTCCAGTTGGAGTAGCAGAAAGAGGAAAGTCTGAAGGAAAACCAAATAGAGCCCAAGAGATCTAGGGAGCATAATGAAGCATACATGTGCAAAAAGGGGAGCACCAAAGGAGAGAAAGGGACAAAAAGAATACTTGAAGAAATAATGGCTGCAAACTACTCAAATTTCTTAAACCACTTGAATGTACACATCCAAGCAGCTCAACAAACCAAACTGAGTAGAATAAACTCTGAGACCCACAACAAGATATGATAATCAGACTGTCAGAAGCTGAAGACAGAATCTTGTAAACAGCAACAGGGTAATTTTCAGGATAATGCAAATCAAACCCACAATGAGATATCATTTTACATCCACAAGGATAGCTATAGTGAAAAAATAAAGTGTTAAAGTTTAAACAGGAATCCTGGTACAATGTTGGGAATGTAAAATGGATCAGCCACTGTGGAAAAGCTTGGCGGTTCCTAAAAAAGTGAAACAATCCCCACATGACCCAACAATTCCACTCCTATGTGCCTGCCCAAGAGAAAGGAAAAAATTCCTCCACAGAAATATTTGTACACAAATGTTCACAAAAGCACTCTCACAATAGTTCAATGGTATTAGCAGCCGTAGCGTTCATCAACGTATGAATGGATAAACAAAAGATGGTAAGTACAATGGATTATTACTCAGCCATAAAAATGAAGTATGGATACATGCTACTATGTGGATGAACATTGAAAATAAAATCCTAGCTCTAACCAGTTTGGCTCAGTGGATAGAGCATCAGCCTGCGAGTTCCAGGTTCGATTCCAGTCAAGGGCATGTACCTTGGTTGCAGGCACATCCCCAGTAGGGGGTGTGCAGGAGGCAGCTGTTTGATGTTTCTCTCTCATCAATGTTTCTCTCTTTCCCTCTTCCTTCCTCTCTATAAAAAAGTCAATAAAATATATAAAAAAGAAAATAAAATGCTAAGATTAAAGAAGTGAGAAGCAAAAGTTTGTATATTACATGCTTCCATTTAAATAGAATATCTAGAATAGGCAAAGTCATAGAAACAGGTTGGTATTTGCCAAAGTTGGTTGAAGGGAAAGGAATCGACTGTTTAATGAGTATGGTGTTTTCTTTGGGGATGTTGGAAATGTGTTGACACTAGATAGGTGGGGTGGTTGTACAACATTGTGAATATATAAAAGGCCACTGAATTGTGTACTTTAAAAAGATTCATTAAAATTTTTTAAATTGAGGTAGAATGGACATATACCATGTAGGTTTCAATTGTACAATGTATGAATCAATATTTCTGTACATGGCACAATGACCACCAAAATAGCCTTAAAATTATTCATTTTTCTATTATGTGATTTGACCTAAAAATAGGAGGTATTCACAATAAAAAGGGATTCCTATCATCTAGTGAAGTAATTAAATCATAGAGGTATCAATACTGTAGGTAGAATTAGTAAAGAGAAAACACTTCTTAAATACTATAATTTAAAGATACCCTAAAAATAAAACAAAATAAAAATACCAAAAAGAGGAAAACATAAAAATGTATACATCATGTGCCCATAAAACAGACTGTTTGCACTCCTTTAAAAAAATAACCTAGTAGCTCTTCTCATCAGCAGCGTGAGGTGATCTCTGAAAATGGTGTGCTATTCTCTTGAGCCAGAAAATCCCACAAAAGCATGCAAATCAAGAGGTTCCAATCTTTGTGTCTGCTTTAAGGACACTTGTGAAACTGCAAAAGCCATGAGTGGTATGCATATCCAAAAAGCCACCAAGTATCTGAAAGATGTGACTTGACAGAAGCACTGTGTGCCATCCTGTGGTTACAATAGGGCAGTTGGTAGACATGCCCAGGCCAAACAGTGGGGCTGAACTCAGGGTTGGTGGCCCAAAAAGAGTGCTGAATTTTTGCTGCACTTGCTTAAAAATGCAGAGTAATGGTGAACTTAGGGGTTTAGATGTAGATTCTCTGGTCATTGAGCACATCCAGGTGAATAAATGTTAACTGAAAGCTCCCAAAATGTGGCACCAAAGTTACAGAGCTCATAGGCAGATTAAGCCACATACGAGCTCTCCTTGCCACATTAAGATGATTCCTACCTAAAGGAGGAGATTGTTCCTAAACCAGAAGAGGAGGCTATGTGGAAGAAAAATAAATCCCAGAAGAAACAAAACCTTATGGCCCAGGAGTAAATTCAGCATAAAATAAATGTAAAAAGAGCAAACTCTGACTGAATAGCTAAGTTGTTAGGAGCATTGTCCTGTTGTACCCAGGTTGCAGGTTTGCTTCCTGGTCAGGGTACCAGGGCACATACAAGAAACAAGCAATGAATGCATATTTAAGTGAAACAACAAATCAAAGCTGATCTGATAAGGAAAAAAAATAGGCAAAAAAGAAAAAAATAGGTATAAGTTTATTCATTCACATCAGATGGCTATTGTTGTATTGGCCGTTGCCATTGTTTTTATTTGACAATCTTAGGGCAAAGAGGTCAGGTATGATATGTCTTAAAAATTCTTGTGACACACCAGTGCACAGTGGCTGACAATCGCTGTGTTAGACCATAAAACAAGTCTCAATCAATTGAAAAGGACCGAAGTTATACAAAGTTTGTTTCCCAGCTACAATGGAATAAAATTAGAAATCAATAACAGAAAGATATTTGAGAAATTCACAAACATGAGCAAAATAGACAACACACTAGTAAATAACCAATGATCAAAGAAGTCACAAGAGAAGTTAGAAAATACTTTGAGGTCAATGAAAACAAATACACAACATACCAAAACATATGGGATGTTTGGGATGTTTAGAAGGAAATTTACAGTGGTATATGCCTCCATTTATTCCCAACTTCCTGAGTTCCAGGCAACCACTAATCTACTTTCTGTCTCTATAGATTTGCCTATTCTCAACATTTTATATCAATGCAATCATCAAATATATGGTCTATTGTGTCTGTCTTCTTTCACTCAGCATAATATTTTCAAAGTTCATCCATACTGTCACATGTCTTAGTACTTTATTCCTTGTTTGCTTTAAAAAAAAACTTAAAAAAATTATTTTTAGAGAGAGAGGGAGAGAGAAACAGTGATGAGAACAAAACAATAATTGGCTGCCTCCTGCCTGCCCCCTACCTGGGCATGTGCCCTGATTGGGAATCAAACCAGCTACCTTTCTGTGCATGAGACGACATCCAATCTACTGAGTCATACCAGCCAGGGTATGTTCTTTCATATATATCCTATCTAATAAAAGAGCAATATGCAAATTGACCATACCTCTGCCATGCCCACCAGCCACACCCAGCAGCCAATCAGATGAATATGCAAATTAATCCAACCAAGATGGCTATGGCCACAGAGAGAGTAGGAGGTAAGCTTGGGTTGCCCCTGGCGATGGAGGAAGTCAAGATTTCTGCATACTCTCTGGCTGGCAGGCCTCTGCTTAAGGCAACAAAATTTCAATGACTATGCTCCAGGCTACAAAGTTTCAATTATAGAAGATAAATAAATCCAAGATACCAGGGCCTCTGCTTGGTTTGCCAGGGGGCATGGCCAGCCTGCAAACCACTACAGGCCCCTCGCTCAGGCCGCCCCACACCCCAAGGGAACACCCACCCTGATACAGGACACCCTTCAGGGCAAACCAGCTGGCCCCCACCCATGCACCAGGCCTCTATCCTATCTAATAAAAGAGTAATATGCAGATTGACCATCACTCCAATACACAAGATGACTGACCCCCTGTGGTCAAAAGATCCTGCCCTCATGTGGACACAAGATGGCCACCACAAGATGGCCAGCAGGGAAGGGCAGTTGGGAGGGACCCAGGCCTGCAGGGGAGGGCAATTAGGGGTGACTAGGTGCACAGGGGAGGGCAGTTAGGGGCAAACAGGCTAGCAGGGGAGCATTTAGGCATTAATCAGGCTGGCAGGGGAGTGGTTAGGGGGTGGTGAGGCTGTCAGGCAGAAGTGGTTAGGGGCAATTAGAAAGGCAGGCAGGCAAGCAGTTGGGTGCCAGCAGTCCTGGATTGTAAGAGGGATGTTGAACTGCCCGTTTTAAGCCCGATCCTGTTAGGATCAGGCCTCTAATTATCAAATAATATTCCATTGCTTGCATATACCACATTTTACCTATCCATTTATCAGTTGATGGACATTTCGGTTGTTTCCACTTTTTGGTTTTTATGAATAATTCTATGAACATCTGTGTGCAAGTTTTTGTGGGGACATATATTTTCATTTCCTGGGTATATACCCAGGAGAGGAATTGCTGGGTCATGTGGAAATTTGATGTTTAACCTCTTTAGGAACTGCCAGATTGTTTTCCAAAGTAGCTCCTTCATTTTACATTGCATAACAATGTATGAGGGTTCTAAATTTCCATATCCTTACCAACATTTGTCAGTTTCTGCTTTAAAAAAAAATGATTATAGCTATCGTAGTGCTTATGAAGTGGTACCTTGTGGTTTTGATTTGCATTTCTCTGATGACTAATGATGTTGAACATCTTTTTCATATGCTTATTAGTCCCTTGTGTATCTTCTTTGGAGAAACATCTATTCAGATCTTTTGCCAGTAAAAAAATTAGGTTCTCTGTCTTTTTATTATTGAGTTCAACACTTTTTTTAAAAAATATTTTAAAATATATTTTATTGATTTTTTACAGAGAGGAAGGGAAAGGAATAGAGAGCTAGAAACATGGATCAGCTGCCTCCTGCACACTCCCTACTAGGGATGTGCCCACAACCAAGGTACATGCCCTTGACCGGAATGGAGCCTAGGACCCTTCAGTCCACAGGATGACACTCTATCCACTTGAGCCAAACCAGTTTCAGCATAGAGTTCAACACTTTTTAAGTTGAGCAAATAACTATCATGAGCCCCACCTAAAGCTCCATAGTCAGTCAAATCCACCCGAAAGGTACACTGTAGTATGTAAGATGTAAACATCACCGAAGTGACATCATGGTGACTATTGTCCAGAGCTCTGATCTTATTCATGATATGAAGGAGACATTTTCCTTTGGTCATATTAGCATTTTGTTTAGATAGTAGAGCCCTAACTCCCCCGCCCCCACCACTAATAAGTTACATTTTGTCAAATTTTAAATAAGATGTAATACAATAGTTTGATATGTAATTAAATAAATGATTTAGTCATTTCAACAGCTGAAGATAATAAAAATTTTACTGTAAGTAAAAAAAATAGAACCAATTGTTATAGTTCAATCCATTGATGCTTTTTTTTCTGTGTATATTTCATTGTTGAAAATAAATTGCAAAAAATTTACCTAAGTTCCTAGCAGATAAATTAGAGGTGAGAACCACCTTCTCTTCTTACAAAGTTTGGTCTCTTGCAGAATAGCAGTGGCTAAAATAAATGGTGCCAATTTTTTGGAGTGAGTCTTGTTTAATTCAGAATATAATTAAAATCTCATGTAGCTTTATTGGTTTTAGTATCCAGCAGAGAAAAAATATTGAAACTCCAAGAGATTTTGAATTAAATAGCTACAACAGTTTTGTTTTATTAGTTCTGACTGTGTGAAAAAAATTATAAGGACAACTTTGGAAAAATCTTGTTCTTTTAGAGCCCCAAATGACTTTTAAAACAATAAAACAAACTATAAAACCTACACAAGTGATATTAAAAATTATGTAGTCCAATAAATGTGACATTCACAAATGTGGTTGTAATTTTTTTTTTAACTATAGCAAAATGAACATGGATCTGACGATTGGATTTAGAGGAGGTAGTGTTATATAGCTTAAGAGAATTAAGTGCTTCAATTTGCTAGTGAGGATTATGTAGCTGAGATGGAATGTGATACCAGGGCCTTTTAAGATCTCCCTTCACATCACAGGGTCTGTGGCTAAGTGAAAGAAAGGGATGATACTTCCTTTTTCTAATTACTGATTCTTTCCCTGGCATTTCCTATTTATTTTTTAAGCTTTATAGAGTTATATCTTTTTGGTGGCTGAGTCAGACACAAAACAAATTATAAATCCATACTTGCAGATATTATAGCTCTTCATAATTTACCCACAATACTAATATCACTACTAACACATTGAATATTAATTTTTGTTGTTGTTAATCCTCATCCAAATATATTTTTTTCCATTGATATTTTTTTGAAGATGGAGAATGAAGGCTGACTAGTACAGGCATTAAATGAATTGTTGCAATGATTGCAATTACTCGATAGGTGGAAGGGGCAGACAAACAAAGATGAGGGAGAAACATGTTGTGAGAGAAAAATAATCACAGCTATCTGAGTTCAAATCATTGAAAGCCCGAACATAACTTAAAAAAAATGCTTTTTAACTGATCTCAGAGATTAAGGGAGAGAAAGACAGAGACAGAAACATCAATGATGAGCAAGGATGTTGAGAAAAGGGAATCCTAGTACCTTGCTGGTGGGAATGCAGAGTGGTGCAGTCACTGTGAACAGTATGGAGTTTCCTCAAAAAAATTAAAAATAGAACTCTCATTTGACCCAATGATCCCTCTTTGAAAACTATATCCTAAGAAACCAGAAACACCAATCAGAAAGAATATACACACCTCTGTTTTCATAGCAGTGCAACTTATAATGGCTAAGATTTGGAAACAGCTCAAGTGCCCACCAGCAGATGAGTGGATACAAAATATGTGGTACCTCTACAAAATGGAATACTATGCAGCTGTTAAAAAGAAAGAACTCTTACCATTTGCAACAGCATGAATGGACCTAGAGAGCACTATGCTAAGCGAAACAAGCCAGTCAGAGAAAATTAAGTATCACACGATCTCACTCATATGTGGAATCTAATGAACAAAATAAACGGATGAACAAAGTAGATCCAGAGACATAGAAGCATGGAACAGACTGATGAATTTCAGAGGGAAGGCAGGGGTTGGGGGGCAAGTAGGGAGTGATTAATCAGGAAACTTATATGCATACTATAGGCCCGGTGCACAAATTCATGCATGGGGGGTATGGTCTGGCTGTCCTGCCCCAATTTGGGTCAGTCCGGCTGCCTGAGAGAGTGGATGCGGGAGGTAGGCTGGTCCCACCCCTGACCAAGGGTGGGACTGGCTGCGGGGAGGGGCCATAGGCAGTTGGCTGTCCCGGCCCCCTGATCGAACTCCTGGTCAAACTCCTGTTTGAACAGGCAATTTGCATATTAGCCTTTAATTATCTATGATAGGAATAGCCCCTGGGCACAGACAATAGAGTGGTGAAGGCCTGGGAGGGGTGGGTATGGAGTGGCGGGGATCAATGGGAAAAACAAACAAACACACAAATGGGACATCTGTAATCCTTTCAACAGTTAAGAAAAAGAAGAAAAAGAAATATCAATCATGAGAAAGAATCAATTGATCAATTGCCTTCTTTGTGGGGAGCCCACAACCCAGGCATTTGCCTTGACCTGGAATTGAACAGAGAGCTCCTGATTCATAGGTCCAAGCTCAACTACTGAGGCACAACTACCAGCCTAACCATAACTTTTTTTTTTTTAATATTTGAAGACGATACAACACTTTCTTTCTTTCTTTTTTTGGTATTTTATTGGTTTTTCACAGAGAGGAAGGAAGAGGGATAGAAAGTTAGAAACATCGATGAGAGACATTGATCAGCTGCCTCTTGCTCGCCCCCTACTGGGGATGTGCCCGCAACCAAGGTACATGCCCTTGACTGGAATCGAACCTGGGACCTTTCAGTCCGCAGGCCGATGCTCTATCCACTGAACCAAACCGGTTTCGGCCTAACCATAACTTTTGAAGACACCTTTGAGCTTCAGATAACTGTCTTTTCTTTGTCCCCCAATTTTGTGTCTGTCCTTGGTCCACAGAAGTGCACACGTTACTTTTCTAATATCCCAGCACCTGCCTGAATTCTCTATCAGGCCATGTGATGAGTAATGACTGGTGAAGAGGGCACACTATCAGACCAGACCCCAGGGGCACTAGGGATCCACAAACAGCCTTCCACAAATGATTCCCGGGACAATACACCACCTGAAGTTGTATGCAGACTCAATAAATAATTCAAATAATTTTTACCTTAAGAGTGAGTTTTACTTTTTTAACATTATTTCCCTCTTTATATACACATATCTGAGTGCATATATGTATGTATATTGAACTATTTGAAAGTTGCAGAATAGTATGCTTGCACCTCCCATGAATAAACATTTAGCCACAGTACTAATATCACTACTAACACTGTGAATATTAATTTTTGTTGTTAATCCTCACCCAAGTATATTTTTTCCATTAATATATATATTTTTTAGAGAGAGTAGAAGGGAGGGAGAGAGGCAGAGAGAGAAACATCAATGTGAGAGAGGCACATCGACTGGTTGCCTCCTGAACATGACCAGGGGGCAAAGGGTTGAGCCTGCAACCAAGGTATGTGCCCTTGATCTGAACTGAACCCACAACCCTTCAATTCAAAGGCTGACACCCTAATTCCTGAGCCAAACCAGCTAGGGTGTGAATATTAATAATGTCACCTAATATAGAATTGATATACAATATTTGCCTATTTTCTCCCAAAAATGCCTTTTTTAGAGGTTTTACTTTTTAATCCAGAAGCCAATCATTTGGGGTGACACTATGAAACCTTGTAAAAATCCTCATCTTCAACAATGTTTTATTCAATGGTTTTGGTGATTAATGATGACTCCTTTCTTGAATAAATTATTACACTTTCTGATTTTTCTTTCAATCTTCCTGCCTTTGTTAGCTGGGATTCTTTCAGTGTTACCACCCACCACCTCTTTCTCTGAGTATCACTACAGATCCTCAGACACCACGAACTGTTATAGTCAATGTGTTATAATCCAGAATGTGTTTTGATGCTTCAATCACCCCAAATTTGGCCAATGACGACCCTTCGAGGTGGTTCCTGGTTTCTCTCTAGTTTCTGGCAGGAGATACTCCAGTGCACCGCGTACTTTCCTGCCCCAGACTTAGAATCAGGCACTTCTTCCAGGACCTACTTTGCTAGGAATAGATCACACATCCACCTCCTTCAATTCTCCAAATATTCATGAAGCATACAGTACAGTCTCCCTCCCACTCCACCTCTCTCTTCACAGACAATAATATTAGCTTTTTGTATATCCTCCCAGAGAGTTTATATAATAAAGCAAAGGCACAGATAACTATTCATACCCTCTCCCAATGTTTTAACTCCAGTGATAGCATATTACATTCACTGTATTTGTCTATACTTGTAGCTCTTGCTGTCCTCGGATTCTGAAAGATGTCTATGATCCCAAACCAAAAAGATTAGGAATCTTTAGGCTAAGTCTTTTTTAAAAAAAACAACAACACACACGTGTGTGTATGTATTTGTTGCTTTCAGAGAGAAAGAGAGCGGGAGAGAGAATTATCAATGATGAGGGAAAATCATCCATCGGCTGCCTCCCCAATGCCCCCCACTGGGGATTGAGCCAGCAACTCTGGGAATGGTTAGCTGGCATTCTGGTTCACAGGTGACACTCAGTGACTGAGCCGCACTGGCCGGGCTAGGCCAAGTCTTGAATTTTCAGATGAGAAAAGCTCAGGAAGGCTGACTTGACTAAGTGGCATTGGCCACTATTTGTCCCTCTCTAGCTACTCCTTCTCCAAACACCAGCTCGTGCCTCCTTCCCCAACGGGCTGATGCCCCCTGATGACAAGGTTTCAGATCACCAGGCTCTTCCACTTCAGGGCACATGCAGAAGCTGCTCTATGTGGTACAGTCTCCCTCCAACTCCACCTCTCTCTTCAACAGACGATACTATTAGTTTGTCGTCTCCTGCCTCGGTGAGGGCCTGGGCCACATCGGTCTTGCTCACGGCTGGCACACACAGTAGGTGCTCCACAGAGATGTGCGGAGGGGTGAAACTCGAACCCGGTGCGTCTGGCTTCCAGTCCGCGCTTCTTCCCACTGCAGTCCCGCCGCCGTGGGAGAAAGAACTCCAAGACGTAAATACGTACATTAAAAACAACACAAAACAAAAAACAAAATCTCAGCAGAGAACGCTGGGAAGCCGTTCTCATTTCTCCGGTTAATGGAGGACCTCAGCTGAAACTGCTCACCGCGAGGTGTGACGACCGCGGGGGGGCGTCAATCAAGAAAATGCCCCCGTGCCCCGCAGGCGAGTGCGGCTGCCCAGAGCCGCGGCCACCCCGGGGAGCCGCCCGCTGCAATAGGAAACACGTGCAACACGGAGAAGCGGGGCTGCGCGCAGCTGCGACCCCCCCGGGACCCCGGGAGCGGGGACAGGGGGCAGTGCCCGCGGGGCCCGAGAAGGCGGCACCGGGTGGGCCTGGAGCGCCGCCGCCAGGCTCTCCCGGGCTCCCGCCGGAAGGGGCTGAGTCCCCTGAGCCGGGTTGGGGCGGCCGGGGGCCCGGAGCACCCCAAGTCTAGCCGTCCTTTCTCCACTGGGACGCACCGAAGGGCCGTGGATCCCGGTCCTGGGAGCTGCCCCAGAGGCCACCCCCCCGCCCCCCGGGCAAGCTCTCCCCAAAGCCAGAGACGCCCCGCCGCGGGCAGCCGCTGGAGCCGCCGTTACGCCACGGAGGGCGCCGGCCGGGGAGGGCTCCCTCCGGCCCGAGAAGGCGCGGCCCGGGCCGTGGCCTCGACGCTCGCCAGAGCCGCGTCCAGTTCCCCCCTCGCCCGGGGCCGGGCGCCGCCCCCCGGGGCTCCGGCCGGGACCGGTGGGGGCCCGGAGTCTCCGCAGAGATGCCTCCCGGCTGTGCGAGGAGAGTCCGCGTCCCCGGCAGCCGTTCGCGCCGGCCTCCCCGACGAGCGCGCCCCCCTCTCTCCCTTCGAGAGTGTCCGGGCCCGGGGGCCGGGAGGAGCCCGGAGCGGCGGCGGCGGCGGCGGCGGCGGGACACGGGGGGCGCAGGGTCCGGGGAGCCGGGGAGCTCGCGCGTCCCGGGGGCGGGGAGCTCGGCCGGCGGGGGCGGGCCGAGGGCGGGGGCGGGAGGCGGCTCCCGGGGCTCCGTGCCATTGGCCGCAGGGCCGGCGGCAGGAAGGGGCCAGAGAGCGCGGCCCCACCCCGCGGCCCGCGGAGCCTATCGCCGGGGGCGCGGAGCGCGGATAAATGTAGCGCCGCGGCGCGGGCCGGCAGCTCTGCGAGGGGCCGGAGCGCGGCGGAGCCATGCAGTACCCGCACCCCGGGCCGGCGGCGGCGGCGGCGGGCGCCGTGGGGGTGCCGCTGTACGCGCCCACGCCGCTGCTGCAGCCCGCGCACCCCACGCCTTTCTACATCGAGGACATCCTGGGCCGCGGGCCCGCCGCGCCCACCCCCGCCCCCACGCTGCCGTCCGCCAACTCCTCCTTCACCAGCCTCGTGTCCTCCTACCGGACCCCGGTGTACGAGCCCACGCCGATCCACCCCGCCTTCTCGCACCACTCCGCGGCCGCGCTGGCCGCCGCCGCCGCCTACGGACCCGGCGGTTTCGGGGCCCCTCTGTACCCCTTTCCGCGGACGGTGAACGACTACACACACGCCCTGCTCCGCCACGACCCCCTGGGTAAGGCGGCCGGGGTCATGGCGGGGCCGAGCCGAGGCGGCGGCGAGGAAGGCGCCACCCGGCAGGTGGCAGCGCCCCGGAGGCGGCGGGGGCGGCGGGGAGGCCGGACAAAGTTTTGTGGCCAAAAAGCGCTCGGAAAAGCGGCCCTCGGGGGCGCGCGCGCGCGCGGGGAGCGCGGAGACGCGGGCACCGGCGGCGCGCGGCGGGAGTGACCGCACCGTGACTCAGATTGGCGGTCCTGACCCCGGCGGGCGTCGGGGCGCGCCGGCCGGCCGGGGTGAGAGCGCGGGCGGGCGCTGCCGCCGGGCGCTGGCCGCCGAAGGCAGCTCTGGGGCGCGCGCGCCGCCCTGGGGGGGGGTCCCCGGGGTGGGGGGGAGGCGGGGGGTCGGGGGGGGGGGAGTGCCCGGGCGCCCCTTGCGGGGCTGGGGAAGTTGCCGGGCCCCGCGTAGTTACGGGGCTGGAGCGGGTTCAGGCAGCCCGTGCAGTGCAAGAGCCTGACCCTTTCCGTTCATACAGGAAATCTTGAGCTCTCGATAGGAGTAAATCTGGTTTCGGGAGCTGTTAAGTGTTTTCCTGGCTGCGTGAAGCAGACCCTTCCCCCGGAGCAGTGCGCGCTGCTGATTATTTTATCGACATCCTCAATACAGACAAATTCAGGAAACACTCGGCTTCTGATAGCCGGGATCCGTTTTTCTGATATTGTTCATTTCCTCTGTGTGGGATGTGACTGTATGGCAGCTAAAATAACCAGTTGCTTCCTTTTTTTTTTTTTTTTGAGGCTGTTTTGCACCAGTCTGAAGCCTGACGTAAGCAAAATCTCGAAAAACACACAACACACACACACACTACAAAAAAAACAATGCCAGCTTTCCAAGCGTGTAAGGCGTAGGCCTACAGACCCACGGACGGACGGACGGACGGTCGGACACGTCTTCGGAGGACGAAGGGCAGTGCGGACCCATTGGGCAGATAGAATTTGCGGGGCTCATCCGCGCCTATGGCCTCGAAGGCACTCTTGCTCCGCGCTCCCTGCGGCCCTTGGCGCCTCTGGCACCCCGAGCCCCCGAGCGAGTAAGGAGCTGAGGCTTCTTGCCTGGGGGCCACCAGCGTTTTAAATCTTGGTTATTGGCAGCTTCTGAAGAGTCCCTGGAGACAACCAACATTGTAATCAATTAACATTTTAATACCATTCGGGTGGTACGGCCTCTAGTTCAGCTCTCCATCTCCTTGTTAGAGAGGTGGGTGGCGGATGATATTTTAGTTCTCTCTCTCTCTTTTTTTTTAAAAAAAAGTTATATTTTTTTTATCCCAGCCTCGACGGTTCAGTGCTGAGGCCCAGCGTGGCTCTGTTAGCCTGCGGTGGCGGGAGGGGGTGGCCCCCAGCCGGGCGGGGTTGGGGGCGAACGTTTCGCCGAGCGAGCCCCGGGTTTCCTTGGGTGACTGCTGGGACTGCGCAGGAGGAAGCGAAGGGTTTTCGAGTTAGACCAACAGGAAACACATTGGCGGAAATGTTGCCAGAGCCCACGGGCTGGCTTTAACTGGCCGCCCCCGCGGGCCGGGTGTGAAATCAAAGGAGGCCGCGGCGCCCGGGACCCAAGATGGGGAGCCCCTCGCGTGGCCCGAGGCCGGCGCCGCCGCGCGCAAGGGCTTCCCACGCAGCCGAGCGCGCGGTTCCACGGCCAGACTCCCGCCGTGCGTTTCGGTTACAACTGCCCCTGTGAATGCAACGGCCCCGCACCTTCCCCCAACGGACGCTCCGAGTATTTGGAAAGGGCAGTTCACCAAGGGAGCGGACCCCGAGGTGCAAACAGTCGCAGATCCATTGGAGAGCGACTGGTTAAAGAGGGTCTGGGCATGGGAAGCGCCACCTGGGATGGGTGTTCTTTGGGTGATCAAAGGATTTGGCTGTTGGTGTCGAGCTACGGGTGTGAAGGCTGTGTGTGTGTGTGTGTGTGAGATTGTTCAAGGTGGCCCCTGTGTATTGCAGGGTCGGTGTGTGACTGGCAGTTTCTGTGTCTCTGGGCATGCTTGTGGATTGGTGGCCCTGGATGGGGTCCAGGTGTCGGCGAGTGGATAGGGTCGTGTCTGGTTGGGGGTCCTCCTGAATCTCCTGACCCCCTTGGTCACTCCCAGGGCCAGGGAGTTCTAGGGTCACCAGGCTGCTCCAGGGCCATCACTCATCAGCCCCCTTTCTGCCCATAGGCAAACCTCTGCTCTGGAGCCCCTTCTTGCAGAGGCCTCTGCACAAAAGGAAAGGCGGCCAGGTGAGGTTCTCCAACGACCAGACCATTGAGCTGGAGAAGAAGTTTGAGACCCAGAAATACCTCTCCCCGCCCGAGAGGAAGCGCCTGGCCAAGATGTTGCAGCTTAGCGAGAGACAGGTGAGCGCGCCGGCCCGGGGCAGGCTCTCCTGGGGCGGGCGTCGCAGGGTTTTCATAGGAGGGACGTGGAGCCATTGTGCGCTCCTGCTCCTGGAGCCTCCTCCCCACCATATCTCTTGGGATTCTGGGCTGGTGGCAAGTTTTCTCTCTTTCCTGTAGGTCAAAACCTGGTTTCAGAATCGACGCGCTAAATGGCGAAGACTAAAGCAGGTATGGACATGGTTCTGTTTCTATGGAAATAAATATTTTTATCAGGTTATCTCAATGCGAGGCCTGTTGTAGGTTGTATGCAAAAGTCATTTGAGAGACTATTTAACCTCTTCACCTTGATTAAAAAGGCAAATAGTCTTGCTGAAATTCAGGATGAGTTGCTCAGGCGGCAGTAATGCTAAAAGCACCTAATGCAGTTCCTATGTCAATTATGCTTGGGTTTTCACACACTGGCTAGTAAAACTCCTGGCTAATTGTTTTATAAACCCCATATGTTGTTTATCTAATTAACGCAGGAAAGATAAAGTAATTGACAGTAAATGACTTAAGCAGTTATCTTTGGGAGAAAATTGTTTCTTTTATTGACACAGCCATAATAAAACCAGTCAGAGCTCAAGGGTAAATATAAGGAAATAAACACCTTTAAGTCTTGTTGACACTGTTTTTAAAGAAGAATTAAATATCAAAGAGTTTAAGAATTATTTCCCATCTAATGCCAGCTCTTAAAATGAATATAAAAACATGTCAGAGAATATCCAAGCCTGTTTGGAAAGTAGCTTAAACTTTCTTAACAGTCTTTCTTTCTATGACCTTGTTGCGCAATATGTGATAAAAAAGTAAAGGCTAATTCAGTTTTTTAAAGGCTATTAACTTAAGGCTAAAGATTAGTTTATGAAGTCCCTAATCAGGATGACTTCTCCAAAGCAATCTGCAATTGATGAATTGTTCATTTGCCAATGTATGTGTGTAGTTTATAGTAAATAAAATATTTTTGAAACAATGGTACAAGTTGGGGAAGTCAAAAGCAGTGTGCATTTTAAAATATAGTAATTATAAAACTTTTTCATTAAAAACAAGATAGTGTGACAAAGAACATTTGAAGCAGGAAATAAAATTTATTTCATTATTCTAATGTAATTTAAAGATTTTCAGGTTTCCCCTCAATTTCTGACCTTGTGCATATATTTGTTACATAGATCCAAGCCTGGTGAATCTATTATTCTATAGATTTGCTTTAAAAAACACACTTTATGATATTTCTATATAGTGTTTATGTCCATTTTAGACAAATGCAGGATTAAAAATTTACTAGTTTATTTAGTTCTTGGTCAAAAGTGGGACTGAAGTTAACTAGGGACTTTTAAACTTAGAGATACCTGTGTAATATGAGAATATTTTCAAGAAATTTCCCTCAGATTTTAAGTTATAATTGTTTCTCTTCTCAGTTGGCAACATTCTTCCAGTATTACTACATTTATTTATTTGCTATTATTTTGTAACCTGTTACACATATTTATGTATGTTTATAAACATACTCCAGAAATGGATGAAAAGGATTCAATCTAATAATTTGAAACTTTTCCCTTAAGCACTATCTAGCATTCATTAAAAAAAATGTCTAGCTCCAGCCAGGTTGCCTCAGTGTTTAGAGCATTGGTCCACTGACTGCCGGGTCTCAGGTTTGATTCCCTATTAAGGGCATGTGCCTCTGTTGCAGGTACGGGAGGCAGCCAGTTGATCTATATCTTTCACATTGATATCTCTCTCTCTCCCCCTCCTCCCTTATACTTTCTCTCCAAAGATCAATGGGGAAAAAAATATCCTGAGTTGAGGATTTAAAAAAAAAAAGTCTAGAAGGCCCTGTTAATTGGCAAAGTTTAACTATTTGAATAATGATGATACTGTGTTTCTGCTGTGGTCTGATTTCTCCTCCCAGACCCCTAAACTTTTAAGAATCTTCAGATCATTCCGATTTGGGCTGGAATTAGTGTTCATTTGACATAATACCTTTACAGTTATATTTGTGATTGGTTCTTCTTATTTGGCAAGAATATCATCTTTCTCTGATTTGAAAATAAGGTTTTCCCAAGTGAGAAAAAGAGCATGCATTCGATATGTAGAGACTATAGTCAAGAGCAATTGATCAACTAAAGGTTAAAAAAGATGGTAGAGGGTGAAAAGCATTTTGATTTATGTCTCCCCTCTTCCATATCTCATGATCTACTAATCTCCATTTTCGTCCTCTTCATTCAGGAGAACCCTCAAAGTAATAAAAAAGAGGAACTGGAAAGTTTGGACGATCCCTGCAGTCAGAGGCAAGACTTGCCCAGTGATCAGAATAAAGGTGCTTTGGATAGCTCTCACTGCTCGCCTTCCCCTGCCTCCCAGGAAGACCCTGAGTCAGAGATTTCAGAGGAGGATTCTGATCAGGAAGTGGACATTGAGGGCGATAAAGGCTATTTTAATGCTGGATGATGACCACTGACATCGGCACGTTCAGAAAACTGGACTTGGGAATAATATTTGCAACAGGAAATCTCTATAGACAACTGGAAAACTATACGGGAGAGGAAATCAGTTTGCTGGTATTCTGGAAACCGAAAATATTTGGTGCACTGGCTAAAAAACTCACATTGAAACCTTAATTTTGACTTAAGCAATTTATATATTGATTTTAGATTGTATGATAAGGGGACTTTTCACTGGTTAAATTTCCCCTCCTTTTAAAAAAGTAATTTTTTTTATTTATAAAAAGTAATTTTGAACATTTTGGTTTGAATTTTTAAGTTATAACTTTAAAGATTTTAATGGGATCATCTTGAATAACTTTTCTATAGTCTGTATCTTCTTCATTCCACTTCATGGAAAACCAAAGGGTACCCCAAATTCAGTGGTCTGCCTTGGGAAGGGGGCCCACATTTCAGGCAGCCTTGGAATATTTTAAAAGGAAACATTCTTTTATATTACGTTCTTACACCGCTGCCTTAAACACACAAGCAGCTCAGAGCTCATCTCCGGGATTTATGTGCCTTTTGTTAGAGAGAGAGAGAGAGATGATGATCTTGAAGGCTTGCTTTGCACTCTCCCTTAGTACCTGTTTGACCAAGGTGTTAAGGATAGCAGTACTGTCCAATTCCGGCGGAAAAACTGACGCATTGGTGACTGAAATTACTAGTAAGTACAGGAGCTAGAAATAGCAGGTTAATTAAGTGTAAGTAGACTGTAGATACCGTGTTTCACATCAGACAGTGTTTATAATGTGTATATGTATATATATAATTGTTCACTGTAAAAAAACATGGTCAAAATATTTTTTTTTTTAATTGAGTAACCTGCCTATAAAATAAATCTGTCGGTGAGACGACTGTCTTCGTCAGACCTCTCATTGTTGGATTAGAACAGATCCGCGCTTCTGACCCCGCCTCGGGTGCGGGGCGTGATGCCACCGCTGGAGGCTCAGGTGGGGAGCGCGCTGGGCCGCCCGCAGCCGCAGGCAGAGCCCCTGCGGGGAGCGGGGGGGGGGGGGGGGGGGCGGGGCGGCGCGGGCACCTGGAAGGTAGTTTGGGCCTTTTCCCAGGTGTTTGCAGTGGACAGGTGTGTGTGCGCGCACGCGCGCGAGCGTCTGGGGCTGCTGGGGAGGCGGCTTCCGCAGGTGGGAGCCCCGGGCGCCCGGGTCGGCAGCGGCTCCGCAGGCTCCGCAGACGCAGGGCCGCTCGAGTCCCATCGATTGGCCTCCGCCCCGCCGCCGCCCGGCCGGCCCGGCCGCTGTCCTTGACCGACGTGAGTCAGCACTGCGTCACCCCCTGGGGGGTCCGCTGAGGGGCTGGGGGACCCTGGCTGGGGGGAGCGGGAGGTAGTTCCGCTCGGACAGCGGTTCTCCTGCTTCCGGGACCTTCAGGATCCTCCTCGGGGCTTGCGTTTCTGGGTTGTTGGAGCGACGGGGAGAGAGCTCAGGTGAGGTCCAAGTCGCCGATCCCAGGGACCAAGCTTTGAGGACCCCTGTTCTTAGGGGGCCGCGATTCCCCCTCACTCCCCACCCCTCACCCCTCCTTCACCTGCTGAGAGAGAGGGAGAGGGAAGCTGGGCCTTTCCAAGGTCGTGGGAGCCCGACTCAGACGGTTGAGGGGAGGGAGCAGGGTCAAGGAAAAGGGGTGCTGTGAGAGAGGGAGCAGGAAAGCGTGGAGAGTGGGGGTGAGGGTGAGAGGAGAGGTGGGCTGGGGTTTCCGACGGGCCCGAGGTATTGCTCTTCTGCACCTCGCTGCGTGCCTGGTGGTCCAGGAAAAGGAGGAGAGAGACCTGGAAGAGGAGAAGCCGAGAAAGGCCTCCCTGGAGGCCTCCAGATGTTGTGCAGCGGGGTGCCTCCGGTGCAGGTGGCTGACCAGGGCTGTGGCTCCCCAGATGTGGGCCCTCCGGTGAAGACAGAGTGAAAAAAGTCACTGCTCGTAGGGGGCTGTTGCATCCCGTCTCCTTGGAATTGCCTGGAATTGCTGTGAGTTTAGATTAGGATTGCCACCTTAGGCAGGGCCGTGTGCTTAGGCCTGGAAGCTTAGAGATCTGAGTTGAAGTTTTCGTTCTTGGCCTCATTCTTATCTGTAGGATGAACATGGCCTGGTTAAATCTACACATCCCCTTCCAGCCCCCAAATTCCCAACTCAGTTCAAGGTCTTTATTGCTTCTCCTGTTCTCCGTGTGTCTCTCCGTGTTGGAACCCAAAGGAGACATCCACTGGGAAGGTCTCCCTTCCCATCAGCAGCAGGCTCCACACTCCCTGACGCTGCCTGGCAGGTTACATCAGGGTTTCAAAGGTCGTGATCAATCTCCTTTGAAAACGGGACTGTCTGTATCCGAGTCTGAGAGAATGGGAGGCTTGTGGGCCTAATATTGAATTAAAGCAATCCTGGAATCGGTGTGTGTGTGTGTTTCGCTCCTGGAGATAACCTCTGGTTAATGTTTATTCTTGAGAATAACTGTATCATGACTATCAAGCGGAGAAATACAGGTTTATGAGTTGATGGACACCATGAAAGTTGAGGGGTGAAATCTTGTTTTTAAAGTAGAGCATTCCTGAAACCAGGCAGTATTCCAATTTAAAGCGATTCCCATCTCTCTTCAAGTTGCTCATATTCTGAATCTAAACATGTCCTTAAGAATCAAGAGCGTGTTAACTGAAGAAGTACAGTGTTCTTAGGACACAGGTTGGCATTAACTGTTCTGTAAAGTGCCCCGTTGCAGATTGCCAGTGAATATTTACAAATTCTTCCTACAATCCAGGCATTTTTCATTTGTTTGTCTTTTGGCTATTTCATGTTGAAGCGGCATGTATGACCTTTACAGCACAACTCCTGTCTTGTTTTTAACTCTTTTTATCAGGAGATTCAACTCGAAAACGGTTATCATTTAGCAGAAAGACAAACAGAAAAGCACATTTTTGTAAGCAAAACGTTAATGATTGGAAGAATTGCCCTAATTTCACCATGACAGTGTGTGATTAATCCCCTGGGTCATGTACTTATATTTTAAGTTATTCAGTTCGTTGGTCTTTGATATTCAGAAGCCTTTCTAACTTAATAGGATATTGATTTTGTTGGATGATGTACTTTGACTCTTTAAACAACATCATTTTGAGGGATGACTAGCCTGTTGTGTAGTATTTTATTTAGAGAACTATTGCATAAGGTTTCCCTTTTCTTAGTTTTTATGGTTTTCTCAGGGTGAAAGCTGATAAGACATCTTGTGGGAAAAGAAAAAAACCATCCTTGATAGTGAAAGTACCTATTCTCTTTCGACATTTCTGACCACCCTCTGTGTGTGTGTGTGTTTGTGGTTTCATTGCAGTGAATATTCAAATTAATTAATGGGGGCAGGGCAGGGATTCAAGAAAATGTATATTTGGACTTGGGAGGAAATGTATTTTGTTGGGGACAGACCGCACTTGCCCCAATTCCCATTCCAGTTTTACTGCCTTGTGGAAGATGACACAAACTCAAAAGCTCACCTTTTCTTTTTTAAAATATATTTTATTGATTTTTTTACAGAGAGGAAGGAAGAGGGATAGAGTTAGAAACATTGATCAACCACCTCCTGCACGCCCCCTACTGGGGATGTGCCCACAACCAAGGCACATGCCCTTGACGGGAATCAAACCTGGAACCTTTCAGTCCGCAGGCCAACGCTCTATCCACTGAGCTAAACCAGTTTCGGCAAAAGCTCACCTTTTCATTTTACTTTAAAACCTAATAATGATCCTTGAAATCTGTGGTTGGAGGTGACATATATGTGACTACTGACAACATGGGACAGAGTGGAAAAAAACAAGCAATCACGCAGGATGCTTCTAAATGACAAGGAGTTTGGTATCTTGTAGTAAAAATAATGTTAACATTCATCCCTTTGACTTTCATGCCATTCCACCCGAACTCTGTACTTTTCTAATCCAATTTTGTCCCTTGGTACTTTTTGTTGTTGTTGTTTTGCTGTTGAGTTCAGATGAGAAGCACTTTGAAAATCCCTCCCATTCACCAAAATATCCAGATGCAGGCTCTGTGGAACAGCAGCTACCCCTCAGACGGGGCTGTGGGGAACCCTCTCTCAGGAATTGCACCTCTGTGGATAAGAGCAGGACTGGAAGTAAGACAAACCAGTCTCCTGCAACCCTCTTGCTGGTTGGGGCTTTGGAAAACATAATTCTCAAGTTCAATTCTTCAGTTCCTTAGAGAGGTGGGCGGCTCAACTGAGAGGAGGCATCAATATCTGGCACACAGTAGGTTCCAAGTGTTAGCCAGAAAAGCTAGCAAGGCCACCATCCTCCCCTCCTCAACCCCCCCCCCTCCCAGCATTCCCTTCTTTTGAGGCAGTCTTTGATTCCCAGTTGCAGCTGGGAAACCTCCTCAGTCAGATGTACACAAATCTCCGCAGACAATAGAGAGGGCTTGGGGAGGAGACCTTGGAGCTGGCAAAGGCATTTCCTGTCTGCAGAGGATCTTGACTTTGGAGCATCCGGCGGTCACCACGAAGTGAACCCTATCCTGTGTTGCTACTTAAAAAAGAAAAGAAAAAAGCTAACTGCCAATTTCAAGTGATTTTCCAGATGAAAGCCAATAAGACAACTTTTTACTGTACTTAAAAACATTTTTTAAAAGCCTGTTTTCTAACCAGTAGGGTCTTTTCTAATTTGGAAGGGAAGTTTGGTATCATTCAAAATCTTAAGTATTAAAAAAATCTGGCTGAAATTGGTTTGGCTCAGTGGATAGATCGTTGGCCTGCAGACTGAAAGGTCCCGGGTTCGATTCTGGTCAAGGGCACGTACCTTGGTTGCGGGCACATTTCCAGTGGGAGATGTGCAGGAGGCGGCTGATCAATGTTTCTCTCTCATTGATATTTCTAACTCTCTATCCCTTTCCCTTCCTCTCTGTAAAAAATCAATAAAATATATTTAAAAAAAAATCTCATCACTTTCTAAAGACTATCCCTCATTGGTAGATACTTGCTGGAGGAGAAATGCCAATCCAGTTAACCTCCATAATTCTTTTTTTTTTTTTTATGATTAAGCTATTCCATGATTCTTGTTTATATTTTTATTTTAAAGTTGAATTATGCCCTTCATCCTTCCTCATTTTTCCACTTCAATATATCCATTCCCCTTCTCCTCCCCTCTCTCCATCTCAGGATTCCTCTTCAGTCAGTTTATTTCCCCATTAAGAATAGAAAATGGCCTTGGCTGGTGGTGTTCAGTTCTTTGGGCATCATACTGTGCAATCAAAGGTCACCAGTTCAATTCCTGGTCAGGGCACATGCCCCGGTTGTGGGTTCCATCCCTAGAAGGGAGCAGGCAGGAGGCAGCCAGTCAACGCTTCACTCTCTCTCCCTCTCCAAAAATCAATAAAAATAAAATAAGATAAAATGACTAGTTTTAACTTTTCAGACAGCACAATTAAGGCTAAGGTTTTCTTCAAGTACATAGAAATTTTAGCTTTCAGGCGGAAATTCTAAGTTTGAGGAGATGTTGGAGTCCTGATAACCTGCCCCCAGCCCTCCAAGGCAGTTCTTTAGTTTAGCATACACTCCCCTTCACCCTCCACCCTGTTTTTGGACTAGGATAAGCAATAATAGTGACAATAACAACAGAAGAGTAGTAATATTTGTCCGCCTAGGGGTCAAGCCCCTCGTAGCACTGGAGTGTATGGAGCTGATGGAGAGAGGCTGCAGTGAGGCCGGGGTGCAGAGTGCCATGGCAGAGACTCCTAGAGGCTCTTTATGAAGAGAAAGGAAGTGGATTCTGTCCCAGGGAGAGGCCTGCTCGGAGAGAGGGCGAGGAATTAAATACAACTAGAATCTTCAGAGGTTTTGCGGTCCAGAATTTGGAGAAAGGATGATGGCCTGCTCTTCTCCCCCTTTATTCACACAAATCTCTTTGCTTGTAGGACTGCAGTTTCTTCTATCTGAACTTTCACTTCCCCAGCTGGCCTCCTTGCTGGCTCCCTCACTTCCCCCAGGCTTGGCCTTCCCTAGCCATCCTATTTAAAATCACAAACCTCTCTCTTCCCCATTTCCCTTCCACAATGTACTTTTCTCTATTCCCCTTATTACAATTGGACATAATATTTTTCCTTATTTATCTCCCCTCATTGAAATATTAATGCCACGAGGGTAGGGATTTTTGTCTGGTTTGTCTACTACCATATATACCCAGCCTGACACACAATAGGTACGCCATAAGTTTGAATTAAATAAATGAGTGAACATATATCGAGCGCTTACTAGGTATTAAATGTTCACATACATTAAATCATTTAACTCTCATGAAAATCTTATGAGGTAGATACTGCCATTGGCCCCGTTTTCCAGATAAGGAACCTGTCACTGAGAAGTTAAGCCTAAGACCTCAAGGACTATACTAGTCAATGCTGTAAAGTGAACTTCCGGATTTGATCTGTTGTACCCTTGAGAAGGTAGCAAGCCAGGTCTAATGCTAGCTATAAGAGAGTTGAGGACTTTTGTTCACTTTTTGTCCTTTTTTTTTTTTTGGCCTAAATTCAAGTCTAGCATTAAATCTGGAAGGGATTATAGTACAGTATCGGGGATATGCAATTTCTGTGTATGTAGCACTTTATTCTCCTACCCTAGGAAACTAATAAACTAACTGGGGTACCATTTCCAGTTTTCTGGGGGGAAATGAGCATTATAAAATATGCTTTATGTCTTTCAAAGTGTTAAAAAAAAAAGTCTGCCTCTTGGTCCATGTTATTTGGCGTTTCTATTATATAAACTGTTTAGTATATTTCTTCTTCGACTGACCCATTGATGCACGTTCCACGGGGCCTATGAACACACGGCAGCACAACGGCTTACTCTGGTGTTCCTGGCATGGAGCACTGTGTTCGGCGTGCCATAAACCTTTAATAAATACTGTACTCAGAATGAAAGTGAAAACCACGTGCCCTCCCCAAGAGAGAGGATAGACATTTCCCTCTCTGCCCGAGCCTTGCATTGTCATTCCATCTCCTAGTTTGTGCCACCAGAAACAGAGCTTCCCTGGGCGGCTCTAGGAGCAGGGCAGAAAGTACAGTAGGGGGTGCAAAGTGCAGGACAAGGAGTCTTTGCTGGGCTTGGGCATAGGTGCGCCTACACGCACTCAAAGATATCCCTCCCCCTCTTGGTACTGACAAGAATTCTAAGAGGAAGTGCTTCTGTGGCTTTATATTGGCCGTCTTTCCCTTCAGATTTGGCAATTTCATTCCATTTCCAATTCACACTTCTCAATTTCAGTGAAGAGCATTATGTAAAATACGCCTAGTTTACTGAGAAACGACGGCCTGTTATTACTACTATTTTTTAATCAGCATCATCTGTCTAGCAAATAGAAGCAAGGAAACCCAATTATTCTTAAATGATTTCTGGAAGTATTTCATGAATTGCAAAGAAGCAAAGGTGGATGGCGCATGAAATGTGTTTGCTTCACACCCTGGTTTAAAATTTTAGATTTCCTTGGTGGCTCGTGGAATCTGCATTACGGCAGACTTTCCATTAATTGTAAGTTAGACCAGACTAATTTGATGAATGTTTAAAAAATGGCTCCTGAGTGCAGGTCCAGACATCCAGAGGAAGTGGTTTCTTAGACACCCGCCTCCCATACATTGACTTGATGGTGTACGTAGGTGGATGGGAGTGAGATGGCCATGAATGATGGGTGGAGCTGCTGAGTAGTTAATTGAAGGGAATATTTTTGGCTTCACCAAGCAATTGCATGATCTTATTAAGGTTTTTAAAATCCCCCAAATACCATTCTGCCTGAAGCAGATGCCCTGGTTTAGATGGTATTTCAGGCATTAAGAAAAGCACAATGCTGAGGGTAATTAGGGAATTTAAGCCGGCAATTTCTGGAATATATTGTTCTAAATCTTAGCCATTATTCAGTATTCATCTTGTCTGACAACGGGACACTACATCGTATTGACATTGTGTAGTGTTTTACTTTTCAATATTTTCAAGGTATTGTGGTTGCAAAATAAGTATTTTTTAACAAGTGGAATTGTTTTTTAAATGCCAATTTAATTTTTAAGGAAATTTCTTATTAAAGTATAACTTGCATTCAAAAGAGTTCACAAATTATAGGTGTGTGACTCGCAAAATGACTACATCATGAAATTGGAATCCGTATGATGACATAGAACTACTGGATCCCTAGTAACCCCCTTACCCCACTCTGGGTCACTGTCCCATTGCCTCCCAAGGGAAACCACTATCCTGACTCCAAATAGTGCCGATTCATTTGCTACTTTTGAACTTTATATAAATGGAATCATACAGTATGCCTCCACTGATTTTTAGAGAGAGAGGAAGGGAGAGAGAGAGAGAGAGAGAGAGAGAGAGAGAGAGAGAGAAACATCGATTGGCTATCAGAATTGCTTCTGTTTCTATCATCTATCTAGGCTACCTATCTATCTAAAATCATGTTAATTTTGTTTTGTTATAAAAGTCACACATTTTAAGTGTGAAATATTTGCAAACTAAAGAAAGTATGTAGAAGAAAACAGCAATCACTCATAGTCTCACCATTCAAGGGTTAAAGTCTATGGAAACTTCAGGACATCTCCTTTAGCTGTTTTTTTTTTGCACATGTTTATACAGGGTGGGGCAAACATAGATTTATAGTTGTTCATGTGGAAAATAATACAATAATTAATAAATAACAAAGAATAAATTTTATATTTTGTGTACTCACAACTGTAAACTTACTTTTGCCCTTCTCTATATGAATAATAATTTTAAATGTTGACATATTTTTTTAAAACCTTAAAATTATTTTTGAATAGTTAAAAATGGTTAAAAATGTAAATAGAACAAAAGTAATATAATAATAAGTAAATGTCCCTCCCATTCATCTCTCCCTGCCTCTGGCCATCTAGTTTACCATCAGAGGCAATCTCTTAGTGATTTCCTTGGTGGTCTTCCAGTGGTGGTCTATGCACATACAAGCACAGTTGTAAGTATCTCTTCCTCATTTGCCCCAATACAAATCATAATGTGCTGTATATTATTTTCTATAACCTGTTTCTCTCAGTATAAATAGAGCTTTTCTTTTGGGGTGGGGTAAGGGGACAGGCTGGGTTGTATTTTATATTATGCCTGAATCCTATCTGATTTGATGTACATTTAAAAATATTTTTATTGCTGAAACCGGTTTGGCTCAGTGGATAGAGCATCTGCCTGTGGACTGAAGGGTCCCAGGTTCAATTCCGGTCAAGGGCATGTACCTCGGTTGTAGGCACATCTCCAGTAGGGGGTGTGCAGGAGGTAGCTGATCGATGTTTCTCTTCCATAGATGTTTCTAACTCTCTATCCCTCTCCTCTCCTCTCTGTAAAAAATCAATAAAATATATTAAAAATATTTTTATTGATTTCAGAGAGGAAGGGAGAGGAGAGAGATAGAAACATCAATGATGAGAGAAATCATTGATTAGCTACTTCCTGCATGCCCCACATTGGGGATCAAGCTGAGACCAAACTGTGACCTCTGGTTCATAGGTCGACACTCATCCTGGCAGGCCATATTTCAGTTTTTTAAAAAATGTGCTTATAGTTTTATTTTAAAATATATTTTATTGATTTTTTAAAGAGAGAAAGGGAGAGGAATAGGGAGTTAGTAACATTGATGAGAGAGAAACATCAATCAGCTGCCTCCTGCACACGCCCTGCTAGAGATGTGCCTGCAACCAAGGTAAATGCCTTGACGGGAATCGAACCTGGGACCCTTCGCTTTATCCGCTAAGCCAAACCAATTAGGGCTGTGCTTATAGTTTTGACGAGAAAAAATTTGTGTAGTTAAGTGCAACAATATCTTCTTGATGATTTATTTTTCTTAAAGTCTTTCCTCATTCAGAGAGCAAATGTGCATCCACCTGCATTAAAAACAACAACAACAACAACAAAAAACTCTCTCTAAGACTCTCGCTTCTTCCTTCCCTGCTTTTATCTTCTGCCCTTTATCTCTACATTTAACTCTTAATGTACCTGGAATTTATTTTGCCCCGCAGTGAGAGATGAGGAACAGAAGAAAACATTTCCCTCAAATATATCTAACCAAGAGTCCCATTCATTCAATTTCTTCCTTTTTTGGCTCTTTTTCTATATTAAATGTCTAAAATGTGGATGTGTGAACTAATTTCAATGTTTTTATAATTTGGAGTCTGCATTTCATATATCTGTGAGTTTAAGAACTAGAATTTGCTTTCTGCAGCAGAAGGATGAGAACTACTGCTCAACCTTTACATCAGCTTTCTCCTTCCAAGGTATGGGCTAGCTTTTGAATAGGCAACAGCTAGCATCAGATTCTACCATGTCCAAGTCTTCTTGTTCATTACTTTTGCACCACAGATGAAAGGACTGTCAGAACATATAAAACACTGAACTTAATCACCATACTGTTGTCTATGTCTATGAGTTTTTTTTATTTTAAGGTGGGATAAATGGTGACAGGAAAAATCTTGACTTTGGATAGTAAACACACAGTACAATATACAGGTGATGTATTATAGAATTGTACACATGAAGCTTATATTATTTTATTAACCAACTAGAGGCCTGGTGCATGAAAATTCATGCATTAGAGCAGGGGAGAGTGTCCCTCAGCCCGGTCTGCCCCCTTTCACAGTCCAGGAGTCCTCAGGAGTGGGAGGCAACCTGGCGATCAGGGGAAGGTGATGCCCCCATCACACCTCTGCTGCTGCCACTGCCGACAGTGGAAGTCTCAGCAGGCCCTGGTTACCTGTGCCTCCAATGGCTTTGGGAGGCTGGGGGGCTGAGGAGACTGGGGACTCTGGAGGCAGGCGTGTGGAGCGGCTGGGCCTGGCTTTGCCATGTGCCTGCCTCCCTGGCGGGGTCGAGGGAACGGGGTGCTGCCATTTTGTGGCTGCGGGTGCCACCATCTTTGAGGGCGGGACAGTCAATTAGCATATTCCTTCCTTATTAGCTGTGGGTGCTGCCATATTTGAGACAGCATGAGGGTCAATTAGCATATTCTCTCTTTATTAGATAGGATGTCACACTAATAAATTTTAAAAGTATATTATAACTTGAACTTAAGAAGCACAGAATTCAGAAAGCATCATATGTCTCACTGTTTAAGGAGCAGGTGCCCTGCGCTCCAGCCCATTCATATTTTAAATTATACTATTTCAGGGCTGTGTTAGCCAAAACTTTAGATTAAAAAAAACAGTAAACACTTACTGGAGGTTTACATATTTTTTATTTTTTCAAGTCCTTATTAATGTTCTCAGTAAAGTTAAATATTTTCTAGATATAATTCATAATTGTTTAAAAATATATCTTTTTATTGATTTCAGGGAGGAAGGGAGAGGGAGAGAGAGATAGAAACATCAACAATGAGAGAGAATCATTGATCAGCTGCTTCCTGCACACCACTGGGGATCGAGCCCACAACCCGGGCATGTGTCCTTGCCCGGAATCGACCCCAGGACCCCTCAATCCGCAGGCCAATGCTCTATTCACTGAGCCAAACCAGCTAGGGCTAACTAATAACTATTAATGAAATTTTAATTTATTGAAGTGAAATTCACATAACATAAAGTTAATAATTTTAAAGCGAACAGTTCAGTGGCATTGAGTCCATTCACAATGTTGTGCAACCACTGCCTTTATTCCGGTCCAAAACATTTCCCCCACTCCAAAATAGAATCCTGTACTTATTAAGCAGGCATTCCCCATCCTCTCTCTTCCTTCCACCTTCTGGCAATCACCAATCTGCTTTCTGTCTTGATGGGTTTACCTCGTCTGAATACTTGACATAAATGAAATATATGGTCTTTTTTTTTTTGTCTAGCTTCTAAAACATTAGCGTAATGTTTTTGAGGTTTATTCATGTTGTAGCATGTATCAATATATCATTCCTTTTTGGAGCTGAACAGTATTGCATTGTATATATACACAATTTTGTGTATCCACCTGTCAGGTGATAAATATTGGGTTGTTTCCACCTTTTTGTAGACAGATATCCAATTTTCTCTACAGTACTTGTTGAAGACATTTTTCTTTCCCCATTGAATAGTCTTGAACCCCTGTCACAGATCAAATGCCTGTAGCGTTCTGGACTCTCAATTCTATCCCATTGGTCTATATGTCTACCTTTATGCTAGTACCACAGTGTGTTGGTTACTGTAGCTTTGTAGTCAGCTTTGAAATTCAGATATGTGAGTCTTCCAACTTTTTCCTTCTTTTTTCAAGATTGTTTTGGTTGAGGGCTTATTACATTCCAGATACTACTATAAACCTTAGCACACATTATCTAGAATAATAAAAGCATAATATGCTAATTAGACCGGATGTCCTTTCGGACATTCTTCTGGACGACTTTCTGATTGAAGGTGGGGCTTGGAGGGAAGCCCGGGTCCTGGGTGCCAGAGGGAAGCCAGTACCGGCAGCCAGGGGAAGGAAGGCCTACTCTTGCACAGATTTCCTGCATCGGGCCTCTAGTGTCATATAATTTATGTGGCAACTCTGTACTGTGGATATTAATATCCAAGTTTTACAGGTTAGGTAATTTGGCTAAGGTGATTTGTAAATCTGGTAGCATATCTAAGATTAAAACTAAAGTTATCTAATTCTTGAAACTACTTTCTTAAGAATTATAATTACTGCCTCTGTCAAAAATTAGAGAACACTGGAGCTTATTAGCATTGCTTTCTTTAGGTAAAAGGTTAGAAATCTGTTTGTACTAGTGAACATTTCTCAATTGGTAACCCATGATCAGGTTGACCTCATAATAGATGTACCGAAACCCACTTTTTCCTTTCATATTTAGTACTTAATTTTTTTGACTGCTCAGACAGTTTTGCATCTTCCTCTGCCTTCCTCTTTTTGTGATCTTATTTTTTCAGATAGATGTCTTGAGGTTGTTTTCTATTTTGAGAAAATCATACAAGTCGGATTTATTATCACAATAGCTCAAAAGTGGTTTCTGTTGAAGCCCTCTACATTGCTATAATCTCCTATCAGTCTCCTTTGCTGGACAGGAAATGACTTGAGTATGGCTGATGCTCAATAATGTGTTTTGAACTAAATTATTGTAGAAAGAATTCTTAACCTTCTTAAGTGTATCAGTGCACAAATGAAGATTTTGCTGTTATAAGTGTGCATGATATTGAAAGCAAACACACAATACATATTTTATTGGCAAGCTGTTTCTCTATCTTTGATGTAGTTTCTATCAATCTGCAGATTGTTAGAAACTACATTTATAATTTACATTCAGTAAAAGGAACTCATGCATAACTATGACTGCACTCAGGATGGAGGATAATTCCATCACCCCCAAAATTCCCTCCTCCTCCTGCTGTCCCATTGTAGTCAACCCCTTACTTCACCCCAATCCCTGGCAACCACTAATTTGTTCTCTGTCCCTATAGTTTTGCCTTTACTAGAATGTCATATAAATAGAACCATATAGTACACAGTCTTTTAAGTGTGTCTTTTTTCACTTAGCAGAATGCATTTGCTATTCATCCAGGTCCTTACAGTTAGTAATAGTTAGTTCTTCCTATTGATGAGTCATATACCATAGTGTAAATGTGCCACCTTTTGTTTATCCCTTCACCACTTGACACACATTTGAATTGTCTCCAGTTTTTGGTGATTATGTATAAAGCTGCTCTTAGCAGTTCATCTAAAGGTTTTGTGTGCATGTAAGTTTTCATTTCTCTTGGGTAGATGTCTAGGAATGGGATTCCTGAGTTACATGATAAATGCAGGTTTAACTTAGTGAGAAACTGCCGACTATTTTTCATTTTCTTAGAACTGCGTAACAAATTACCACCACCGTGATGGCTTAAGCAACAGAAGTCTGTTCTCTCAAAGTTCTGGAGGCTGGAAGTCCGAAATCAAGGCGCTGGCAGGGCCCAGGCTCCCTCTGAAGGCTCCAGGGGAAGAGTCCTTTGCCTCTTCCTCGCTTTGATGGCTCCCGGAAGTCCTTGGCACTCCTTGGCTTGCAGCTGCAACACTTCAGTCCTCGTCTCAGTCTTCAGTGGTCTCCTCTCAAGTGCTTTTCTGTGTTCTCTCTTCTTCTTTTAATGGTATTAGTCATTGGATGTAGGACCCACCCTAATCAGTTATGACCTCATCTAATTCATTAGACCTGCAAAAACCTTCGTTCCAAATAAGGACACGTTCTGAGGTTCAAAGTGATAGGCATTTTGGGAGGACACTTTTCAATCCACCGCAGTGGATTGCATTCCCACCTGCAGTATAAGAGGAGATGGCAATGGGAAAATCAGGAAGAGAGCTGTTACCAGGACCCGACTGTGCTAGAACCAGGATCTCAGAGTTCTCACCTCCGGAATTGTGACAAAATACATTTCTGTTGTTAAGGCCACCCAGTCCATAATATTGTTATGCCAGTCCTAGCCGGTTAATACTCAACTGCTCTTTATCATTTTCCAACAACTGCTGCAATCAGAGCAACAGCTACTCTATATTGTTTTCCATGTGCCAGGCACTGTGCCAAGTGTCGTACAGGAATCTGATTTTCCCAACAATTCTCTGGGGAAGATACTGTTCCTCTCACCCTTATTTTATATAGAGAAATGAAAATTCAGTTACTTTGGATAACATGCCCATGGTCACATAGCTCTGACTGGTACTAGTAGATGATGGACCCTGGATCCCAAGCCAAATCTGTCTGACTTCATTGCTCACCCTTAGAACCATTATGGTCTCCTGTTATTTCTCCCCAGTCTGTCAACAAACCAGTCTGCCCTTATCTGACCCTGTTATTGACCTGGGAAAATACAGGGGTGGTGGTTTTTCAGCATTTCAGCCCTTTCCCCACTGACAGACAACCTCTGCCACCCTCCTGCTTTTTATCCCTAAGAAACTGGTGGGAGATCTTGGGCCCAACAGTGTTTTCTGTCCCTCACCCAGGATCAGGAGGCCTCTTTGTTTGTTTGTTTTGTTAATCCTCACCCGAGGATATTTTTTCCATTGATTTTTTTTTTTTTAGAGAGAGTGGAAGGGAGAAGGAGAGACAGAGAAAAGAAACATCAATATGAGAGAGATGCATTAATTGGTTGCTTCCCACACGCACCCTGACTAGGCAGGGGATTGATCCGGCCACCGAGGTACATGCCCTTGGCTGGAATCAAACCTGTAACCCTTCAGTCTGGACTGATGCTCTAACCGCTGAGTAAAATCTGCTAGGGCTAGTAGGCCTCTGTTTTGTATTAGAGATGAATCCTGGGCACAAATGTGTCTCTTGCCCCTCCCCCAGGGGCAGACAACCGCTATCTTGTCCTCAGGCAGGACTTGGCGTATGAATGGGTACTCCTGTTCCATCCGCACACCTTGGCAGGTGCTGCAGGACTATCCCACAAAGAGAAGGATCTCTCAGGTCTACTGTCCTGCTTCCAGTCTTTCTCATGTCACCAAGCGGAGGCCAAGAGGAAGAGATGATAAGCAGGTAGAGATTTCTCTTGTGTCTCAAGCAGGTAGGGATTATAAACTGTCATGCTAGCTCACACTCATCCTTTAAGAATTTTTCTTCTTACCCACTTTTGTGGTGATTACCTGTTCTTCCCATTCTTTGCCACAAGAGAAACAATTGCTGTATCTTGTCTTTTCAGAAGGACTTGCCATTCTTTGAAATTTAGTTCTCTTGGTTGCATTGTTGCTCAATTCTCTGATGGGCTCAAAAAAAGAGAATAATTTTGTAGATTATCTATAGTTTTCTTGTTAGTGTGTAAGCAACATTCCCTTGAGACCCTGTACATCTCAGGTGGAAGTAGAACTTTCCAGTTCCAAGCTTAGAAAAATAGTTTGCAAAGTAATAGTTAGAAAAATACCAGCTTCACAGAGTGTAGGATATGGGGAAAAAATATTCTGGGGTTAAATAAGTTTGGGAAATTTAGCATATCTTATTGTCTTTTGGATATATACATTGCACATCAACATCTTAAAGGCTCTGAGTAGTCCTGCAAAATAAAGACATACATTTAACTTTGTTTAATAAAGTATCCTTAAAATTTGGTCATAAAACACTTTGCTTGATTATCACTCATCATTTCCCTGAGATTCTGTGCAAACAGCTTGGAAAATACAGGCCTATATATTGATACTTTATTCTCTGGGAACCTGGAATCAAAACAGAATTCAGAGATCCTCAAGATAGGGCCAGAATCTGGAGGATATTTCTGGAACCAAAAGCCATTCTGATGATTGGGTAGGGGTACTTAGGCACTCAGTGATGGCCTCAGTCAGTAGTTAGTATCTAATCTTGCAGGCTATGCCTTCACAGAGGATACCTGAGTGAAGGAAACATGAAGTCGAAATGGAATGTCTGGCACTTTGTAGATCATTCCACTGGTTCTCTTCTCTGACACACCCCACCTCATTCTCTAAAACTAATCCTAAATCTCTTCCTGGCACTATGTTTATACAACTTGCTCAGATGGCTGGTGGGCACCATCCTTGGTGTGCTTGGGGCACACCCTAAATATGGAGCTACTATCCTATATAATAAAAGCCTAATATGCAAATCAACCAAACGGTGCATTGACCAGTTGCTATGATGTGCACTGACCATCAGGGGGCAGATGCTCAATGCAGGACCTGCTCCCTGGTGGTCAGTGTGCTCCCACAGGGGGAGTGCCACTCAGTCAGAAGCCCTGAGCCAGGCTCATGGCTGGCGAGTGCAGTGGTGGTGGCAGGAGCCTCTCCTGTCTCTGCAGTAGTTGGAGATCCCCCGAGGGCTCCCAGACTGTGAGAGGGCAGGCTGAAGGAAGCCTCCTCCCCTCCCAGCTCCCCGTCCCAAGCACACAAATTTCGTGCCCTGGGTCTCTAGTTGTGTAATAGAGCTGGATGTGAACCTATTTTGTGAGTCCTCATTCTAGTTTGAAATGAATTGTTAGTTTCAACTTTTAATTCTTTACCTTCTGGGCCCTGTACTGTGGATTGAGAGGGGCCCTTGGTCCCTGCCGTCCACATTGTCATTCTTTGAAATGGCCTAGGAAAGTCCTTGTATCCCTTTTGTTTCTTCTTTTGGAACACCACCTCTCCCTTTGAAGAACTGTTTTCCAGTCCATATTTAGGTGGATCTGCCAATGGGTAATTGCTGGCAAGGACCAAAGCTGGATTTAGGGCTTAAGAGTCTGACTCTAAAACCTACGTCCACAAAAACTATGCTAGACTGTTTCCTAGTTCTGAATGGCATCACTTTTCACTTACATAGCCCTTGCTTTCTGTTACTCTAAGCCATGGAGTACAGTAAGTCCTCATTTAATGTGGTTGAGAGGTCTTTGGAAACTCAACTTTAAGTGAAACAATATACTGTATAGTGAAACCTAGTTTACCATAGGCTGATGCATATAAACAAGAGTTATTTCCAATGGCATATTCTGGTCACAAAAACTTCACTAAACTTATAAATAAAGACCCAAACAGCTTGGCTGGTGTGGCTCAGTGATTGAGGGTCAACCTATGAATCAGGAGGTCACAGTTCGATTCTTGATCAGGGCACATGATGGGTTGCAGGTTCCATCACCAGTAGTGGGTGTGCAGGAGGCAGCTGATAATGATTCTCTCTCATCATTGAGGTTTCTTTCTCTCCCTCCCTTCCCGTCCTCTCTGAAATTAATAAAAATATATTTTTAAAAAGAACCTCTGTTAAAAAAAGGGAGAGAGAGACCCAAACACTTCTAATATTAAACACTGAAGTAAATGTGAATTATACAGACAATTAAGAAAGATGAATAAAAACAAATCATCCCGCCGAAACCCGTTTGGCTCAGTGGATAGAGCGTCAGCCTGTGGACTGAAAGGTCCCAGGTTTGATTCTGGTCAAGGGCATGTACCTTGGTTGTGGGCACATTCCCAGTGGCAGGGGGTTGGGGTGGGGGCAAGGACGGGGTTAGGTGCAGGAGGCAGCTGATCGATGTTTCTAACTCTTATCTCTCTCCTTTCTTCTCTGTAAAAAGTCAATAAAATATATTTCAAAAACAAAACAAAACACAACAACCCCAAAAAACAAATCATCATTATTTTTCAACCCCCTTAGTCCAGTTCAGGGTCACAGTGACAGAACCTGTCCCAGCAGCAGCTCAGGGTGCAAGGTGGGAACCAACCTGGATGAGACTCCGGGCACGTGCACATCAACACCCACACTCACTCAGATTGGGACGATACGGACATACAGGTTCACCTCACATGCACGTCTCTGGATGTGGGAGGAAACCGGAGACCCGGAGAAAGCCCATGCGGATATGGGGAGAAGGTGTACACATCGGGGCTCCTGTTGGACATTGATTTTTGTCTCATGAATTTTATAATGAAATGATGTTGAACAAAACGATGTTACTTGAGGACCTGCTGTATCTTATCTTATGGAGGTTCTCCCCAGCCATTTGGATAACCATGTATCTGAGTCGAGATTTAAGATCATAAAAATAAATAAATAAAAGTTCTCATCTCATACTGAGGCAACTTTTCATCTTATGAGTTTTGGTGGTGGCGCAAATTAGGTTCTGTTTGAAAAATATTTGTTTTTTACTCTAAAGTATTTAAGTCCATTTTATTCCTTATCTACTTCAGTGACACTGTGGCCACAAGTGACGATGAAGGAAGTTACAAGCTTTATCCCCTAGAAAGAGTCTAGCTTAATTATCCTAGAAATACGAATCAAGAAGTGTCATGATTTAATTGTTCATTGCACAAAATTATACGATTCCCCTATTTCCTCCATATCTTCTCTTTCTCTCAGTCTAAAAAAGGTACTTAACTAAGCAATTAGGGATATTAACTATTCACAGCCTAAGCGAGCGTGGGCAAATAACCCCGCAATGACACACTGGCAGCCTCGGAAATGGCTGGCTACGAATAAGCACATAGTACTTAATCTGGTCCTTCTTATGTGTTTGCTGATACATTTGCAATTTCATGCACAGTGTTCAATGTTAAGCATTAATCTGAAATGGGCACTGAAGCATCAATAAAGTCTACATTTGGCCCCTGTTAATGAAAATGCTAGATATAGATTTAATGCAAAACTAAACATTTGGCTCAATATGTTCTACTCCAGCAAATTAGCCAGTGTTTGCCAGCTTTTTAAAAAACCGGGAGTTGAATGCCTCATTTCACATGGTTTTGTTAGGGGCAGATAGAAAGCTGATAAACAATCCATTTGTTCTATTGCAGGAGCTCCTAGCCACACCGCCGAAGTTAGGCCTCGCTGCTCATTTCCTTGACAGACTCTGCTGTGGGTTGAAGTGGCCTGTTTTTGAATATTTGACTCAAGTCAAGCCTTGACAAGAGCGTTTTCTCAGAGCCACTCTTGTCAACACAGACGAGGCTTTGTTGGACAGTGACCCCAGCACAAGGGTTCTGAAGTGTCTCAGTGAACCCAATAGCGAACAGAACATCAGTGGGCCCCTAGAACAGATGACTTGTTCTAGATTTCCAACTGCATCATTCATACAACGACAAACACATCCCTGAGAGGTCCATGTAACAACCTCCACTTGATCAGATGAGGAGACCAGGGTTCACAGGTAAAGCGTACGGCTAGCCAGTGATGGTACCTGCAGGTAAGCCCACTCCTTTACCACACGCCCTGCCTGCCTGCTAGGAAGTACAGCCCGATCCCACTCTCTACCAGGACTGCATGCTTTGTCATTCAAGGAGATTACATCACAGTCACTGGCCTCCTCCAGGAAGTCCTTGCAGCTTGCCTGCTTGTGGACTATCCTTATGTGTTGTTATCACTCTTTAAAATATATTTTATTGATTTTTTTTTTTTTACAGAGAGGAAGGGAGAGGGATAGAGAGATAGAAACATCATTGAGAGAGAAACATCTATCAGCTGCCTTCTGCATGCCCCCCACTGGGAATGTGCCCAAAACCAATGTACATGCCGTTGCCCGGAATCGAACCCTGGACCCTTGAGTCCTCAGGCCGACGCTCTATCCACTGAGCCAAACCAGTTTTGGCAGGTTATCACTCTTTATCTGTGCCTCCAATGTAGCCCTCAGGACATTCTGCTTTTTATTATATTAATTAAATACCCATCTGATTCCCTGTGAGAGGAAGGGCTGTTTCTTCTTCTTCTTCTTCTTCTTTTTTTTTTTTAATATTTTATTGATTTAAAAAAATATATTTTATTGAGGAAGGGAGAGGGATAGAAAGTTAGAAACATCTATGAGAGAGAGAGACATCGATCAGCCGTAAGGGCTGTTTCTTAAATCAGTGTAAATACTGTAGGACCTTCCCTGTCAAAGGCACACAGATATTTGATGTCTTTATAAAATAGATGGGTCTCAGTATCTCAAATCCTATTTCCAGAATTATGAGGAATACTACGGTGAAAGGGCAGGACCTGCAGTAAGTCTTGCTGGATTTGAATCCCAACTGCATGACCTCAGGCAAGCTTCTCTGAGATTCAGACTCCTTCCTGTATAAAGTGGGGATGATAATAGTACCCACCTCAAAAGGTGTTGCAAAGGTTCAATAAGAGAAAGTATGTAGCTGAACCGGTTTGGCTCAGTGGATAGAGCGTCGGCCTGCGGACTGAAGGGTCCCAGGTTCGATTCCCGTCAGGGGCATGTACCTTGGTTGTGGGCACATCTCCAGTTGGGGGCGTGCAGGAGGCGGCTGATCGATGTTTCTCTCCCATCGATGTTTCTGACTCTCTACCCCTCTCCCTTTCTCTCTGTAAAAAAAAAATCAATAAAATATATTTAAAAAAATAAAAAGAGAAGGTATGTATAGTGCTTGGAATAGTGCCTGTACATACAGAAAATGCTCAATGAACATTGACTATTATTTCCCTGAAAAGTGGAGATTTTATGGCTTCAGCAAAAAACTAGGTAGCACTTTATTTTTCTACAATTTTAAAATCTAAAAGAAAGGGGGATTGCTCTGTCTGGTGTTGTTGCTAAATGGTTAGGAAGTTGGCCCACTCACGGAAGGGTGGCAGGTTTGAAGGTGGTTAAGGGCATATACCTGGTGGTGGGTTTGATCCCCAGCCTTGGTTGAGGGTGTGTGCAGGAGGCGACCAATCAATGATCTCTCACATCAATGTTTTCCTCCTTCCCTCGCCCCCTCCCTCTTTCCTTCCCTCCCTACTTCCCTTGCATTCTCTCTAAAATCAATGGGAAAAATATCCTACAGTGAGGATTAACAAAAAAGTAAATAAATAAATAAATAAAAGAAAGGGGTATGGGATTGAGTAATAGCTGAACTGACAAAGCTGAAGAACCACTTAAGGATAACCAATTAGATAAGATTATGGAAAGACAAAGGAGTAAGAAGGCTCAGATTTTGACAAGGCCTGGGTTCATCATGTGGTGGGACACACAGTGTCCTCTTCAATTCCAGTCCTGGATGTGGGCACGAGATTTATGTAAGCAAAAAGTGTAGGCAATATGTGTAATGCTGTCTAAGAATAGATTTCCAAATGATTGTGTACTCACTGACACCGGTGTCATATTTTCCAAACTTACCTAATCAATATGTACCAGGGACAGACATAGAGAGAGAGAGAGGTTCACAGAGTACAGAGAGCTAATTTGGTAAAGTCAGGAGGCCCTTGTTCTGGATAGCTAACTAATCTACTTACCCATTCAACACTATTGTTTAAAAAATAGACTTTTTAGTGAGAGAGAGGAAGGGAGAGAAAGAGAGAAACATTGATTAGCTGCCTCCTGCATGCCCCTTATTGGGGATAGAGCCAGCACCTGGGCCATGTGTTCTGACCAGGAATTGAACTTGCAATCTTTTGGTGCACAGGACAATGCCCAACCAATTGAGCCATACTGGCAAGGGCATATTCAACATTATTTGACTCACAGTAAGCCTCTCAACATCTCTTTGAGTTTAAATCTTCTTGTATATAACTACCAGAGGACCAGTGCACGAATTTGTGCACTGGGTGTGTGTGTGTGCTTCCTTAGCTTGGCCTATGCCCTCTTGTGGTCCAGGACCCCTTGAAGGATGTCCACCTGCCGGCATGGGCCTAAGCCAGCAGGTGGACATCCCAGAGGGGTCCTTAGCGCTGCCGTGGAGGCGGGAGAGGCTCCTGCCACTGTGCTGTGCTTGCCAGCCATAGTCTGGCTTCTGGCTGAGCGGGCTCCCCCTGTGGGAGTTCACTGACCACCATGGGGCAGCTCATGCATTGAGCATCTGTCCCCTGGTGGTCAGTATGCGTCATAGTGACTGGTTGTTCTGCTGTCCGGTCAATTTGCATATTAGCCTTTTATTATATAGGATGGGTCAAAATACAAATATCCCGCCTATGTTTCACTCACTGAGACTCAGTTTTTTACCCATCCAGTGATCAGGCTGGCCAACCTTCTGTGGCTCTGCCTTCCCTGGGACGCTATGAAGTCAATTTATTGACCAAGCTTTTGGGAACTTCCTCACCCCAGGCTCTGCAGGATTCCAACTGAGTAGGAGAGTTAATGGACATCCAGGGAAGGACCATCTCTTTCCCTGCAAGGGGACAGTGGCTTGCAGGGGTTTCTACTGAGTCACTGCTGAGAAAGGAGAGGGCAGGGTAACTTGGTGAGGATGCCTTCCCCCTCTTTCCTGGCCTCCTGGCTCAGCTGCACATAACAGCTCTCCCTCTGCAGCAGGCAAGTGGCAGAAGGACCCAAATGACTAATCTTTGTTAAGCCATCAGGCACCTGACAGGACCCTTGCCCCAATATAGCATCTTTGCTCTCAGGGCCCTACATGGCAGTCCACTGTGAAGAGAAGAGAGGGCAGGAGGTCTTGTAGCGTAGACTCTTTGGCTCCAGCCAGCCAGAAAAGTCAACAGCCTTCACCAGAGGTCCCCAAGCCCATTGTACGCCAGGAGCACTCCAAGAGCTTGTTTTCAGACAGGTTTGTGGACTATCGACTACAGCACTCTGGTTCAGTAGGTGAGTAGTGGGCCTGAGCATGTTGTTTTTTGTTTTTAAATATGTTTTATTGATTTCAGAGAGGAAGGGAAAGGGAGAGATAGAAACATCAATGATGAGAGAGAACCACTGATTGGCTGCCTCCTGCATGCCCCCACTGGGAATTGAGCCATGACCTCCTGGTTTATAGGTCGATGCTCAACCATTGAGCCACACTGGCCAGGCATGAACATCTTGTGTTCAATGACTCCCCAGGGGGTTCTGTGCACAGCAGGGTTTGGGAATGCCATTGGTTTAGGTCGTGGGGAATTAGCAGAGATGAGAGGAGACTAATTAGCAAAGCACATCAGGTTCACCCACATCCCACTGGAGGTCGCAATATGTGGTGTCCCAGCTCTTTTTAGTGTGCCCACAGCTGGGTCTTCCCATCTGAAAGCCTCAGTTACCTCATCCCTAAAATGGGACTCATGGTGGCGACTGTAGAGTCCTCATGTGAAGATGCCCACAGGGCGCTTGGCACAGAGCGAGCATGTCATGCATGCCATTGTCGTTATTGTCACTGTTAAGACTTGTAAAGAGACGGGAAGGCTCCCTGACAGGTGTGTGAGGGACTAGCCCTCTTCCACACAGTCTTTCTCAGAGGAGATCTTACTCTGACTCAGAAAAAAGAAATTTTTAAAAAGAGAAAGAGCAGCTAGATTTTGGGTTGGGCCTGGGAATTCTAAAACAGGAGAAGGAGGTGCAGGCAGCAGCTAGAGACCCGTGGGCCGCCGGTGGAGTGGAAGGGCCACTGAGAGGCAGCAGGAGTCGTGGGTCTAGAGCGGCTCTGCGTGTGCCAGACTGTGGGCAGGTCACTTGACAGGACCCTTGCACCAACACAGCATCCTTGCTCTCAGAACCCTACATAGCAGTCCACTGGTCTTCTTTTCTCCCCTGCAGAGAGGTGTTGCCCTGGATGACATCACTGAAGCTCCGTTCACTGGACGATTTTCCCCGAGGCCCCCGAGGAACCCCGCTTCCAACACATTTTATAAAGACAGCTCGTGGAATTTGGCTAAAACATGGTAATATTTATTCAGTCTGGGCGATGAATACATAAATGGCTGTTAGAAGATTTCTTCAATTTCCTGTACTTTTGAAATATTTAACAACAACAACGACAAGCTGGTGCCAGCTGATCGGTTCATGCTAATCCTAGCTGGCATGACCCCCATCAGAATGGGAAGCAGGCAAAATAGCCTTTAGTAGCCTTCCTGCTGGGTGACTGCACCTCCTCTTCCCTTTGTGATCTCCATTCCCCGCCCCCCTCTCCCTCCTCCCCCCAACTCTGCCAGGTCCTCAGCCCTCCACGCCTTCTCCAGGGTTGCCTACCTCACCTGAGACGACTGGTTAGACCTGAGGTGTGAACCGCTGATGGTGGGTGGCTTCATTTCAATTCCTGCTTCTGCTCCTAAACCAAAAGGCATGCGTGTCAGACTCCGGCCCCAGGAGGGAGAGGCTGGTGAGGACATTTTACTGAGGATGAAGGTGGCTCACCGCTCTTGAAACTGCCCCCGGGACAGGGCTGCTCCCTCACTGCAGGGAGAAGGTCAGTCTGTCTCCTTGTCCTGATAGTGTGTCCTACACAGAGCAGCTTGGATTGATGCCAAGCAACCACTCCCTTCAGGCGTGTGTGTGTGTGTGTGTGTGTGTGTGTGTGCGCTGCCTGTCAATCAGTTGGATGAAAAAAAAAAAAAGATGAGATGCCTTTCTGAAAACAAAATAATTTATTGAGAGAGATTTTTCTATCATTTAACCAGTTTCCTTTCTATCAGCTCACAGGATAACAATCATCTTTAAAGGGAACTTGAAATTGTAATCATAAGTGGGAAACTAGTATTACTTGCTGCAAATGGAAAGCAACTATAAAAATAAATACATTGGAAAATGAAACGATGTTTCGGAGTTCTAACTGAACTCCCTAGTAAGAATCTCAGTCTAAAACTCTTTTCTCTTTGCTTAAAAAAAGGAAGTAGCAATTTTAAAGCACATTAGCACCAAATTCAGACCTCTTCCTCCTCCCCCAGATTTAAATTCTAATGACCAGTCTTTTTATTTTATTTTAAATATTTTATTATTGATTTTTTACAGAGAGGAAGGGAGAGGGATAGAGTTAGAAACATGGATGAGAGAGAGACATCGATCAGCTGCCTCTTGCATGCCCCACACTGGGGATGTGCCCGCAACCAAAGTACATGCCCTTGACCGGAATCAAACCTGGGACCTTTCAGTCCACAGGCCGATGCTCTATCCACTGAGCCAAACCGGTTTCGGCTAATGACCAGTCTTGAACTGAAATGCTAATAGTAACCTGTTCTTTCAGCAAACACTTATGAATGCCTACAACAATCCTTTATACCACAGATAGATACATCCCACACTTGGGAGCTCTGGACGCTTGCAGATGGTCTTCTAATCAGACTACCTGATTCTATCCTGGCCTGGATTCCGACGCCCAAGCCACTGCCTCTCTTGTTAGCTCTGAGTGTCTTATCTCTCCCCGGCTGTTCTACAGTTCTCTTGGGCCTTTACATCTTGCCTCACCCATTACTTCTTCAAGTCTGCACAGAGGTAAATTTTGCTCAGGGAGTAGTTTTTCCTAACCCCTACCTCCGAATAATTCCAAGGAAGGGGCCGGCAGTGTAGCCTATTGCAGCCTCCATTTCTTCATCTGGGAATGGAGGAAGTACAGTCATTCTGGTCCCACAGACTGTTGCAAGGATTCAGTGATCCAATGAAGAGAATGTGCCTTGCACAATGGCTATAACAATGGCTGTAGAAGCAGTAGCAGTAATGTTAGCCATTAAGACATGAAGTCTGACCCCAGTGCCACCTACTCTCAAACACTCAGCTCTTAAGCCACCCCCCCACCTCTTAACCCTTGTGACATGCATTTAGTAGCTCCTACAAATGCCAACAAGCGATTGGTTCACTTAAATTCTTGGTCAGTGATGGTTGATTGTCTGGAATGCCATTTGTGTTTGCATGGTACATCTCAGACCTGAATGAGCCCCCAAAGTCAAGTAGCTCAGAAAAGGAGTGTGATTGGAGGGCACGGCCTAGTGTTCCCACCTGAGAGGCTCATAGCTTCCTGGGGAGACCTTTGTTTTCCCCCAGAGTGCAGTGGTTGGCAAACTCATTAGTCACCAGAGCCAGATATCAACAGCACAACGACTGAAATTTCTTTTGAGAGCCAAAAACCAACTTTGGCGCACGGGCCACGAAGTTTCAATCGCACTGTCCGTGCGCTCCCGCTCGTGGTGTTCGGTGGAAGAGCCATACTCAAGGGCCAAAGCACCGCAGGTGGCCCAAGAGCCGCAGTTTGGGGACAGCTGCCATAGTGGATACAAATAGAGGGGCAGCTTCTAAGAAGGGATATGGCCTGTAGCCTTCCAGGGGCTTTGGAGTGGCCTTGTCATCCTGAGCAGTAGGCAATGCATTCATGGTGGGTTCAGAGTCTCTGTGTGAGTCAGTGCCTTCCACACTAGAGTCTTGGAAGCCAGGTTCATCCCCTTATAAAAAGAAGCCAGGCAGAGTCATACAGTAAAGGGAGGTAAACATTCTTTTTACTAATTTATCAATTTAACACAGCGTGGTGGTGTTGGGTTGCAAGGTCAATAGCCAGCAGTCACATTCCTCAGTTGTTTGATTGGCGAAATGCATGAACAAACAGCCAGTGAAACTCTTTCTGATTAATCATGTTGATAGGGCACTACCAGCTCTTTTAATTGAACCTGCTTGGACAGCAGCCCATTCTGGTGAAGTGTCTTGACTTATCTAAAGAGGCATTGATGGGAAGGCTACTGGGCCTGGAACTTCATTGTGAGAGCACATAATCATTAACGCATGCGGCTACTGCCTTCCTGCATTTTGGTCCCTTCTTGAAATGAAGAAAGTGTTTTTTAGGGTGAGGTTCATAAGGTAAGTGAGGATGATTCCCCAGAAACATGAAAGAAAAGAAAGATGCTGTGATCAGCTGTATCTGAAAACACTGTCTTATTGTCAGGAATATAAGTATTTGAAAACACTATTAATAACTTCAGTGGACACTCATCTCTTACAGGCACAGGAAGACAAGTATGCATTTCTCTCAAAAGGTGAAAATTCAGAACAGAGCTCTTAATCTTGCCACCATTGGCATTTGGGTTGGACAATTCTTTGCTGTGGGGAATGATCCCATACATTGTAGGATGCTCAGCTTTTGCCTGGTAGATGCTAATAGTCCATACCCCCGCGCCCCGCATCCTTTTGTGGCAACCAAAAAGGTCTTCAGTTGAGACCATTCTTCTAGAAGTAAAGTTCTAAAATCTCAAATAACCTATAATGACGCTCTGCTGATCCCATTCTATCATATTATTGATGACAAATCTAAGCATTTCATTCTACCAGGGGGCTCTTCTCTCTGGGACTGCTCTTCATCTGGTCTCTCTACACTGAGACCTTCAGTCTGTGTGTCTCCTCCTCCTGCTCCTCCTTTGCTTCTTCCTCTTCCTCTTCCTCCTCTAAACACAGAATCCCTGTTCTAAACTGATATTCAATAGCAGCTGGCTAATTAATCAGGGAAATATTTATTTATTTATTTATTTAGGCAGGGAATTCTTTCTTCCTTAGGTTTGTGACCCTCCAGAGGCAGCCCATACAACACCCCCCCCCAAATTATCCAGAGATAAAATGAAGATTCTTTAATTCAAAATAGACAGCCAGTGACAGCCATTTAACTGGGGGAAGAGACAGCAGGAAGAAGTGGCAGAATTACTGAAATTAAAAATCGCTCACATCTATGCAGCGCTTACCAGGTGCCACACACGGTGTCTGATTCAATTCAGGTGTTCTCCCCATTTCACAGATGAGGAAATAGAGGTTTGGTGAAGTGCTCTGTTTTCAATCCCCAGAACTGAAGTGGCAGCATGTGGATTTCTACGCAGGCAGCAGGAGTCTGGGCTGGCACTGGGCCCCTGTTTAGACAGCTGTGGTCCCGGAGGGTGGATGGTCACGGCGTGGGGGCCAAGCGGGGGGCGGCTTTTCAGGAGCTGCGAGAACAAGTGGGCTGGATGTTAGAGGCCCCAGCGTTCCGTGTCTGGGCCTATGCAAATCTTCAAGTGAATGTGGTCCCATTTCTTTGTTTCCATCTGTCTTAGTGAAACTGCCTCTGCTTAGCGGTGTGGAGTATTGCTTTCCCAGTTTAGAAAGTTAATTTATAAAGGCAGCTGAAGTGAAGAATATGGTTCAAGAGGGTGCCCCAGCTAGCAGGTGTTGGGGGAACAGGGTGGGGGCAGTGAATCGTAGGGTGGAGAATTGAGAAATAAATTGAAACTTTGACCTTTGAAGAAAGTGGGAGGGGGGAAAAGTATGAAATAGGGCAAAGCCTGGGTAACACCTTATCCCTAAAAAATACACCCTATTTCTGCTCATTTTGTATTTCTAAGAAGTAGTTGTAGTTTCCAGTCTCTTGGTGGCAAAATTGTGTGCAAACACTGAAAAACATTTCCCTATGCCCTTCTATAACATAAAAGTGAACATGTTGACTGGAGAAAATTTAGAAACAAGAAAGGATAAAAATATAAATGACAATCTTATCACATAACAAAATCTACTGTTTATGTGCTATGAACTCTTGAGAAACAAAAAGAAAGTCTTCAAGTGAATTGTAATCAAATGATTGGTGTGTGTGGGGGGAGGCTGGCAGAGTGGGGGGAGAAAAGGCTCTAGTGAAGGCAACATTCAAAATCGACTCCCTTTTATCAGCTGCCTCTGACAGCTGTAAATAAGCCTCATACACTTTGCAGGGAGCAGAATGTCACTTCCTAAAGACGGGGCATCGATGAGGCCCCCACTTCACTACTGACCATAGGCATCATCTCTACTTTGCTGTCAACATCCTCCCCAGCCTGGACCCAGGCTTCTGGAGAGGGCCTTCAAAACCCCGGCGCCCCCTAGAGAGCCCTTCAGGAGCTAGTCACCTGTGCACCTGGACATGCTCTCCCGGCACTCTATCCCGCGTGGTGCTCCAAGAGCCACTGCCTTAAAAGTCTCTCAAACCCCAGCGTTCTCTCTGGAAACCACCCTCCCTGCTGGGCCCTCAGGGGGCTATATCCCTTGAAGGCATGGGCAGACGAAGTCCAGAAGTCACTGGGGGGCTTTGATTTGGGCTGAGATCCGAGATTCTGCTCTATTGCCACATAACTCAATGTTGTGTGTATATGCACCCGTACACACATTCATGGGTGCGCTCATGATGTGTGTGATCTAGATAGCTTTTCCTTTGAGGATGTGTTTTTAATAGACATTATTATTATTAAAATTATTATTATTATTATTTTGTTAATCCTTACCAGAGCATATTTCTCCATTGCTTTTCACAGAGAATGGGAGAGAGGGAATGAGAGGGAGCGAGAGAGAGAGAGCGCAACATCTATGTGAGAGAGACACATTGACTGGTTGCCTCCCACACTTGTCCCAACTGGAGCAAAGAGCAAACTTGTAACCTAGGTACGTGCCCTCTCCTGGGAATCGAACCTGCAACGCTTCGATGCGAGGGCCAATGACTTAACCACTGATCCATACCAGCCAGGGTTAGACATTATTATTGTAAGAAACAATTTATTGATTGATTTTTAGAAAGAGAGAGGAAGAGGGGAGAGAGAGGGAAAGAGGGATGCAGAAGGGAGGGAGAGAAGGAGGGAGAGGAAAACATTGATTTGTTATCCCATTTATTTATGCATTCATTGGTTGTTTCTTGTATGAGCCCTGATGGGGGATTGAACCCACAACCTTGGCATATTGGGATGACACTCTAATCAACTGAGCTACCCAGCCAGGATAATAGACATAATTTTTTTAAAGCAATTTTAGATTCACAGCAGAACTGAATAGAAGGTACAAAGATTTTCCATATACCCACTCCCCGCCCCCCATACACACACCCATAACCTCCCCCATTATCAACATCCCAGGAGAATGGTACATTCATTACAACTGATGAACCTACATTAGCACTTCATTATCACCCAAAGCCCCTAAGGTTTTGATGGCAGTAAGAATGCAAGTATTGTTCAACACAGGAGCAATGGGGTTAAAAGCACAAGCGTTATTGTATACTTTAAGAAACTGCCTCCCAGCCTGAACCTGGAAATAACAGGAAGATTGGTGATACCTCTGAGTGGTTCAATTCTTAGACTTAATTTCTAGAGTTAAATTGATATTTCATCACAACGATGAAGAAAATAATAACAACCACATAGCCCTCTCTGAATACACCCAGAATTTTTCCATTTGGAGCACCTCATCCCTGATGGACACTTAAGTTGTTTCCCATATCTTGGCTATCACAGATAATGCTGCAGTAAGCATGGGAGTGCATGTATCTCTTCCATATCCTGTTTTCATTTCCTTTGGATACATACCTAGAAGTGGGGAATGGCTGGATCACATGATAGTTCTTTTAAGTTTTTGAGGAGCCTACATACTGCTTTCCATAATGGCCCGACCAATTTATATTCCCAGGAACAGTGTATAAAACTTCTCCACATCCACATCAACACTTACCTCTTCTCTTCTTGATTATAACCATTCTAACAGGTGTGAGGTGCTATCTCATATCTTATTGTGGTTTTAATTTGCATTTTCCTGATGATTAGTGAGGTTGAGCTTTTTTTTTATGTACTTGTTGGCCATTTGGATTTTTTTGGGGGAAAAATATCTATTTAGTTTGTTTGCTCATTTTTTAATGAGGTTGCTATTGTTTTATTATTGAGTTGTATGGGTTCTATATGTATTTTGGAAAATAACCCCTTACCTGGGTTTATCATGTATAATGGTATTAATAAATTTAATTTAGTGAGCATACTTGTGTGCAGGCCATCGTACTGAGAATTTCTCCCACTTTTTTTTAAATTTTATTGATTTTTTACAGAAAGGAAGGGAGAGGGATAGAAAGCTACAAACATTGATGAGAAAGAAACATCAGTCAGCTGCCTCCTGCACACCCTCTACTGGGGGATTTGCCCGAAATCAAGGTACATTCCCTTGACCGGAATTGAACCCGGGATCCTTCAGTCCACAGGCTGATGCTCTATCCACTGAGCCAAACAGATCAGGGCTCACCCACGTTGTTTTATTTAATTCTATTCATAGTCCCTTAAAGTAGGTATTATTATATCAGATTTTTACGTAGGGACATTGACATTTATTTGACTTACACAAGATTATGTAACAAAGAAGTGGTAAAAGTGGGGCTTGAACCCTGCTCTATTTGTTTCTAGAACCTACACATATAACCACTATCTTATTTTTTGGGAGGAGGAGTCTGTTTAGTTTTGAGGTCTCCATCCTGATGTGGGCATTTATTGTAGACTGCCATAAAATACTTCCAGTCTCAAAAAACAAACAAACAAAAAAACCCCACAAAAAACTTCTAATCTCCTCTAAATTGGCATGTTTCACAGCTTTCCTTTTGTTAATACTGGTTGCCCTCATGTAGAGCCGACAATCAGAAATCCTTCTTGAGTAGTGTGGCCAACTGACCTTTCTTAGTATAACCGCAATTCACACTTCTGTCAGAAGAACCAAACCAACCACGGTCTTTTATCTCTGCCAACCTCATTGCTCAGCTAAACAGCTGGTATGAGAATATACAAAAGCTGACATATGTAATACTTTTGACAATAAAGAATTATTAAAAAATAATATACAACAACTCATATGAATGTTTGTGTTTGACAACCTTCTCATAGTTATTCATAAGAGAGGATTAAGAGAAGAAAATTGCATATAATGGAATTTAGGGGGATCAAAGATACTTCAGTTTAATAGGACAAAGAATGTAATTCTGTAGGAAGATGGAGCAAGAGGTGGTGTAGTGAGAGATGGTTTTCTTGGTCCTAAGATCACAAGTATAATCAGGAGTTGATTTTAATTATTTTTTGCTTTGGATTCAAGTGAGATAATTGGTTTGGAATTCTTGGTCAGCCTGGTATTATATTTCACCTTTGAATCTAAAGATCCATAGTTTTTTTTTTTTAAGACAAAAAAATCACCGATAATAATAACTCATATTTGTTTTGCCTTTACCCTTGACTGTCTTAGGCACCTTTTAGATTTCTTTCATTTAATTCTCACAATCATCCTGTGAGGCAGGTCCTACCATTACTGCATTTCACAGATGACAAGAAGGAGGCCCAGGAAGGGTAAATAACTTGTTCAAGGAAGGTTACAGAGCCAGAAAGTTGCAGAGCCTGGATTCAAAACCAAGCAGCCTTCCTGTAGGCAGGGCTCTTTTCATGTACCCTCTAAATTCTTGCAGGGAAATTAAGAATGCTTATGCAATCCATTTTGTGTATATAGTTTGTTAGGTAGCAAATGCTTAGAATGCTTCTTGCTTACTTTTTATTTCTAACTAGAGGCCCAAAACATGAAATTTGTGCAAGAGTAGGCCTTCCTTCTCCTGGCTGCTGGCACCAGCTTCCCTCTGGCACCTGGGACCTGGGCTTTCCTCACAGCCCTGGCTTCGTCCTGAAGGTCGTCGGGAAGGATGTCCTGTCTAATTAGCATATTATACTTTCATTATTACAGACTAGAGGCCTGGTGCATGACATTCATGCACTGGGGGCGGTCCCTCAGCCCAGCCTGTGCCCTCTCGCAGTCCTGAACTCCTCGGGGCGATGTCCTCCTGAGGGTTTAGTGCTACTGCTGCAGAGGCGGGAGAGGCTCCTGCCACCACCGCTGCTCTCTCCAGCTGTGAGCCCGGCTTCTGGCTGCGCACAGCTCTTGCATTGAGCGACTTCCCCCTGGTGATCAGTGTGCATTATAGCGTCCGGTTGTTCAGCCATTTGATTGATTTGCATATTAGGGTTTTATTATATGGGATAACAGGTTTCCCTCCAGACTTCTCTTGGCTTCTGTCCCACCTCTTCATTCCTCCTCTAGAAAGATGGAATACATTACCTTAGTGGAAGAGAAAAGAGACCTGCATGGCCTTTCTTCTTTCTCTCATTGCCTCCTACAGAGATGGCACATTTTAATCTGTTCCTCCAGGGGTAGGGCTGCCATGTGGTAGGGATGGGCAGGCCTTTAGTGGTTCAGTGATCCAGAGTATGTAAGTCTGCTTGTATAGGGATTTGGTATGAGACTCCTTGCTCCATCTAAGCCACAATCTCCAAGTCAGCTTCATAAAGGGGATACTTTGGCCCCCTGCTTGATTCTTGGTCTTCTTTCTCAGTTGATCTAGGACTGAGATGGAGAGTAGGGTGTTATGCACCTTCACTGCCCCCTCTTTCAAGTGCTATTGAGGGAAATAAAGATAAGACACTAATATCACATGAATAAAAGATTCTTGGTCTAGCATCCAATAAATCCATCTCCCTCCAAGAGAACCAGCTCGTCAATTAAGCTAAAGAATGGAAACCTTGCAGGTACCTTGCTTATGTGCTTTCATTTAGCTCCTGTAAATTCAGGTGCGGTGGGATTTATTATCCTGGTGTTATTCATAAGGAAACTGTATTTACTCACTCAGTAGATACTGGGTGTGGCACACAGTCCAGGCTTTGCTCCAGGAGGCTCAGCAAGATAATGCGAATTGCTCAAGGTTGCATAGCTGGTCAGCGGAAGAACTAGAAAGTGAATGCAGGTCTGGCCAATGCCACAGATTAGGCGTTCTTGGAGAGAAGAAAGAATGGGAACAAATACAAAAGTGATAATAAACACGTACTGATCCCTGATTTTATACCAATGTGAAACTTTACACCATTCAGTGCTTTGTGCATTACCTCATTAAATCCTTGCATCAGCCGTATAAAGCAGGTATCATTTCTTCATTATACACACACAGAGCCTGAGGTTCAATAATGCTACATTATTTTCCAAGGCCACAGAGTAAGTGGCAGAGTTCCAGCTGTAATCCAGGTTCTTCTCAGGCCAAACCTTTAGCTCCTGAGAAGTACTGCCTTTGTTTTTCTGGAGTTCACAAAGGTAATTGAGAGCTATAGCCTCTGATATGACATCAGAGTACCTTGAAACCATTAATTAACAAGTGTAGATAAACCTGGTGGGTGTGTGTGGTTGTGCTGACATGCGGTTGAGAGGCCAGAGGAAGAGGTATAGGTGAAAAAGGGGTGGCAGAGTGATCGATCAGCATTGGGTAGGTTCCCCCAAGCTTCATGGAGAAAAATTTTCAGCGAGGTTTCAGCTGATACATGCTTGACGATGGTGAAGAAAGATAATATGGCAAGTTTGAGAATCAGAGATAATTTTTGAAGGGCATGTTTTTGCACATGGTAAGTCAGTTGTAAAAAATAAACAAAAGTCCCGCCCCTCTGAAAGTGAGAAGTGCCATGGCAGGGTGCTGGGCTCCATCCAGGTCTTGAGGATTTTGTTTGGGTGATTAGATAATCAGGTGACAATGTAAGAATAATTAAGAATGCAAGGCATTCACACAATAATTGATCCCTTTCTAGATGCAGTTTAGAATGAAGGAAGCAGAGTGGTTTGTGGGGAGAAGTTTCCTCAATAAGGAAATGACAAGTTTGATAGCTCAGAGGTAAGAATGGGATCAATTACTATGTGAATCCCTTGCATTCTTAATTATTCTTACATTGTCACATGCATCTCCCCATGGTTTTCTGTTAATCAACCAATGACAATGGGGAGTCATTTAATTTTTTCTGGACCTTAATATTCTTATCTCTAAAGTGAGGAAGTAGAATATGTGCCCTCCAAAGTTCCTTCTAGCAATAATATTTTGTCTCCTGCCTGCAGGGCCAGGGAGACTACCAGTCTTTCCCAGCATGTCTAGCACATAGATGATGATCAATAAATTTTTATTGAACTGAACTAATTAAAGACAATTATACTAATTGTAAAACAGACCCCTCCACAAAGTAGTCATGTCCCGTTTGCTATAGTTTTGTTACTTTCGTTTTATACTTCATCTGTCCTTGCCTCTGAGCTATCAAACTTGTCAATTCCTTGTTGAGAAACTTCCCACAAACCACTCTGCTTCCCTCATTCTAAACTGTATGTAGAATGGGGTCAATTACTGTGTGAATCCCTTGCACTCTTAATTATTCTTACATTGTTACCTGATTATCTAGTTCTTAGCTTCTGCGGAATTGGCTACATGCTTTCTCTAACATTTTTCATACAGTGGATGTGTGGAGAGTATCATTTGCTTCTTTGATAGCTGAACAAATATGTGTATGAGAATGTAAATAAAACCACATGGTTGAAAGAGCATCACCAAATGGCAGCATGCTTTAATTGCAGGCTCAAATTTTGAGGTTGATAGTTAAAATTAAGTAAATACAAGTGATAAGAATACCATTTCAAGGAGGAAAGATTCTCCCAATATCTGTTTTAAGCAGAAATATTTAGTATTATGTAAATAAAACAACTGTATTTGATGGAATTTTCCGCTTTTCATCCACATGGCTTCACACTGTGTAAGCAAAGCCTGAATCTGTCTGCTCAAAATTCCAACTTGAAATAGATCACTTCCACCCAGTCTTCTGAGATTGAGTCAGAACCCTGGAATCCTGTTGATCTGGTTCTTTGGGCAGTATTGTGGCAGACACTCCTGGTTGGCCTCCTGACCTCCAACCTCCTGTTATTTCTCACTAACAGAGCTCCAGTTGTGTGGAGGACAGCAGTGTGCCCATTTAAGAGCACGCACCTTTCAAGCTTCCCTGGGAGCGAGAGTGGCCACAACCCAAACCTGACCAAAGAGATAGAGATGTTTCCCGTGTGGGGCTTCCAGGAAAACCATTATTTTCTTGTGCTGGAGATACAATGGTGAGTAAAACAGGTATGATTTCTGCCCTCAAATAACTATGCAAGTATATAATTATAAAACAATGCAAATACAATGAAAAGAAATATAGGGAAGAATGTGAACATAAAAATGAAAAAAAGCAAACCGATCTAGTCTAGGGAGGTTTGTCTGAGGAGCTGAGTTCTGAGCTGAGACTAGAAGGATGAACAGGAATTTTTAAAAATATACATTTTTATTGATTTCAGAGAGAAAGGGAAAGGGAGAAAGAGATAGAAACATCAATGAAGAAAGAGAATCATTGATTGGCTATCTCCTGCACACCCCACACTGTGCCCTGACTGGGAATCGAACCATGATATCCTGATTCATAGATTGACTCCCTGCCACTGAACCAAGCCAGCTGGCCAAGATGAACAGGAATCTGTTAGGCAAAGGGTGTAGATGGAGTGAGAAGAAGAAACAGCGTGTATAAAGGCCCAACGCTGTAGAGAGCATGGTACTTTTGAGGAACTGAAAGTAGTCATCTGTGACTAAAATACTGAGAATAAAGACTAGCACAAAATTAGGCTGAAGAGATAAATGGGCCAGATGCTGTGGAGACCTGTAGTCAATTTATATTAAGGGTTTGAGTCGTCATCCTAAAAGTCCTTGAAGATCCTACATCTTAAGTAATGACCTGGCCATGTTTGAGTTTAAAAACCCAAATGCTATTCTATCCTGGTGTCTCCCTGCCTCCAGCATCTGTCCTCTCCAGTGAACCCTAAATGGGAAACCAGAGAAGTCTTCTTTAATCACTGCTTATCATGTCACCCTCTCCTCCACACACACACAAACTTCAGCGAGTTCTAAAAATGTAAAATATGCATGTGGCCAACTCTTAGAACTAGGAAATCAGAAGACTATGTAAGAATAAGTAAGAATGAAAGGGATTCATAGACTGCATAGGAGATATGAGGCTTGAGTTGATGTGGGGAGCCTAGTTGGAATACCAGATAGAATGCAAGGTGAGAGATGATGATAGTCTGGATTCGTGGGCGAGGGGGTGGCAGTGGAGATAGAAGCAAGTTGTGGAGTTTGAATAAGATTTAGAAAGCAAAATCAGCAAATCCTGGTGATGGATTAGACACAGAGGTTGATGGGTGAGAGAGTGCAAGCAGGACTACTAGAATTGGATGGCTGTTTGGCGGAGGTGGGATCAGCTGGGATTGTGATGGTAGTATTTACCAGAAAAGGAAACTTAGAGTAGGCCTAAGTTGGGTGGGGGTCATTAACAGTGAGTCTCCACTGAACGCGTTGAGTGTGAGGAAACTTGAGACATCCATATGGTATGTCACATAGACAAGTGTAAGTAGAGGTCTGACACTCAAAGAGAAGATCTGGACTGCAGGCATCAGCCTTAGGATGGTGAATGAGGTTATAGCTCATGAGATTATATAAGGAGAGAGGACAAGAGGGGAAAGAGAAAGGGCACTGGGACCAAGTTGATATAAAGTTGAATAACCTAGTTCCCAATCTCAGGAAGCTCATGACTCAGTAGAGGTGAAGAGCTACACACATATGTAATTACAATATAGACAGAAAAGGACTTGGGTCCTACCAGTGCCATAAATGAGGCCTTCAGAGAAAGGAATACTAACCAGTTGAAGGGATCAGAAACTGTTTCATGTAGAAACATTCAAGAACATCTTTGTTAGGGAGCTAGAATAAAGAGAGTTAGATGAGGGGAAGAATGGACTTTTATGTGGAGAGACTGAAGAATGACTTCATAAAAGGTTTGAATGAATAAAAATAATATCTATTTTTTTTTTGGTCAGATCAACAAGAAATATAGTATATATTTTTTTGGTGTGGCACAGAATTTTAGTAATTAGTTTATATGTGCTGTGAATTAAAAAAGGTTGAAAATCACTACTCTAAGCCAATCCTTTCCCACTGAATTCTGGAGGGATGGATCCAATTACCCAGTGGACATATTTGGAGATTCACAGGTCTTGTTAAATTTATAGTGTCTCAAATTAAATTCATCCTTTCCTCAAAGCTGCTCCTTCTCTTGAGTTTCCTGTCTCAGAGATGGGCTCTGGCATCCATCTGGCTCCTCTAACCCACCTTGGAAATTACCCTGGGGCTTTCTCTAGCTTACCATCTCCTGTCCCCTTTCAATCACCAAGGCCTGTCAATTCTACTTCTTCCATAGCTATTGTATAGCTTGTTTCTCTCCTTCCCCATCCCCCCACATACTATTTTCTAGGCTTAGTTTACATCTCTTTTAACTTGAATTACTATGATTAATAATGACAATAACTTTTCTGTTGTCAAAATGGGAAAGTTTATGAAACCTGGGAAGGTGGTTCTGGTCCAGGCTGGACACTACTCCAGACACAAAACAGTCATTATAAAGAACATTGATGATGGCACCTCAGACCCCCCACTACAGCTATGCTCTGGTGCCTAGAATTGACAGCCGCCATGGGCAAGAAGAAAATTGCCAAGAGGTCAAAGGTCAAGTCTTTTGTGAAAGTCTACAACTACAGTCACCTCATTCCCACAAAGTGCTCTGTGGATATCTCTTTGGACAAAACTATTTTCAAAGACATCTTCAAAGACCCTGCTCTGAAAGGTAAGGCCTGATGTGAGGCAACAAGAAAAAATGGTTTCTCCAGAGCTATGTCTTTAGAACATTTTTGTTTTATTTCAGTCATTAAAAATCCAAAATAAATAAATAATAATGACAATAACAAGCATTTATTGTGCTTACTGTGTGCCAGGCCCTTCCATAAGATCCTTTCTAGTCTTATTGCTCTAATCCATCCTTTTTCATATTCTCAAGGGTCTCACTAAATATATTGGCATTTTCTAAGAAATTCTTGAAAAACCTATAACTGGTTTTAAACTCTATATCCAGTCATTTGCTTTCCTCCATTTCTTTTATTTGTGACCTGTTTCTTTGTCTCAACATTTTTGCTGCTTCCCTGAGTTGACAGAGTAACTTTGTGTGCTAGGTGTCCAATAATGCTCAGTGGCTCAGCCTCCTCAGTTACCTGAGGTGGACACTCTTGATGCACCCCTTTGTGTGCTGTGTGCACAGTCTTATTGTAGTTAAGTCTTGATTATTGTTGGTATTCCTTAGAGGAATTGACCTCCAGGTCAATTGACTGTGAGGATCAGCTGTATCTATGCTGGGAGAACTTTTGTGCTGGAGACACCCTTATGAGACAAGACTTACAAAAGCCTCTGTGCTCAGCTTGAATGGGACGGAGTCTCAGGGGGAATCAATAGCAATGGCTTCCCATCAGCTCTGCCCTAAGAGTTCCCTGGGTCTCAGTGTCTTGTGGTAATTGCAGTAAGCATCTCTGAGAGAAAGCCGCCCTCAAGTTTTGCCTGCTGCCAGACAGTCCAGTTTCTCCCCAAATGAATCTGGGTCCCCAGAGTCTCACTTGGAATTGGAGTTCAGACCTGTTGGGAGTTTTTTTCTCCTTCCTGATTGAGAAAGCCAGCCGAGTACTCAATTGCCAGCCCTCTCCCCGAGTGCGCCTCCATACCTTTGCCTTCCACAGCTCCTCTGAGTCTTAGTGTGCTTTTCTCTTTCCTTCTAGTTGAAGAATTTTCACTCAGCCAACCTTCCTGTGGTTCTGGAAGATGTCCATTTTGTCTTTTAGTTGTAGTTTTGAAATTATTGTGCAAGTCAGCAGTTTAGGTGTTTACCTATGCCGCCATCTTGCTTTCTCTAAGAATAATCTTGACAAATACAAATGTAGCAGGTATAAGTATTTAGTCGCTAAAATTCATATGATCAAGAATAAGATATTTTTTCCTCTATAATTCAACTTAATGATTACTTTAAGTTTTCATTTCATTTAATGGCAGAAAACATAATCTCAGATAATTCTGAGTAAATAATTTCTACACTATGCTTTTTTCATTTATAATTTCTTAATATACTTCTTAGTACTACTATTGCTGCTGCTGCTGCTACTACTATCACTGCTGCTGTTTTTGAGACCACCACCACCATCATCATTTTTCTTGGCAGCATAATATTTCAATACATGAATGTAGAACATATTTTAGCCAGTTCCCTATTTATAAACTTTAGATCATTTGCAGTCTTTTGTTATTACAAAGTCATTGTGATACATCTTTGCATAACTCTTCCAGTATAACTGTTGGGTAAATCCCTGAACAAAGGGTATGTATATTTTAAATTTTGATAGCTATTACTAAGTTTCCCTCCAAAGAACTTGTACTCGCACAAATATGAAAATGCCTGTTTCCCCTCATCAGTGCCAACAGCGGGTATTATAAAACTTTTAAGAATTTGCTGTATTTTATTTTAAATGTATTTTTACCCCCCCCCCATTGAGTTTAACATGAACAACTTTTCATTTAAATAAGTATTTGTTATTCCAGATATTGGTAGGTTTATTTCTAGTTACAAACCTATAATACCACACTATGATTAGAGAGAATATTTTTAAAAATAAAATGAAGGTGTTTCTGATAGAATTCTTAGGTGGATTCTCAGCCCTAGAATAAATAGGAACCAAATGTCAAAGCCAAAAAAATATAATGCAAACCATAAATGCAAGATATCTATGTAATTTTAGATTTTCTAACAGCTAATTTAAAAAATTGAAAAGAAACAGGTAAATCTAATTCAGCAGCCAATTAAAAAAAATTGAAAAGAAACAGACAAGTTTAATTTAGTAATATATTTTAACCAAATAGTGTTGAAATAGTATTTTTCAGTATACAATCAATAATAAAATTAAGACATTTTACATTCTCTTTTTTTTTAAGTCTCCTAAATTCAGTGTGTATGTTACACTCACAGAACATCTCAGTTTGACTAGCCACATTTCAAGTGCTCAATTGCCACATGTGGTGAATAGCTACTGTATTGAACAGCACAGATTAGTATGTGTGAAGAAACTTCCCAGTGCGTAGAAGCTACAACTAACACCGATAGCTTAAAATCGAACTTGACAGCCTGCCAAGTTCAATGCCTCTTAGAGAGAAGGTACTCAAAGTTTATTTTTCTAATTGAATTATTTTTATTTTTTCAATTGAATGTACTTGCTTTATGTAGATATGGTCAAAATACCTCATTGTAGCAATGAATTATTTTGCTAGTCATGAGACAAAAAGCAATTCATACGTTTTACTTTGTTTCTCAGAAATGAGAGATGTTTTAAGAATGTGTTTTCGTAAGATTTGCCAAAATTTTTCATCGCACAATAGCTTCCCCCCCTCCCTCTTCCTTTTGGACAATTGTTGAGTGGATGAAGCTTTTAAGATAGGTAAGAACAGATGTGTTGACTCACTTTGGAAAGGTTAAAAACATTTCTACTTGAAGAGAAGCTTTCAGAGAAATGACAATCTCTCAGGGGTTTATTGAGATCCAGTTTTAGGAAATCATGAGCCTTCAGTGGACTTTGTGATTGGATCAGGAGTCAGCAAAGCTTGGGCAAACGTTGACAATCCTCTGCGCATCACAATGCACTATTAGGCAGAAATTCCCTAACTGGGCATTTTATTGTTATTTAAAAATATATATATTTTATTGATTTTTTTACAGAGAGGAAGGGAGAGGGATAGAGAATTTGAAACATCGATGAGAGAAACATCGATCAGCTGCCTTCTGCACGCCTCCCATGGGGATGTGCCTGCAACTAAGGTACATACATGCTCCTGACTGGAATCAAATCCAGGACCCTCCAGTCCGCAGACCGATGCTCTATCCACTGAGCCAAACCGGTTTCGACTAACTGGGCATTTAAAAAGAGGATTCATATTTTAATTATTTGCTCAAAATTTGCTCCCACAATTGGCCCTTTAGGTAATTGCTAATGCTATTTACTTCTTTTAATTTTAATGCTACAAAATCTACCAAATTATGGGAGAAAAGAGAAGTTTTCTGTGAAGTTATATAAGTGCTTTATAATGTGATGTGAGAAATTCCTTCCATTATAATGATATTAGTGTTCAATTAAACCTAGAGCCCTTAACACATTAGAAATGGACTTGGAGAATGCTAACTGGAATAGTCCATATGCCACCTAATTCCACCCAATTCATTCCCCTTACAAATTAAAAAAATAGACTCAGAGGCAGAGACACTTGCTTAAACCATAGCTATTCAGAAGTCTAGATTTCAGGCTTTCTGATGCCTAGACCAACAGTATGAATTGCAGTGTTATAATTTACTGAGCATTTGCTAAGTGCTAGGCTCTGGGCTAAGTGCTTTTCAAAATGCCAACAGTTCACAAAACCCTTGCAATATAAAGTATTTCAAATTTAAGACAAAAAAAAATCATTACTCTTCTCTGACAATTTTTTTTCTTGAAGCTTCTATTTGTTTTCTTAAACAGCAGTTGCTGACGCACAAGCCATTCTCCATCTCTGGAGTCAGGTCTGCAAAGGATGCCTAGGTATACACCACTGGCTGTGTTTGTATAGTTAAATAAGCATTGACTTATTCACAACTGAAGCCTAATATATTTCTAGGAAGGCTGCAGAGAGGTTTGAAAAGCATTTTTCCCTCTTTTCCTTCCTTAGTTTGTTCACTAATGATTTCTCCTAAACCCCCCTCTCACAGCCCCCGCTTCTCTTTCCTTCTTCCCATCCTTCCTATTCTAGAAAGTCAGGTGTTAAAGCCATTTTCTGCTGAGATTCCATACCTTTTTTTATTTGTCTTGGACATGTAGAATGTTGGAAATGCAAGGACCTTAGGCATCATCTGAAGAGACATGGAGGCTGAGAGAGGCTGAGGATTTTATGTGTGGTCAGCTAAAATGAAATCACACCCAGGTCAGAAGGCTACCACATAGCAGGAGTGCAATCAACCCCAAGTACAAAGCCCTCAGAATAGCAAAGGCACTGGTTGACTGGCTCTGGAGGTGCCAACCCTTTTTTAATAACTTAATTCAATCTCAAACCATCACTTGAAGGAGGTCTGCATCCATTATCAGGAGCCTCAGGATGAAAAGCAAATTTATAATCATCTGCACGTCAAAATCCCTGGAGTTGAGGGTCAGATAGCCAGTGAGGCTTATACACAAGGGGTTAGGACCTGGAAATATGTACAAGAGGAGAAATCAAATTTTATTAACCAGGGCCTTAAAACTCTTTGAAGCCATTTGATTGTGGAATAAGGCCAAGACTAATAAGACTTAAAGAGGGAAAACTTGAAACCGGTTTTGTACTTTGGAAGCCAAGGTTTCCAGACCCACCATCCTCAGTGACAGGCTGGTGAGGTTCTGAACATCTGGACATAGATTTTTTCCATTTGAGTGACTGTGGAAAAGGAACCTCCAAAGTCTATTTCTGGGCCTTAGTTTCTTCTCTTGGAAAACAAAAGAATTGGTCCATATTTATATGTAAGAAACATGTGATTATAATCATACTGGAGGCTTGGTGCACAAAATTCGTGCACAGGGTGGGGGTGTCCCTCAGCCCGGTCTACACTCTCTCCAATCTGGGACCACGCAAAGGATGTCCTACTGCCAGTTTATAGGGATCAGGCCTAAATAGGCAGTTGGACATCCCTCTCACATCTGGGATTGCTGGTTCCTAACCGCTCACCTGCCTTCCTGCCTGCCTGATTGCCCCCAACCACTCTGCCTGCTGGTCTGTTCACCCCCAAATGCCCCCTGTGCCAGTGTGCTCGCCCCCAACTGCCTCCCCTGCCAGCCTGCTCACCTCTAACTGCCCCTCTCCTGCTGGCCTGCTCACCCCCATCTTCCCTCCCCACTGGTTTGCCTGCACCAACTGACCCCCACTGATGGCCTGCTCTCTCTCCCAACTGGCCCCCCTGCTGGTCTGCTCTCCCGCAACCGGCCTGATCACCCACAACTGCCATCTTATCCTAGCCTGATCATCCACAACTACCCTCCCCTCTTGGCCTTTAACTGTCTCTACCTCTCCCTTGCCACCATGGCTTTGTCCAGAAAGAACATTCTGAAGGTCTCCCAGTCTAATTAGCATATTACTCTTTTATTAGTATAGATTAAAATAATAAAATGATATGTGATTCAATTGCTTGTTAATTTATCATCACCCTGTACTTTCTTAAAGCATGCCAGTTTGTGGCTTGGCTGACCTGACTGAACTTAGGGGAATACCTTATGCTCCAAATTACTTGTAAGAATTTTATCTCAGATTAAAAAAAAATTATCTTTATTATTGAAAGTTATACAGATATACCCTTTCCCCCCCATTGACTTCTTCTAGTCTATTCCCTTCCCCTCTACCCCGGGCCTTCACCACACTATTATCTATGTCCATGGATTATGCATATATTATCTCACAATTTTCCCCAAAGAATGTTAGGGCTGCTGCATTCTCTTTGAGATCCTTAACCAGCAAACCATCTGGAAGCAAAGCACTACTAGACATCAACAGTGTTTGTGGAATGTTCCCCAATGTGCTCAGAATAAATCTAAACTCAAGGCCTTGCCTGACCTGGCTCCTCTGTACGTTCCAGGCTTATATCACACCCTCTCTTCTTCTTCTTCCTCTGCTGCTGCTGCTTCTTCTTTTAAAAATATATTTTTATTGGTTTCAGAAAAGGAGAGAAAGAGATAGAAACAACAATGATGAGGGGAAATCATTGATTGGCTATCTCCTGTACACCCCACACTGGGGATGGAGCCCATTATCTGGGCATATGACCTGATAGGGAATCAAACCATGACCTCCTGGTTCATAGACTGATGCTCAACTACTGAGCCACACCAGTTGGGCCCTTTCTCTTCTGATTTAATTTATTCTGGCCACATAGGCCTTGGGTTAGTTCCTTGAAGGCACTGAGCTCTTCCCCAACTCGGGTTCTTGATTTAGGCTATTTTTTATCCTGAAGCTCCCTGCCCTCACTCTTGGTCTGCTTGGATGATCCCGGTCTAAATATCACATCATCAGGGAAGTCTTCCCTGACCACTCCATCTAAACTGAAATCAGCCACCCTGTGCATTTCTCCTCACAGCACCCAATATAATTTGTGATTTACATATATTTGCATGCTTCCTTCAATGTCTGCCCTCCTGAAAGAGACTGGAAAGAGAAAGTAGGGGCTATCTTTTTCTTTGTTCACTATTGTACTTCTTAGCACATAGTAGGCACTCCATACATTTGTGCTAAATTAGTGAATGAATGAATGCATTCCCAGGAAATTCCCAGCACAGTTAGCTCTTATTGATTGTTTAATTATGACACAGTTTATGAGAACACTTAGTGAAATTGTCACTCTGACCCTGTTTTGATTGTGGAAATCCCTATTGGTCCTTCTGTAAATTGGCAATTATTCTGATGTGTGTTTATTTAGAATTAATGGACCTCTTTAATGACTCAGTGGGGAACACCATTGAGCCAGTTAATGCAACCTCCATTTTTCTCAATCTGAGTTCTTGGTAAACTGCAGGGAAGTTCTCCTGGCCCAGAAGATACCTGAGATTTTGAGTTTGAGCTAAAATATCCTTAAGAGAGAAAAATCAAGTGAATCTCAAGTGACTGAATAAAAGTCAGGATTAAGTCATGCATAGAATTACTACACTATACAGCCAGCTGACTGCTGACTGCAATCAGATTTGCTTAGCTGTTGTTGGGACCACGTGAAAACGGGGTTATTTATTAAGAACGGAATAGTTCCTTTTAATTCTGCAGCAGTTATGTTTCCCTCTCTCTCTCCCTCTCTCTCTCCCTCCCCCCCTCACCCCCTTCTCTCTCTCTCTCTCTCCTCTTTTCTTCTTCCAGTCCATGGAAAGTGTTATCTCAGGCAGCTTTGTGCAGGAAGTTGGGTTTATCACTTCCTCACAGTCGCAGTTTGTCTAGGACTTAACTACATGCTATCAGATTACATCAAAATGCAGGCCTTTGTGTGTTTAACTCATCAAAGGAGTGGACCCTCAGGACTTCATATCACTGCACTGCATATGCAGCCATGTAGCAAAACAAAGCCTATCTAAACAGGACACAACTATTTCTGTTGTGCAGCAGCTCCGCCAGCTCGAGCTTGCAGAAATGGTCCGGTTTCAGGTGTCTGCAGTGTTTCACTTCTTGTTTTTATATTTATCTCTTTTTAGAATTGCAGTCATTTGCCTAGTTGTGTGCAAGGGAGGAAGACCCACAGATATTACCTACAAGGGAGTAGACAAGACTGCTCCAACCCACAGGGTCCGTTGGCGGTAGCACTGATCTTCCCCTCTTCCTCTTGATTTTTTTCACCGGAGAATTCCAGTTGCTGCTGTCACCGTCTGGGCCTTGCAGCGGGTTTGACTCTGGGTCCCCGGGTTGCGTGCCCTGGGGGCAAGGGACTTCACCTCTCTGAGCTTCACTTTCCCCGTCTGATCTTGGAGAAAATAATGACACCTGCCCCAGAGCCTTATGATAGGGAATAAGTGGTTAGGAGTGAAATAACATGTGAAAAGTGCTTATGGGACACCGTGTGCTCACCAGAGGAGGGAGACCAGAACGGTAAGCCACACTCTGCCGAGTGGCATGACCAGCTGGCAGGGTCCCAGCCTGGCTGAAGTTTCTCAGGCTGCACTTCCACCTCTGGGGCCTCGTGGCTATTTTCTTCTCCCTGGAGTTCCCTCTTCTCCGTGGCGGGCTGGCAGCCAGATGGTGCCTCTCTCAATTGGCAGCCACAGGAAGCCAATGCAACTGTGAAGTAATACTTCTGCTCCAGGGCTGGCTCCACCCCTGTTGACCAAGGTTTTTTTTTTCTTTCTTTCTTTTTTTTTCCTTTCAATCAGCTCAGCCAACTCCTTTTAGTGCCTTGCCTAAAAAGGACTTATCACCCAGCTCTACTGCCCAGGGAAATGGCTGACTGCCCCAGAGACCTCACCACAGCAACAGCTTTCGGGGACAGAAGTGGCCAAGGAACTTCCGCCCAGCTCAGTGCTTCCGGATTTTGGGGGGTATCATCTGGCGCAGCAACTGTCCCAGATGATGCTCATTTACCAAAATCAGGTGTCGGAGGAAGAGGGATGGGGCTGGATTCTACAAAATCCCTGTGAGCCCATGGAATAGAATAAGGCACTCCTTTTAAAAATTATTTGCATGAAGGCAGTATGCAAATTTTTACAGGACTATGACCGGAAAGAAATTAAGTTACACCTAAAAACACTGTATGCTTTAAGAAGGTACACGTTGTTTCTTTTTCTCTTAACCCCCCCGCCCCCCCCCCCCACACAAGAACCTGAAACAATTTTAAATAGGAAATGGAAACAAGCCTAGTGCTTTATTGCTTCTTAATACTCGGGTTATTCACGGGTGGTTCCCTATCTTCATTGCTTCCTCCTTTCTGGCCTCTGAGGTGGTTGAGGTCCTGAGAGCCACTTTGCCTCAGCTGTTCAGAGAGTCACTTCAGAGCCACCGGCCACCCTCCATGCAGTGCCACCTGGCTTTGAGGTGGTGTTGGGGTTTCCGATCCAGTGAAGTCTGCCTCTCTGCCTGGCCCCTGGGGTTGCGTTCTTTGGCTATCTCTTTAGTGTTTGTCCCTGGACACTGGGCCTCAGAACTCCCCTTAATGGCCTCAGGGTCAGTCTCACCTCACTTTCAAGCCCTACACAGGAGACATGTTCCCAAGCAGGATCAGCATCTTGGGCTCCATGTTATCTGTGAAGAGTTAAGACACTTGGCTATAATCCTCTTAGGAGAGTTGTGAATACTAAGGGAAAGACCAGCTCTTTCTGTAGAAAGATAAGGTTAAAAATCAATTTTTTTTTTCTAATTGGGCACACACATTTGCCTAAACACTGACGGCTCTTATATCAACCTCCTTGAGATTATTCTTTGTTATAGAGTATTCTAGAGTTGTTTCAGTGCATATAAAAGTTATTTTACATAAAAAAAATCAAAAGAGAATATAGTGTATATATTTTTTAAGTACATTTTTATTGATTTCAGAGAGGAAGGGAGAGGGAGAGATAGAAACATCAATGATGAGAGAGAATTATTGATTGGCTGCCTCCTGCAAGCCCCCCACGGGATCGAGTCTGCAACTCAGGCATGTGCCCTTGACTAGAATTGGATTTGGGACCTTTCAGCCCTCAGGCCAACACTCTGTCCACTGAGCCAAATCAGCTCAGACAATGTATATTCTTCTGAAACTTACATGTTATCCTTAACACTAAATCTTAGATAAATTCCAAGGTCAGTAGGCACATATTTACCCCATTATTTTGTATGACTGTAGCTATTCCACAGTAGAGCAGACTATAATTTATTTACTCAATTCCTTACTGGTGGACCTTGGACTATTTTAGATTTTTTTGTTTGTTTTTTTGGCTTAACAAACAGTGTAGTACTGAACATCCTTCTGTAAATAGCTTTGTGATCATGTGAGTATTTGTTTAGAATTTTTGGGTTAAAGGGTATGCACATTTAAAGTTTTAATAAACATTACTAAATTGCATACCAGTGTACCAGTCTGCAATCTACCCAAACACTGAGAAGTCCTGTTTCCTTAGATACTTATTAACTGTAGTATTACCAAGTTTTATAAATCTAGTGGACAATAGGAATCTTATTCATTTGTGTTTCTCTTATTACTAGTGAAGTTAAATATCTTTTAAGGTGGTTTTTGGCTCTCTGTCTTTCCTCCTAGGTGAGTTTTCTGTTTGTATCCTTTATTCAGTTTTCTGTCCAGTCATCTTTTTTTTTTATTGACCTGTGCATCAGTTGGAATGTTTGGGGCTATAATTACAGATTGCTTAGTAATATGTGGCTTGTATCTATTATTTACTGTATTCTATAATGCAACCTGGAGGTAGGGCATTTCAGCGTTGGGCAGTGGCTTAGGAATCTTGGCACAGTCTTTTTTCTGCTATGTTGTTCTCAACTTGTCCTCTTAAGGTTTCATGATGACTGCCATAGTTCCAGTCATCATATTCTAGACCACTGTCTTCAAAGCCCCCGCTGAAAGCTCTCCTAGACCAAATCTTCAAGCTTCCCTTTTGATCATAGAGAAAAACTCCTCCTGGCAGATCAGCTACAGGCATCTCCCCACAACCCAATCCCATTGGCCAGGATTGGGTTACAAGTCCCTTTCCAGGCTGAGCTGCCCATATGGCTGCCATTTTTTTTCTTTATCAATGATGAGAGAGAATCACTGATTGACTGCCTCCCTCATACCCTCCACTGCAGTTTGAGCCTGAAACCTGGGCATGTGCCTTGACCGGAATCCATTCTGGGACCATTTAGTCCACAGGCCAATGTTCTATCCATTAGGCCAAACCACCTAGGGAGGGCTGCAATTTTTCATGAGATTTGCCCTATTAGTCTCCATGTTGTCTCCTGAATTCACTAAAGCAGGGAAATGCAACTTGATTATAATGCAACAATTTGAATTTCGGGTTAAATGCTATCCCTGAAATAGAAGGCTGTCCGTGGCTCTCAATAACTTATGTTTAAAGGCTCAATGTGTGACTTGAGCAGGGCCAGTCCAGACCACACTCATTAAGTCATAATATTTAGTTAATAATACCCAATGCAATAATTTTTAGATTTCCTTCATGGACGTGTAGGTATAAGATCCCATAAAATCAGTGGAACTTTGTTTTTAGCAGATTATGATGAAAAAACACAATCTGTCATAGCTGTACAGGAGGCTTACCAGAAGATCAGGATAGAAATTGACCCACGGAGGGTCTACTCTCAAGCACAGCAATAAACCTGGATTTATATAATTGTTCCTTTTTCATTTTTTTTGTTTCTTTTTGCATTTCCTGTTTCTAGCACCATGTCAGTTTCTTTGAATCTTTTTTTTTTTTTAATTGGAAAACAGCATGAGTAAGTGGAAGGAATGTGGACTTTAGAGTATAAATAGACCTGAGTTTCAACATCACTTCTGCCTCTTACTAGTTGTGGGTCCTTGGGCAAGTAACTTACCCTTTCTGAGCTTCGTTTCTTTTCTTCTAAAGATTGCCTTTAAAAATATAAATAACATTCATTAGGCATCTAGCATAGTATATGGCAGATATTCAGTACATATTACCTATAATTATTACCTTTTTGTATCTGACTTTCTTATACCCATATTCTTTCTGTAATCACTTGTCATTCATTATTGGGCGTGAATGAATCTATATGTTTATGATCCTTGAAAGTAGTAGTTTATCTCCTATTTCCCCTTAATATTAGGTCAACAGTGTGATGAATGTGCCCAAAAATATAGTTTATGCCATCTTAGCCTGAATTACAAGGGAATGAACATAAGTTGAGTGCATCCTGAATCTTCGTATTAGAACCTGAATGGATGTTAGAGGCCCACTGCTTCAACTCTTTATTTACAGATGAACTAACTCAGTGGTCGGCAAACTCATTAGTCAACAGAGCCAAATATCAACAGTACAACGATTGAAATTTCTTTTGGAAGCCAATTTTTTTAAACTTAAACTATATAGGTAGGTACATTGTTATGAACTTAATTAGGGTACTCCTTCAATTGCACTGCATGTGCACGCCAGCACGTGGTATTTTGTGGAAGGGCCACACTCAAGGGGCCAAAGAGTCGTATGTGGCTCGCGAGCCGCGGTTTGCCGACCACTGAACTAACTGATGTAGCAAAGATAAATAATTTGCCCCAAACCCATAAGAAAGTATATGTAGATATTGAGATTTCCTCATTTCAGGAAAATTAGTTTTTGAGGCAAAATTCACGTAACATAAATGAACCATTTAAAAAATGGACAATTCGTTGGCAGTTATATGCATCCATGACCTTTATCTAGTCCCAAAACAGTTTTACCACCTTGTATTCATAAAGTAGTCACTCCCCATGCTCCCTCATACCTGGTGATCACTAATCTGCTTTCCATCCTTATGGAATTGTCTATTATAGGTATTTTTTAAAAAAATATATTTTATTGATTTTTTTTACAGAGAGGGAGGGAGAGGGATAGAGTGTTAGAAACATCAATGAGAGAGAGACACTGATCAGCCTCCTCCTGTACGCCCCCCACTGGGGATGTGCCCACAACCAAGATACATGCCCTTGACCGGAATTGAACCCGGGACCCCCCACTGAGCAAAACCTGTTTCAGCTATTATAGGTATTTCATACAAATGGAATCACACACTATGTGATCTCATTTCACTATCATAATGTTTTCAGTTCATGCTCATTGTTTAAAAATTCAAACATTATAGACAGTATAATGAAGAAAATAGAAAATGTTCTGGAATCCCACCTACCATTGAAGACGACTATAAACAATGTGGTAATAGTTGCGGTTCCCCTTGTCTTCCACATAAATAAGTTTACACTATTCACATCTTTTACTCGAATTTGTTTTTTTCACTTAACACTCTGATTGAAGCAGCTTCCTGGATTGACCCATGCAGATCTCTTCATTCTCTTTTATTGATTGTCTGGTGTTTTATCACATGATTTTAGTCTAAGTTGCTTAACAAATCTGCTGATGAACATCCTTCTTCCCCTCACCCCACTCCACCCAATTCCTTGCTAAGTAACATAATTTATATCCTAGCCTGCTGAACGCGAATTATTTTTGAAATGCCAGTATTGGAAACAAACAGCTAGGAATGGCTTCTGTTTCCCTGGGATCAGCTTGGATGCATTAGGGAATTCATGCATAACTAAGAAGTAGATAAGCTTTGGGATTGTTTCTATTTTCAGATATTTTGAATCTTGGGATTAATGCCAAAATCATGGTAGTGATAGGGACATTGAGGCAAATGTCTAGGTCTGGGAGTTAGAAGGCCGGGGTTTCTCCTTCATTTCACTAAGGACTAGCTCTGAGCCTTTGAAAAGCTAGACTTCAGTTTCCTCATCTGTGAAATGAGGTGAATGGGCTAGTTAATCATTAATATGATGACTTCAATTAGTCATTAATATAGTCGTTTCAACTGAGGTCACTGCAATGATTTCCCTTCTGCGGGAATAGCTCTGCTTCATAAGGGTAGGCCCCCAGGAACCATATGTGATGTGACCCTCCTATTTCAGCTATATCTGAATTATTGTCACAAGCCAATCCAATTAAAACAATTCTTTAGGATTTTTGAATATGAACCACAGAAAGTATGGGCTGTTCCTCTCTTGTGGTTAGGAGATGTGAGAAGTGAAACTTGGTAGCCATTGGTAACCATATTATCAGTGTATTGAGGTTCTAATATAGAGAGGGCAAGGGCAGGACGCCTGTGCCAGGGGTTAATGGTGGAGTAATCACATAAAAAAGGAGCGACCTCTAAGTACAACGTGGTATCCTATATTGTATTCCAGAACAGAAGAAGGACAGTGGAAAAACTGGTAATCTATGTACTAGTCAAGTCTGCAGCATGTCATGGCTATGTACATGATATGGACCCTGAGGACTAAGAAGCATTCCTGGTGGCTAACTGGGTTAAGAAACACACACACACACACACACACACACACACACACACACACACACCACAGAGCCTAGAGGCCATTTCTGCACAGGGGCCTCTCACCAAACTGCACTTCCCGAGGAAGCCTCTGTGCTAACCTGCCTGTTTCTGTGCTGAACCGCCTACCTCTGCACTGTGTTTCTGCCATCTGAGCCAGCCCTTATAGAGGTTTCCTCAGCCAATCAGAGCTGTGCAGCTCTGACCAATAGAGCAGCTCTATTCTGATCAAATCAGGACAGTGACTTTTGGGCCAAACTTGAAGGATTTGGCCTCCTCGTTGGCATAAGGAGGAGCCAATCAGGGACCATGGGCAGGGACTTCTGTTCATGTAAGCCAGCGTCCATCTGGCTTGGGGAGTGCCCTTTCCACCAAGACCGAAGAATACGCTTCCGTTCCAGAGCCATGCTGTTTTCACAGCTGCTTTGTAGCACTGTTGAGCTGTCCCACAGCAGTGATGTTTTCACAGCCATGCTGTATCACCGTTTGCACTGGATAAACTTTCCTCTGCCCCCACCCCAAGTTGGGGATTCCTATTGGTATTGAATAAGCACCGCTGACCATCAGTTGACAATGATAACATTAAGGGAAGCTGGGTGAGAATTCCCTAAACTATCTTTGCAATGTCAACATTGTATGCTTCCAGATAAGCTTCAATGAGATGGGCACATTTAAAAAATATATATACCCATCTTTAACTATGAGGAACTTCACCATGAGGAAATATTGAGAGACATTCTATTAACGACTAAATGATGTCCTTCAAAAATGTCAAAGTTGTGATGGACAATGAAAGACAGGACCTCTCTCAGAGTTGGGAAACTTAGGAGACATGAAAACTAAATGCAATGTGTGATCCTGGATTCCATCCTAGACCCCTATTAGTGAGGTAATTGGAACCATTTGAATAAGAACTATAGATTGCTAGTAGTATTGTATCAATATCAATTTTCTGGTATTAATAACTGTCCTATGGCCATAAAATATGTTAACATTTGGAGAAGCGATAGGAAAATATACAGGAATTCTTTCTACTATTTTTGCAACTTTTAAAAAAGTCTGAAATGGTTTCAAAATATGAAATTAAAACACATACTAAAAGGTGACCTCATCAAAATGGTGTAGGCAGCTCCAAACAAACACTTACCCCTCCATAGAAACATTAAAAAAATTAGTAATTGTCAAAACAAACTTTGTCAGAGATCTGAAAAATAGTAGAATATTTAAACAACCAAGGAAATGCTGAATCAAGAAAAGGGCAACTCAGAAAAGGCAGGACCTTTTTGTGTTATTTTTACTTGCCCTTGACTCGCCCCCTCTGTGGCAGAGTAGCAGTCTTGAAGGCAGCAGCCTGCATTCCCAGTGTGGGACCCTGGCCCTCATTCCAGAGGGAGTAGAGCAGACTTTATTCATGAACCATTGTGTTTGTTGTAAACTGTCTGGAGGTTACCTGAAGGACTAACATGAGGTGTGTCTCTGTTTCACCTACTCTACACTTACTCAGGGCAGCAAAGTTGTGAGTGCTGCTTGAAATATTATAAGGTGAACAAAGCAACAGCAACAACTCTGCAGCTGCCTGGGCAAAAGATTATAGGTGAGACATACACCAGACTGCCCAAACCCTGGATGGAAAAGCTGGGAGAGACTTTCTTTGAGAAATTAGGCCATTCAAAAAAGCCCAGGTCTACAGAGGATTTTAAAAAGCCACACGCATGCCGAAGACAGAACATATCCTCAGAAAAGGTATTTCTCTCTCACATCTATATTCCTCTCTCTTTTTCTCTTTCTCTCTCACCCACTCCCTTCCCCTTACTCTAAAATCAATAAAAACATGTCCTTGGGTGAGGATTAAAAAAATTAAAATATTCTTGGGGGCAGGAGAAACTGGGTGAGAGAATAGATGGAGCCTAAGTGGCCATCGGTTTGTATTTGAAACTGGGTGACTTGCAGCAGGAAAGCTCATTGGACATACTTATGTATAACCACTCAATCGATGACCTTTCACCATCATGGCTCTTGAGAAGTTATCCCACTTTTGGGCAATGACTCCCTTTCTTGTGGTATAATGACTTTTCATTCTAACACAAGCTAAATAAATACACCTTCAAAAGTGACTATTCAACATTAGGGTTTTAGGTCAAGACACGCCCATTTACTCAATAACACTTTCTAATCAGAGAATATTTGATGGGACAAATTTGAATTGCCTGCCTTGTTTGGATGAACCCAAACGGCAGTTTGCTTTGCAAGAAAGCGATGAGAATGTAGTGCCATCAATAACTCTTCAGTCTGTTCTATACATGTACACTTTTCACATTTAACCTTTTTTTCTTCCATAGGGGGCTTCTATGCCATAGCTTATTTTTAAGTGCAGGTTGAGTGTAAGATGATTCCAAGAAGTGCATTCCTCCTATCTTTCTTCCTTTTTGGGTAAGTATACTAAGCTCTCATTATCTTACAATGTTATGTGTGAATGGTGTTCATTTACATTACAATTGTCTATTACTTACTGGTATAGGCTGAATTCTGAGTTGTGTTCGCTCAAACTCAATGTTGTGTCCTATCAAAACCTCTACAGGTATTTATTAAAGTATGCTGTACCCTCAGTACCTTGGAAGTGACTGTATTTGGAGAGAGGACCTGTAAGGGGTAATTAAGTTAAAATTAGGTCATTAAGAAGGTCCCTAATTCAATAAGACTGGTGCCATTAGAAGAAGAAGAAATTTGGACATAGACCAATAAAGTTGGATGTCTATAAATAATAATATAAAGCTTCAGGCCTTGGACATCTCTGACACACGAATCAAGATTACTCCACAATTAGAAGATTTGGTTGGTCCTGCATCTCATGACCCATCTATACAGGTCTATTTCCTATTCAGGAGCTATGGCTTGTAGATAAAACAATGAAGCAAAGTGGTTCAGAGCATTTTCTCAGAGTTAGACAGACCTGCGTTTGAATCCTGGCTCCACTACATATTATGTGAGTGACTGATTTTAAATAAATGATCTTTTCTATGTCCCAGTTTCTTCATCTGTAAAATGAGGTAATGACACCTGTCTTTTACAGTGGTGAGCAGGAGTAAATGAGATCATATAGGTAATGCGTTTAGCACAGTGCTTGACCATTATTATTTTGCTGTCTTGAGAAGATGTGGCAATTCAGAATGACTAAATCTTTGGTCTATGTCCATCTGGTTTGTAACCTAGGCTGAACTGTCATTTGTGTCGTCTCTTTTGTGTGTTACCACTTCTCTTAAGGTGACTGAAGTCAGCAGGCATCCTTCCCTTTTTTGCAACTTTTTAAGCCTCATGTGAATGAACCTCAGGAAATGAACAGATTTCATCATACTTAGGGAAGTAGGAAGGTTCAAATCAGAAGAAAATCTATCTCTCATAGAAATTCAACAAAGGTAAAGATGTCTTCATGTATTCAACCAATCAAAAAATAATTATTGAGTGGCCAATATATGCCAAGCATTATTCTATATGTTGGGGATATAGTAGTAGACAAAACGGACCAAATGTTAGCCTTGGAATGAAAGCTACATTTGTGTGGGGCACTGACACTATGCATTTAGTAGGTGACACTTACTGAGTATACAAGTGGTTAGAAAATATATGGTAAGTTTCCTGTGATTAAATCAGTGATCAAATTACTCATGAGGATATAAATGATCATAGGAGGGGTACAATTAATGAGGCATGCGTAAATAAATATGAATGATTGAAAGGATAGTGAAACTCAGAAAAAGAGTGTGGTTTCTAGGTATAAAGGTTCAGATTACACTGGTTCATGGGTACATATTTTACATCATTTTTTCATTCAGTGTTCTAATTCCCATTGTGATTCATTTTATGTTTAGACGACAGCCCAGTAACACCCTTCCCCTTTCCTATCAAGCGTATTTAATATTCTCATTATGAAAGATATTATTCAAACTTTAGGCCTTCTTATTATTTATTGGAATAATACATGAGAAAATATGAATCAGTAAGGGAATGGTGTAACTTACTACTTTTTCACACAAAAAACGGAGGAAATATAAAGTATCTAGGAAGTCCTAGCTGGTTTGGCTCAGTGGTAGATTGTTAGCCTGTGGACTGAAGGGTCCCGGTTCAATTCCGGTCAAGGGCATATACCCAGGTTATGGGCTCGATCTCCAGTCGGAGGCAGCCGATCAATGATTCCCTCTCATCATTCCCTCTCATCATTGATATTTCTACTTATCCTTCCCTCTCCCTTTCTCTCTAAAATCAATAAAAATATATTTTAAAAAAGTATCTAGGAATAAAAATGTACAGAAAATGTGTAAGACCTTCATCACAAAAATTGTGAATCTTCTCAAAATATATCAAAGTAGACCTAAATAAAATAAGAGATATGTCATACTCATAAATGGGAGGAATGAGTATAATAAACATATTAATTCTTTCTAATTTAACCTATAAATTTAATGTTATTCTAATAAAAATTCCAGCAGGGCTTTTCATAGATCTTCAAGAGTTTAAAAATTTATATGAAAGAACAAATATCCAAGATTCACCAAGACAGTATTGAAGAATAACATAGAGGGACTTGTCTTATTAGATGTGAAAACTTGCTATAAAGCTAGAGAAATGAAGATGATTTTATGTTTGCCCAGAGACAGACAGATGGAACAGGATTGAGAACTTAGAAATAGACCAATGCACATAAAAATGTGATATAGGATAAAAGAGGCAGTATAGTCAGTGGGGAAAGAATGGACCAGTCAATAGATGTAGCTGAACCAACTATTTATTCATACAGAAAAATTATTTTTACTTCAACCACATAACATAAACAACAATAAATTTCATGTAGATTAAAGACCTGGATGTGAAAATAAAAACACCAACAATAAAAAAATTTGTTTTTCTTTTTTTTAAAAAAAAGTTTTTGTTCATTTTAGAGAAAGGAAGGGAGAGGGAGAGAGAGAAACATCAATGATGAGAGAAAATCATCCATCAGCTGTCTCCTGCATGCCCCCCACTGAGGATCCAGCCTGCAACTCAGGCTTGTGTCTTGCCTGGGAATTGAACCTGTGGCCTCTTGGTTCCTGGGTCAGTGCTCAACCGCTGAGCCACACCAGTTGGGCAATAAAGAAAAAAGTAGACAAATTTCATTATATTAAAATGTAAAACTTGTTTGTCAAAAGAATACTATGAAGTGAAAAAAGGTGCACATTGGACAAAGATATTTGCAGCACAATAAATGCTCAGTGATTGATAGTTAAAATCTTTGTAAAACTCCTATGAACGAGTAAGACAAATACAAATGACCCAGGAGAAAATTGACAAAGAATCTATACAGGCAGAAGAGGAAATACAAATAGCTATTAAACACATCCGAAGATGCTAAATCTCATCTGTAATCAGGAAATCAAATGAAATCAACAAGTAGTTTTTCACTTGTTTAAAACCTCTACAGGTATTGATTAAAGTATGCGGTGGTCTGAATGTTTGCATCCCCATTAAATTCATCACAAGTGATGGTATTAGGAGGTGAGACCTTTAGGACAGGCTTAAGTTATGAGAGTGGAGCCTTCATTAGTGGAATTCCAACTGACCCTTGAACGACACAGAAGTTAGGGGTGCCAATCCCCCACACAGTCGAAAATCTACATATAACTTTTGACTCTACAGTTGGTCCTTTGCCTCTGCAGATTCAACAACTGCGATGGAAAATAGTATTCCCATCCATGGTTGGAAATCCACTGTTGAGAATGCAGAGATACTGTTTTCCATGCGTGTTTGGTTGAACCCCTGGATGTGAAACCTGTGGATTCAAAGGGCCAACTGTATTTATTGAAAAATCTGAGTAAAGTGGACCAGAGCAGTCCAAACCTGTGTTCAAGGCTCAACTGTAGTGTCTTATAAAGAAGCTCCTAAGAAAGCCCTCACCCCGTCCACCTTGTGAGGATACAGCGAGAAGTCTGCAACCTAGAAGAGGCCTCTTACAGAGCCCAACCATGCTGGTACCCTGCTTTTGGACTTCCAGCCTACAAAACAGTGAGAAATAAATTTCTGTTTTTATATGCCACTCAGTCTGCAGTATTTTGTTTAGCAGCCCAAACAGGTGTATAGCAATTAAATTTTTAGTACTTTGATGAGAGGGAAACTCGATGAAATCACTGTGGAGAGAGATATTAGTGTTGCTCTTTCCTTGCACCTCATATCTGCCAGCAGTTTTTAGGAAAATGAAGATTGCCTACGGTAAGTTTTGTTCTTCAATATTCCTGAATTTTCTCTCCTTCCAGGGGCACAGGAAAACTTCTCTCCAATTCCTTGAAGAGGGGTTGGCCATGCCATTTGCTTTAACCAATGAAATGTGTGTGTAAGTAATGTGTGTCATTCCTGGGCAGCTGTAGCAGCTGGTGTGCTTCGTCTATGCCTGGGGTGGGCAAACTGCGGCTCCTGAGCCACATGCGGCTCTTTGGCCCCTTGAGTGTGGCTTTTCCACAAAATACCATGGTCTGGGCGAGTCTATTTTGAAGAAGTGGCATTAGAAGAAGTTTAAGTTTAAAAAATTTAGTTCTCAAAAGAAATTTCAATCGTTGTACTGTTGATATTTGGCTCTGTTGACTAATGAGTTTGCCGACCACTGGTCTATGCTGTCATTTTCCTACGGCTGTATCCTGGGAATGCGTGGATGGAGATGCCATAGACTGACGCAGTCTAGAAACAAGAGCTAGCAGGTGGAGGCCAGCTGCCCTGGGGAGTCACCTACACCCACAATGGACTAAAAGAAGCCTTTTAAGCTACCGACATTCTGTGGTTGTTTGTACTGCAGCAAAAACTAGTTTTCCTGCCTGACACATGCCTACCCGATGACCTAATGCTACTTCCGAGTATATATTTTAGGGAAGTTCTAGCAAATGTGCACAATGAAATGTTAGATATTAATAGTAAACAATTAGAAAGTACCTAAATGTCCATCTAACTACAACAAAAAATAAATGAGTGAATTGTATATTCTTAATATTTTTTTGTGGGGAGGTTGCACCTTATTCCCTAAGGGTTGGAACAGCAACTTGCTTCTAACCAATGGAATACAGCAGATAAAAACAAAACAAAAACAAAAAACTGAAGGGAATGGAAGGCAAGGAGCTGATACAAGTAACTGTAGGAAACTGTTTTGGCTTAAATGTTGTAAGGCTAACAACAAATGATCTGTATATAAACACTGAGCTGTTGTTGGCAAATTTGTTTCTCAGGGATATGGGTTAGGAACTCTGAGACTTTGTTGTCATACTGCGGTTGATATATACATTTGTCTTTAAGAAGTGAAAAAAATTGGTAAAATTTGAATAAATTTTGTTTTTTAGTTAATAGAATTATATCAAGATTAATTTCTTAGTTTTCATAAATGTTCTTTAGTTATTTAAAATATGTTCAGAAAATTGAATTTGTATTACCGTTAAAATTATTCATTTACTTAGATAAATCTCAAAGAAAAGACGAGCAAAACAAAACAAAAAACCCTAAGATGTGTAAGTGTTCTTATAGCTTAATTACATTTATATGGAGTTTGAAAATATGCAAGAAATTTAGGTTATGAATATTTAATATACATAGTGAAAGTAGAAAAACATACAGGCAATGGTAGAAGTTAACTTCAGGTTGGTGTTTCTTCTGTAGAAAGAGATGCATTAAAGGATGAATGGTTGATGTATATTAGTCTTTGATAGTTTGTAAATTTCATAGTAATATTTTGTTCATTCTAAGTCTTGTTTAGTTACATAGGCTCAGATTGAATAGTTTTTTTATTTCTTTTTAAAGGACTTTATCACTCATACAACTTGGGTTTCAGCTGAATCTACTTTTTAAAAAATCCCTTCAGTTAGATCTCTGCTCAAACTTTACCCCCTCAGAGAAGCCCTCATTCATTTAAAATAGTATCCCAATACTCCATTACTATGTATTTCCTTACCTAACGTATTTTTCCTCATAGCATTTCTCATAACTGACAGGTATTTACAGATTACAGATCTGTTTACTATATTGTCTGCTAGGCCTTTGTTTACTGCTATATCCCTGATACCTAGCACACAGCTGAGCATATGAAAGGCACTCTCATCCATATATATATATATATATATATATGGATGAGGCTCAATGGGGAAAATAAGGGAGCATGTGTAATACTTTCAACAATAAAGATAAATTTATATATGTATAAAAATACATAGCCTATCTAAAAAAATAGTAATATGCAAATTGACCATTACTCCAACATACAAGATGACTGCCCCCATGTGGACAAAGATGGTGCCCCCATGTGGACACAAGATGGCCACCACAAGATGGCCAGCAGGGGAGGGCAGTTGGCAGGGACCAGGTCTGCAAGGGAGGGCAGTTGGGGGCAATCAAGCTTGCAGGGGAGGGCAGTTAGGGATGACTAGGCCAGCAGAGGAGGGAAGTTGGGGGTAACTGGGCCTGCAGGGAAGGGCAGTTGGGGGAACCAGGCCTGCAGGGGAGGGCAGTTATGGGGGGGACCGGGCCCGTCGGCGCCCGACGGGGCGGCGCCCCCCCCGCCCGCGGGGGAGGGCGGTGGGGGGGGACCAGGCTTGCAAGGGAGGGCAGTTGGGGTGATCAAGCCTGTAGGGGAGAGCAGTTAGTGGTGACCAGGCCTGCAGAGGAGGGCAGTTAGGGGGGACCAGGTCTGCAGGGAAGGGCAGTTGGGGGTGACCAGGTTGGCAGGGGAGGGCAGTTAGGGGCAATTAGGCTGGCAGTGGAGCAGTTAGGCATCAATCAGGCTGGCAGGGGAGTGGTTAGGGGATGATGATGCTGGCAGGCAGAAGCAGTTAGAGGCAATCAGGCAGGCAGGCAGGCAGGTGAGTAGGTGGGAGCCAGAGGGATGTCTGACTGCCCATTTAGGCCCGATCCGGGATCAGACATCACTCAAGGGGTCTCAGATTGGAGAGGGTGCAGGCTGGGCTGAGGGACACACACCCCTGTGCACAAATTTCATGCACTGGGCCCCTAGTATGTATCTGTATATATCTATATCTATATCTATATCTATATCTATATCTATATCTATATCTATATCTATATCTATATCTGTCTCTGTCTCTGTCTCTATCTCTATCTCTATCTCTATCTCTATCTCTATCTATATCTATATCATCTATTTATGAGGGAAAGAGGAAAAGTACATATCTGGTCTTTATTTCTGCTTCACATAGCTCTTAGTTCAACAAGATGGGAACAGTCCAGACCAATGTTACTCCAGCTGGGAGAGGGCCTTCCAAGGGAAGTTCTGAGGGAGCTGGGATAAGACCTGCCAAGGTGGGGTGCCTTTTAGTTTAACTTCTTCCCTAATGACCTCTCCACACCCTTGGCAGCGCCCTCCTTTTTTTCCTTGTTGAAGACTCTTCCTCAGTGGGTTTAAATACCACTGGACCTAGGACTGACCTCTTAAAGTTTTCCTCAGTCCCTTAATTAATGAGAATCTTTGACTTTCCAACCAAGAACAATGTCACCGAACTCCTGTTTCCTGACCTTTCAGAAAACTCAAGGATGTGGGACAAAAGTCACACTATAATTAGCCAGATCGATTCTGCTCTGCTGCTGTTGCACTGTACTACCTATTTTCTTAGCCTGACAAGCGTTTTCTTAATAAAATCATGTACTCTGTTCTCTTATGAGGTTTGAACATTGGTTGTATTAATTTCCTCCCCAGTATTTTCTTGGACACTAAGGTTAAGATTACTTGTATTTTTTATTTCTTTTTTATAACATAGTCAGCACATGAATCTTTTAAAATCTTTAGTATGAACTTGAAAACCAAGTGTGGTATAATAAGTATGACATTTTATTTATCTAATGTCATTCTTTTAAAAAATAAACTTTATTTTTTAAATATATTTTTATTGATTTTTTTACAGAGAGGAAGGGGGAGGGATAGAGAGTTAGAAACATCGATGAGAGAGAGAGACATTGATTAGCCGCCTCCTGCACCACCCCTACTGGGGATGTGCCTGCAACCAAGATAAATGCCCCTGACCGGAATCAAACCTGGGATCCTTCAGTCCTCAGGCTGACACTCTATCCACTGAGCCAAACTGATTTTGGCTAAACTTTAGTTTTTAGAGCATTTTAGTTTCACAACAAAATTTAAAGTGTAGAGATTTCTGTTATACCCCCTGCTCCCACAGTCATAATCTCCTCAATTGCTCATTTCTTTTTAGAGTGGAATACTTTTTTATTGTCTACATTACTGTTATGAAGTTATTCATTCAATTATGAACAAAATTTTGGTTGCTTCTAAATTTGGGCAATTATGAAAAAAGTTGCTACAAACATTTGTGCACAGGTTTTTATATAGACATATGTTTTCAACTTGGACAGACAGCAAGGAACACAATTGCTGGGTCATATGGTATGTTGAATTTTGTAAGAAGCTGCCAAACTGTCCTCCCAAGTAGCCATACCATTTTGTATTCCCAGGAGCAATGAATGAGAGTTCCTGTTGCTCTACCTCCTCACTGGCATTTGGTATTGTTTTGGAGTTTGACCATTTGGATAGGTGTGTAGTGGTATCACTTTGTTCTTTAATTTGCAAAAGACTTTGAAGTAGATGATCCCAAACTTCTGATAAAAAATGAACATGTGCCCAGCCATTGTGGATCCGTGGTCAACCCATGAACGAGGAGGTCACGGTTTGATTCCTGGTCAGGGCACATGCCTGGGTGGCAGGCTCAATCCCCAGTAGGGGGCATGCAGGAGGTAGCTGATCAATGATTCTCTCTCATCATTGATGTTTCTATCTTTCTCTCCCTCTCCCTTCCTCTTTCAGAAATCAATAAAAGAAATGAACATCTATACTATATGCTTAACTTTGATAGTTTCATCACTTTTGCACCCCTAAATTTCTAACCTCAAAAAAATTTTCAAAATCATCTTTCTTATGAGTTGGGGAACACTTGTTTATATATGTATATATATGTAAAAGCCAATCTTCCCACCTCTTCCCAAAGTCACTAGATTCAGTATTACATTGGAAGGTTTTGAGACCAAATGAGAAGATGCTGTCATTGCTTTGTGTTTTCTCAGAAAAAAACACACATCATTCCTAAACTTGGAAGTCATTTACTCTGGGGAAAAACATAAAAAAGTCAGCCCCCCATCTCAAAAACTCTACTCCCATCTGGCATCTGTTAAAATGTTCTCTGCATCTATGAGTCTGCTTTCATTTTGCCCATTCATCCATTTTGTTTTTGTGATTTAATTGTTGCCTTTTTATTATTCATATTTTTTTATCTTATTTTCTTCTCTTTTATAAAGAAGATTCTTTAACATTTCATGCAATGCTGGTTTGGTGGTAATAATCTCCTTTAGCCTTTTCTTATATGAGAAACTCTTTATATGTCCCTTGATTCTAAATGATAGCTTTGCTGGGTATAGTAATCTTGGCTGTAGGCCCTTGCTATTCATCACTTTGAATATTTCTTACCACTTCCTTCTGGCCTGAAAAGTTTCTGTTGAGAAATTAGCTGACAGTCTTATGGGAACTCCCATAAGAGGTAATTAACTGCTTTGCTCTTGGCTGCTTTTAAGATTCTTTGTCTTTAAACTTTTGCATTTTTTCAAAAATATATTTTATTGATTTTTTTACAGAGAGGAAGGGAGAAGGACAGAAAATCAGAAACATCAATGAGAGAGACATCGATCAGCTGCCTCCTGCATGCCCCCCACTGGGGATGCGCCCGCAACCAATGTACATGCCCCTGACCGGAATAGAACCTGGGACCCTTCAGTCTGCAGGCCGATGCTCTATCCACTGAGCCAAACGGGTCTCGGCAACCTTTTGCATTTTAATTATGATTTGTCTTTGAGTTTAACTTGTTTGGGACTCTCTATAGTTCTTGGACTTGTATGTCTATTTCCTTCACCAAGTTAGGGAAGTTGTCTGTCATTATTTTTTTTAAATAGGTTTTAAATTTCTTACTCTCTTTCTTCTTCTTCTGGCACCCCTATGATGCAAATGTTGCATCATATGCTTGAAGTTGTCCCAAAAGCTCTTTACATTAGCCTCATTTTTTTTCTTCTTCTTTTTATTTCTATTCTAATTGGATGTTGTTGTTGTTGTTGTTGTTGTTTTTTTTGCTTTCATATGTTCCAAATCACTGATATGATTCTTGGCTTCATGTACCCTACTATTGATTCCCTGTAAATTATTCTTCATTTCAGTTACTGCATCCTTCATTTCTAACTGGTTCTTTTTTATGGTTTCCATGTCATTTTTTTTAATGCTATTGAAATTCCAAGTTCATTGAGCATTCTTATAATCAGTATTTTGAACTCTGCATCTAATAGATTGTTTGTTTCCTTTTTTAAGTTATCTTTCTTGAGTTGTGTTCTGTTCTTTCATTTGGAACATGTTTCTTTGCCTCCTCATTTTGGCAGCCACCTGTGTTTGTTTCTATGTATTAGGTAGAGTTGCTATGTCTCCCAAGCTTGGTAGAGTGGCCTTATGTAGTAGATGTTCTGTAGAGTGTAGTGACACAGCCTCCCTGATCACCCAAGCTGGGCACTCCAGGTATGACCCCATCTCCCTTGTATAGGTTGTGTACTCCTTTTTGTTGTAGTTGAGTCTTGGTTGTTGTTGTAATGTCAGTGGGAGAGATTTACCCCTATGCTGATTTATCCCCATGCTGATTGGCTGCAAGGACTGGATCTGATTACCAATTGTGGAGGATCAGCTGTGCAGGGGCCCACCCCACAGAGCAGGACTTACTTCAGTGGGGCTCTGGTACCTGCTGAGTTTGCCACTGTGTTGCTTGTGGAGGTGGTTGAGTGGTGCTTCTCTTCCTGGCACTGGAATCCTTGGCTAGGGAGCCTGCTATGGGGCTGGGACCCCTTGTATCTTAAAGGGGACCTCCCAAGTCAAGGTATTCCTCCCAGTTTTTCCCCACTACATGTGGGTGTGGGACAGGTCCATGCCAGTCCTCCTACCAGTCTCGATGAAAAAGCTCCTTCTTAAATTCTTAGTTGTAGGATTTCCATTCAGCTAGTTCTCAGGTGATTCTGAAAGTTGGTAGTCCTATAGTTTAATTGTAATTTTGATGTGGTTGTGGGAGGATGTGAGAATTGTATTACCTACTCTGCCATCTTGCTAGGAGCCTGGTATACTTTTTTTCCCATCCATTTACCTTAAATCTGTTTGTGTCTTTACATTTCAAGTAGGTTTTTTTGTAGACAACAAAGTTGAGTCTTGTTTTTTATCTACTCTGACAATCTCTTTTCATGGTTCTCTTTATACTATTGATGTTTAAAATTATTATTGATATAGTTGGATTACTTTATTTGCTAGTTTTCTATTGATTGCCCTTGTTCTTTGTTCTAAATTCCAAGAACCAGATAAACCCCTGCCACTGCATGATGTTCCACTATCTAAAGTTATTTTTAAAAATATATTTTTATTGATTTCAGAGAGGAAGGGAGAGGGAGAAAAAAATAGAAACATCAATGATGAGAGTCATTGATCAGCTGCCTCCTGCACACTCCCAACCTGGGCATTGCCCTGATTGGGAATTGAAACATGACCTCCTGGTTCATAGATCAATGGTAAACCACTGAGCAATACCAGCCAGGCTATCTAATGTTATTTTAAATATTATAATCTTGTTTATATTTACAATTTATTGAGTATGTGCAGGTGCTGTGCCAAGAGTGTTGCATTTATCATCTTAGTCCATTTAATAATTCTATACGAGTTATAATAAGCAACACATACTATATATCTATTAAACTCATCACAAACATTATTATATACATTCTTATTTAATGCTCTCAAAACCCTATGTTAAAGATAATATTGTTATCCTCATTTTACAGATGGTTGATCTGAGGCTTAGTAAGAGCATGTAATGTATCAACTGTAGTCTTGTTTTCCTGTTAATTTTCGAAAACAACTCCTAGTGTCCCCACACTGCCTTGACAAACATCTTCCTTTAGTACCTAAGGCTCAGCCCTGTCCTTGCTTACTTGTCCCAATAAATGATAACACATGTATATCCTTTGTTTATTTCTAGACTGTAAAGGCTTCTTTTACTCCTATTAAAATAAAAAAAAAATGTTTTATGGCCAAAACCGGTTTGGCTCAGTGGGTAGAGCGTCGACCTGCAGACTGGAAGGGTCTAGGTTCGATTCCAGTCAAGGGCATGTACCTTGGTTGTGGGCACATATCCAGTGGGGGGCGTGCAGGAGGCAGCTGATCGATGTCTCTCTCTCATCGATGTTTCTAGCTTTCTATCTCTCTCCCTTCCTCTCTGTAAAAAAAATCAATAAAATATATTTAAGAAAATGTTTTATGTAGCTGTGTAAGTAGCAATGAGCATAAAAGCTGAGGTATAGTGTATAAAAAGCCTTCCTGGCGTTGTTCTCTCTCCCCTTCCCCTCACCACTGTAGTAGGATGCTGTTGGTTAGCCTGCAGTCTGGCTTTGGTAGTAGATGCCCAGGTAACCCACCCCGCTTTGACCTCACCACGCCTGCACCTCTGCAGAGCTGGAGCCCTCTGTGGGAAAGGTCAGGTCATTCGCTCCTCTCCTCGTGCTTTCACACTTCTTATAATAACTGTCTTTTCCTGTTTCAGCTCCCGGAAAAGCTTTCTCTTGCTCATCTGCTCGCATTCAATGCAAGAGCAAGCTACATTGTCTTTGCTGCAGGAAGCCACAGACACCTGCAGATTTGCCCCTGTAATCAGGCCCTTGCTCTCCAAGTGTGGTCAGAATCCCTGGGTAGCTTGTTTAAATGAGCATTCCCTGTTAATCACTTTCATGGATTTTGATTCATAGGAATAGGTGGAATAAGGAATCTGTGTTTTAATACCCCTTCTCCTTCAGAGATCTTACTTTAAATACGTTCTTATTGATTTTTAGAGAAAGGGGAAGGGAGAGAGATAGAAACATTGATTGGCTGCCTCCTGCACGCCATCCATTGGGGATCAAGCCCGCAACCTGGGCATGTGCCTTGATCAGAATAAAACTAGCAACCTTCTGGTCTATAGGTTGACACTCAACCACTGAGCCACACTGGCTGGATCAGAGACTTTACTTTAAATTCCAAGAACCAGATAAACCGCAGCTAAGGCATGATGTTCATCTGCAACGATGACAAGGTGTTCAGGTTCTGTAAATCCAAATGTCATTAAAAAACTTTAAAAAGAAGCGCAATCCTCACAAGGCCAGGTGGACTCAAGCATTCCATAAAGCAGCTGGTAAAGAGCTTACAGTGGATAATTCACCTGAATTCAAGGAATGTAGAAATGAAACTGTCGAAGACCAGTGAGAGCTGTGGAATAAAACGATTGATGCAATGAAGGGAGTCCAAGAGATGAAACAGAAACATCAAGCTAAATTTATAAGGAACAGGTTGAAGAAAAATAAAGAACTTCAGAAAGCTCAGGACATTAAAGAAGTCAAGCAAAAACATTTACCTTATCCGGGTCCCTTTTGCATGCAAAGGCAAGCAGCTGGAAGACAGAATGGTACAAAACTACAAGAGGATGTGAACATGGAAGTTGTTTCTGACAATATCACTGTTTCACCATTTCTATGAGTGCACTGGAAAATCTCCTTTAGAGACTTAGAACATCTATTGGTTTATTTTTTACATATGGTAACTCAAATGAAAAGGTGATTAAAAATACATCTCTTTACATTGCTCTTTGCAAAACATCAGATATTATGGATGCTAGGTTGCATGTCAATATTAAACCTTCACTGAGAGATATACTTACGTAGACCATGAGAACTCTGTAAATACAAAGTGAATTGTGGACATAAAATAATCATGCCACTTGGATAATGGCATCAGGCAGCACTTACGTAGTAACTAATGACAAACACACATGGCTAGTGATATAGAAAATAAATTTTTTTTTGCAGAAAAAATAATCCCAAGAACCATTCATTTGTGTGGGCCCATCTGGTCTAGGAGAGTGTGAGGATAAAGCGCAGTGAAAGCACACCCTCACTCCTGGTTGCTCTAGACTCCTCTTTTGGAATTCTCATTTCTCTCTCTACCCCAGTTCCAAGGGTCTTTGCATAACTGGCTGCTACCATGATGCCTGGCTTTAGGGCTCTCCCAGCCCCTTGGCCTACATATTCACTTTATCCCAGTATAGCTGTGATGTTTTTCATTTTTATCTAGCCCTTGCTTCACCGCTAATAATTAGCTGACACCAAGTTCTGACCCCACTGGCTGGGAGGAACCCAATAGCACATGATGCTTATGCTCCTGTCAATGCACACTGCGGGGACCTGACTTTAAATCTCAACTCCACTCAGTAACATGGTTATGTGACTTAGTCAGATACCAGATCTCCTTGGGCTTCCACTTCCTTATTTGCAAAATAGAAGGAGGATACTTGGTACACTTATGTCCAAGAGTTAATGAGTGGAAAGAATGGGCTAATGAAGCAGCCAAAGGGGAAGATTGTGACATTACTGTTGTGCTATAAAAGAAAATATTCAAATTAGTTGGAATGATCTTTTAGAACATCCTTTTATGTTGAGAGAACCTAACCCCCACGGGGGGGTCTATAAGTAGTGGGGAGCATAGAAAAGTTTGCCTTTTTTTACAAAACTTTTAAAAGGGCTCCTAGGAAAGCTGACAAGCTGCCATGAAGCCAAGATCAAAGCTCTTCTCTTTTAAATGAAAAAAGAAAAGATAACTTGTTATGTTTGTCCTTCTTCACGTGGGGTGCCTTTTCAGGGCTTGCTAACTTTGAGAGGGGAAGCCAATGCCTTTAAGATAAAAGCCAACATTTCTGCTTGTGAAATTGAAAGGATCCTCCAAATTATTTGTTAGTGACGGGGAGAAAGCTGTTCTTGGGGAACTGGAGGCCTTCACAGCTGCCAGGTGAGGCCCTTGAGGCTGCTCAGGCTACTTCTGAGAAGGCCCCATTTCTTCCACTGAACACTTAGCATCTGGGCCGCTGGGAACCAGAAAGTGGTGCCTAGCAAGGCTCTGTCAGGCCTAGAATTCTCTCCTCCCAGACCCAATTGCTGAGGGTGCCCTCTGGAGGTTTATTCACTTTTGGAAATATCTGGCCCCTGCTTTTAACAGAATTAGTAGCTGCACACAGTTGGAGTCTAGCATGTGGTGGGTGCAAACCCGAGCCTGCAATTCCACGCTTTAATTGTGCAACAGGACTTTGAAGCAAGCCTTTCCCAGGCCGGTGGCGTGCATGGGAAATGCCTTGTAGATACGGCTCACAATAGGGAAATACTCTCCCGTAGACTGTGATTGGGGCAGAAAACCTCAATAAAGGGCTGAGCTGTGAGCTATTTTAAAAGAGAGATTAACACTTATTGTAAAAGTGCTAATCACTGATTGAATTAATCAAGGGCCAAACTACAAGGTGTTAACAAGAAAGATTAGTGACTTTGGGTGTGAATATTCAAAACCAGGGATTGTGAAATCTGGGACCAGAGGTTTTCCTGGGTACACAACAGAAAAAGAGCAAACAGAAGGCCAGGTAATGAACTGCTACTTTTACCTAGCAGTTTTCTCTTGAGCAGGCTGAGGGATCATTGTGAAAAACATGAAGTGTCAAATGCATGGAACAGTGCTTGGCTTATAAGAAGAACTTAACTGTTATTGACCTTCTTGTCTATTAAGGTCTTCGATTAGAACTATCAACTGAGGAGCAGTGGGAAACGTTTGTTTTCTTTAGAGAAAGAAAAATGTCTGGCTCAGTGACTTAAAAACAAAACAAAACTGAAGCCTAATTTGCCTGCAGGAAATCGAACAGATCTTAAATGTATAGTTTAAGCTCAACTACTTCAATGTTATCACACAAGTAGTTGAGCTTCAAGGACTGGGGGAAATGCTTCAATGCTACAATATATGCTAAAATTATGTTCACCCACGTTCTGGAAAAAGTGATCTATACTCCCAGAATCAACTAGACAAGAAAATAGACTTGAAAGTGAAATGAGAACATATAAGGAAATGGTTGATTCAACTAAACAGCTGTGTCTAAATCACTAAAACTAGATTAAATGGTTTCCTAGGAAGTCTGTATTTGCAGGGAACACAATAGGAGGACAAAGGGGAGGAGGTGGGCACCTGGGGGAGGTCGCTTGGGGAATGAGGAGCTTTGGGAAAGAATATGATGAAAAGAATATGATGATAAGAATCCAGAAGGGGGAAAAAAAAAGAAACAGAAATAGATAATATATTAAGTGGAGTTAACTTGAAAAAAATCATTAAAAAAAAAATCTCTGCGGAGCAATCGATAGTTGAATGAGTGCCTTTTTAGTACTGAATTGAGGAAGGAGGAGGAAGGCACTAACATTTATTGGGACTTACTAGCGTCATTGAATGGCTGGGAAGAATAAAAGGATAACTTGGCTTAGGCCTCCAGCCCAAAGACGGCTTCACATTTAAATAGTTCCAGACTGAGGACCTTAATTAAATAGGTGATCCATCCCCACTCCCATATATGCCCTCACCACCCGTGTCTTGTGTCCATTGGTTATGCTTATATGTATGCACACAAGTCCTTCGGTTGATCTCTTATCTCCCCCACCTCTCCCTAACCTTCCTGCTATAATTTGACAGTCTGTTTGATGCTTTACTGCCTCTGTATCTATCTTTTTGTTCATCAGTTTATAATGTTCTTTATTATCCATAAATGAGTAAGATCATGTGGTATTTTTCTTTCACTGACTGGCTTATTTCACTCAGCAGGCTCTCTACTTCCATCCAGGCTGTTGCAAATGGTAAGAATTCCTTCTTTTTTATAGCAGCATAGTATTCCATTGTGTAAATGTACCATAGTTTTCTGACCCACTCATCTGCTGATGGGCACTTAGGCTGTTTCCAAATCTTAGCTATTGTAAATTGTGCTGCTATGCACATATCCTTTCTGATTGGTGTTTCCAGGTTTTAGGCTATATTCCTAGAAGTGGGATTACTGGGTCAAATGGGAGTTCCATTTTTAGTTTTTTAAGGAAACTCCATACTGTTCTTCACAGTGGCTGCGCCAGTCTGCATTCCCACCAGCAGTGCACGAGGGTTCCTTTTTCTCCATATCTTTGCCAGGACTTGTTGATTTGTTGATGATAGCCATGCTGACAGGTGTGAGAAGGTACCACATTGTCATTTTGATTTGCATCTCTTGGATAACTATTGATTTTGAGCATGTTTTCATATGTCTCTTGGCCTTCCTTCTGTTTTCTTTAGAAAAATATCTATTTAGGTCTATTGCCCATTTTCTATTGGTTCGTTTATCTTCCTTTTATTGAGTTGTATGAGTTCTCTGTAAATATTGGAGATTAAACCTTTATCAGTGATAACATTGGGCTTTCTTGTTGTGTTGTTAATAGTTTCTTTTACTGTACAAAAGCTTTTTATTTTGATGTAGTCTCATTTGTTTATTTTCTCTTTAGTTTCCATTGCCATATGTCTGAGATTTGTCTGCCTGTGGATTCTTCTAGTATTTTTATGGTTTCCCTTCTAATGTTTAAGTCCTGTATCCATTTTGAGTTTATTTTTGTGTATGGTGTAAGTTGGTGGTCTAATTTTTTTTTTAATGTATCTGTCCAGTTTTCCCAACACCATTTATTGAGGAGACTGTCTTGACTCCATTGTATGTTCATGCCTCCTTTGTCAAATATTAATTGAGCATAGTGGTTTGGGTCGATGTCTGGGTTCTCTGTTCTATTCTATTGGTGATGCCTGTTCTTGTGCCAGTACCAGGCTACCAGGCTAGCTTGAGGAAAATGGATTAAATGCACCAATCAGAGGCTTTGTAATACAGTTTGAAATCTGGTATTGAGATCCCTACTTTGTTCTTCTTTCTCAGGATTGCTGTGGCTATTCAGGGTCTTTTTTTTTATTCCAGATGAATTTTTGGAGAGTTCTTTCGAGGTCTGTGAAATATGATTTTGGTATTTTAATGGGGGGTGCATTAAATCTATAGATTGTTTTGGGTAGTATACATTTTAATGATGTTGATTCTGCCAATCCATGAACGTGGTATGTTCTTCCATCTATTTATGTCTTCCTCTAACTCTTTTTGCAATGTCCTGTAGTTTTCTGTGTAGAGGTCTTCTACCTCCTTAATTAAATTTATTCCTGGTTTATCTTAAATTTTTTTGGTGTGATGGTAAATGGGATTGTTTTCTTAGTCTCTCTGTAAGTTCACTGTTGGTGTATAGAAATGCCATAAATTTCTGGGCATTTTGTATCCTGCTATATTGCCGAATTCATTTATTAAGTCTAATAATTTTTTTAATGGAGTCTTTAGGGTTCTCTATGTACAGTATCATGTCATCTCTGAATAAGGACTATGTTGAACAGGAGTGGTGAAAGCAGGCATCCCTGTCTTGTTCCTGTTCTTAGGGGAAATGGTTTTAGTTTTTGCCCATTGAGTATGATGTTGGCTGTGAGTTGGTCATATATGGCTTTTATTATGTTGAGGTATGATCCTTCTATTCCCACCTTGCTGAGAGTTTTTATCAAAAATGGGTGTTGAATTTTGCCAAATGCTTTTTCTGCATCAATTGATACGACTATGTGGTTTTTACCTCTCACTTTGTTTATGTGATGTATCACATTTATTGATTTACAGATATTGTACCATCCTTGCATCCCTGGAATAAATCCTACTTGATCATGGTGTATGATATTTCTGATATACTGCTGGATCTGATTTGCTAGAATTTTGTTGAGGATTTTGGCATTTATGTTCATGAGGATTATTGACCTGTAATTCTCTTTCATTGTGTTGTCTTTATTTGGTTTTGGTATTAGGGTCATGCTGGCTTCATCAAATGAGCTTGGAAGTATTGCTTCCTCTTGAATTTTTTGAAATAGTCTGAAGAGGATAGGTTTTAGTTCTTCCTTGAATGTTTGGTAAAACTCTCCTGTGAAGCCGTCTGGCCCGGGCTTTTGTTTGCTGGCAGCTTTTTAGTGACTGCTTCAATTTTTTCCATAGTTATTAGCCTATTGAGATTTTTAGATTCTTCCTGATTGAGTTTTGGAAGGTTGTATTTTTCTAGGAATATGTCCATTTCCTTCAGGTTGTCCAGTTTGTTGGAATAGAGTTGTTCATAATATTTTTAACAACCGTTTGTATTCCTGTGGGGTCTGTTATTATATCTCCTCTTTCATTTCTGATTTTGTTTATTTGGGCCTTCTTTCTTTGCTTCTTGGTGAGCCTGGCAAGAGGTTCATCAATCTTGTTCATCATTTCAAAGAACCAGGTCTTGGTTTTGTTGATCTTTTGTATTGTTTCTTTGGTCTCTATGTTGTTTATCTCCACTCTGATCTTTATTATTTCCTTCCTTCTGCTTACACTGGGTTTTTCTTGTTGCTCTCATTCTATTATTTGAGTTGTAGGGTTAGATAATTTATTACTATTGTTTCTTGTTTTTTGCAGTAGGCTTGTAGAGCTATAAACTTCCCTCTCAAGACTGCTTTCGCTGTGTCCCATAGATTCTGGATTGTTGTATTTTCATTGTCATTTGTTGCCATGATGTTTTTTTTATTTCTTCTTTGATCTCTCTGGTAACCCAGTCATTGTTTAATAGCATGCTATTTAATCTCCAAGTATTTGATTTTTTGGGATTGTTTTTATTGTAGTTGATTTCCAGTTTTATGCCATTGTGATCTGAGAAGATGCTTGATGTAATTTCTATCTTCTTGAATTTGCAGAGACTTTGCCTGTGTCCTAATATGTGGTCTACTCTTGAAAATGTTCCATGTGCACTGGAGAAGAATGTATATTCTGTAGCTTTGAGATGAAATGTTCTAAAGATGCCAATTAAGTCCATTTGATCTAGTGTGTCATTTAGGATTGCTGTTTCTTTGCTGATTTTTTGTTTAGTAGATTTGTCCAGTGGTGTCAGTGGGGTATTAAAGTTCCCTACTATGACTGTATTGCTATCAATCTCTCCCTTGATATCTTCCAGAAGTTGTTTTATGTATTTGGGTGCTCCTGTATTGAGTACGTATATGTTTACCAGAGTTATTTCTTCTTGTTGAATTGCTTCCTTTAGTATTATGTAGTGGCCTTCCTTATCTCTTGTTATGGCTTTTCCTTTGAGGTCTATTTTATCAGATATAAGTATCTCAACCCCAGCTTTTTTCTCATTTCCATTTGCCTGAAAAATGTTTTTCCATCCTTTCACTCTCAGTCTGTGTGAATCCTTTGTTCTGAGGTGGGTCTCTTGCAGACAGCAAATATATGGGTCATGTTTTCTTATCCATTCAGCTACCCTATGTCTTTTGATTGGTGCATTTAACCCATTTACATTTAATGTTATTATTGACAAGTCCATGTTTGTTGTCATAGTTTCCCTTATTGTTTGTGTTTCTTCTTGCCTTTCTCTTTCTTCTTTTTACAGCAGTTCCTTTAGCATTTCTTGCATTGCTGGTTTGGTAGTGACGAAATCTTTTAGCCCTTTTTTGCTGTGAAGCTCCCAATTTTGATTTTGAATGATAACCTTGCTGAGTATAGTATTCTTGGGTTCAGTCCCTTGCTTTTCATCATTTTGTAAATTTTATTCCATTCCCTTCTGGCCCAGAATGTTTCTGTTGAGAAATCCATTGATATTCTAATAGGAGAACCCTTGTAGGGTTCTGTCTCTTTCTGGCAGCCTTTAAGATTCTTACTTTGTTGTTGGTGTTTGTCAATTTAATTATGATGTGTCTTAGTTTTGGTTTTTTAGGCTTCATCTTGTTTGGGACTCTATGTACTTCTTGGACTTGCATGGTTTTATTCTTTCCAATATTAGGGAAGTTTTCTGTCATTATTTCTTCAAACAGGTTTTCTATTCCTTGCTTCTCTTCCTCTTCTTCTGGTACCCCTATTATGCGAATATTGTTTCATTTTGTGTTGTCCCAAAGCTCCCTTAGGCTCTCCTCTTGTTTTTCTTTTTTTTAAAGTCTTCTTTCCAGTTGCTGCTGTGTTTGTGTGTTTTTTCCTGCCTTGTCTTCTAATTCGCTGATACAGTCCTCAGCCTCTTCTAGTCTACTGTGTAAGCCTTCCATTGTGTTCTTTATTGCAGCTATGTTGTTCTTCATTTCCTCTTGGTTCCTTTTCATTTTGGCAACATTCTCATTCAGCTCCTTATAATTCTCATTGAGTTGTGTGTATTTGTCATCCAGCCATTTAAACATCCTTATAACCATTGCTCTGAATTCTTTCTCTGATAAACTGCTAGCCTCAATCTTATTTAACTCCCTTTCTGATGATTCCTCTTTTTCTTTCCTTTGGGGATTGTTTTTTTGTCTTCCCATGTTTTCCTGTAATGTTTTAATTGTAGATCCAATTGCTTTTCTACCCAGGTTCTTTTGGGGATGGTACTACTGGTGTAATCTCTCAGTTCTCCTGGGCTTGGTAATCTAGTGTTGCTCCCTACTTGAGCTATTTGGGTTCTCTTGATGTAGGCCTGCGAGCTTGAGAGGCACAACTGTGGTGTCTAGATGTCAGCAGCCATGGAAAGAAGTGTCCCAATTTTTGGTATCTTCCACCCTTAATTGAAATCACGTGTGCCCAGCAGGGACTCACAGTGGCACCCAGGAACCATCTGTTGGGATGATGGGGCTCAAGGGGCTTTCACTCTGGAAAGGTGTGACTGTGGTGTCCAGAGTTCTGTAGTTGTGGGGTGGGCAGACTCAGCTTTTGCTGCTGCATCTGTGGTGGATAGGCATTCACTCCCAGTGGAGGCTCACATGGGCACCTGCAGTGGTACATTTGTCTGTGAGGCATACTGAAGCACTCTGACGGATCCTAGCAGTGTAGCCATGTAATGTCTGTATGTGCTGGAAACACATGAATATTTTGTCTGGAGTTCTGCTGTTGGGGAGGGGAAGGTTGCACTTACTGCTGCAGAGTGGTGAACCTTTGGAGGAGGAGGTCCCAGGGTCCACGGGTCTGAGGTGCCTGTGGTCAGGTATCCAGGATGAGTGAATTCAGAATTTCTACTGCTGGGGGAGAGTGTGCCTCTGTTTTTCCAAGATCACACCCAGGGAGAGCTCACAGTGGCTCCCACAAATGTCCTGTGTGTAGATGGGTTCAGGGTGTCTGCCTGTTGGAAATTTGCATCTGTGGAGGTGCATTTGCTGGCACAGAGCTCTGACGCACTCTGAGGGGTACTGGCACTGAGCTTGAGCAGCTGGGGTGAATATGGGCAGTTATTCAGGAAGAGGGGATTCAGAATTTCTACTGTGGGGCAGCATGCCCTTGTGTTTCTTCTTGCCTTTCTTTTTTATCTGTGCAGATTCACACCTGGCAGAGTCTCACAGCTGCTCCTCCAGCGTGCTGTGGGTAGATGGGCTCAGGGGTCCTGCTCCTTGGAAATGTCCACGTGTGGAGGTGCCTTTGCCTGCAAGAGCTCTGGTGCATTCTGAGGGCCCCTGGCACTTGAGTTGCACAGCTGGTGTGTCCATGGGCAGTTATTTAGGAAGAAGGAATTCAGGATTTCTACTGTGGGGCAGCACATCCTTGTCTGTACAGAATCACACCCAGCAGAGTCTCACAGCTACTCCCCCAAGCACGCTGTGTATAAATGGGCTCAGGGGGCCTGCCTGTTGGAATGTGCATCTATGGAGGTGACTTTGCCAGCACAGAGCTCTGATGCACTCTGAGGGGCCTTGGCACTGAAGTTGCACAGCTGGGGTGTCCGTGGGTAGTTATTCAGGAAGAGGGAGGTTGGAATTTCTACTGCAGGGCCGCACACCCTTGTCTGTACAAAATCACACCTGCGAGGACTCCCTGTGGCTCCCAAGCGCTGCCTTCAGAGTGGTGTGCCCTGGATGTCTGTGTGCGCTGGAAACACATGAATGTTTTGTCCGGAGTTCTGCTGCTGGGGAGGGGGAGGTTGCACTTACTGCTGCAGAGCAGTGAACCTTTGGAGGTGGAGGTTCCACGGTCCACAGGTCTGTGGATGGGGCAGCAGGATTTCGGCTGGAGTGGCTGCTGGGTTGTGGGGCAGTTCCAAGGCCTGTCTGGTTGGTGGTACTGATGAGTTCCTCCCAACACAGTATTTAAAGATAGTAGAGAGATAAAAGTCCTTGTAAAGGTGTTCTAAAATGGACCATACACTCTTCCATCCCACACCGTCCCTAGGGTTTTTCCCCCTCTCTCTCCTTTTGGTCCCCATGTCCTGGCTGTGGAAGTTCCTTTGCTTCTCTCTCCACAGCACAGCTGCCTCTCATTTCAGGCAAGGAACAAATCTGGCACCTCCGAGCAGTCCAAGAGCCCATGGTGCAAAGGCATCCTGTGATGAACTATTAAATCTCATTTGTGAGGCAGATTTCCATGCCAAGCATATACTGTTTACGTGTGTGATTAGTAACTTCTTCCCTACTGCATGCAGTTCTTAATAAAATCATTAACATACTATGTTTAATAGTAAATTATGCATTGTAGAATTATACTAACCTAAAATATGTTTAAAATAGGTTTTTGCTTCCTCCCCTTCCCCATGTTGACCACATAGGCCTGGCATCGACCCAAAAAGGATTTTAAATTAGTGAGGCCATGTAAAAAGAGCTTGCCTTGTGCAAAAGTACCCCCTCTTCCACGAAACAAAAAGGCCTGAATGACCACAACTCATTTAAAGTGAAGATTAAACATTTTAACAAGAACAGTGCCCTAATTCAGCAAATTTTATTTAGGTCCAAATGCAGTGCTATTGGCAATGAAGAGCAATTCGAGAAGTCATAACCCAAGACAATTATTGTGAGGGCCTTTAGAGTTTCCTATAAATTTCCCCTGGTGACCTCAGAGCCAACGCTCGACCACATAGTCAAATATTTGTATTAGGTGTTCCTGTGTTTAACACACTAATTAAAAAGATGGAATTCTTTGATTCTATCTCAAATAATTTACTTCTAATCTCTTTCTGGAAAAGCCTGCTGGATAAATGGGACTAAGAGTACGCTTTCTAAAAGGAGGCTTGAGCATGCTGCAATAAATCCAGGGGCCAAGGACATTAATGTACCTGAAGTGCTCTTAATGACCTATGGTAGTGATCATCCTTCCAGTCCTGTTTCAGGGACCTTTATTTCGAAGGTTATAAATCCTTTGAGAAATGACTATAATGGGGAAAAGCTTTACCAAAGGACACTTGAGTTCAAACATAGCTAAATGCACTGGCCAGAAGGGCAGGTTTAAAGACAGGTGAGGAAGCCATGACACTTTGAGGCATTAACTCAAAAAACTTACCTTTGGTGAAGTTAGAAGACTGGCCCTGAAATTTACCCAGAGGAACCAAAGTACCATTTGGAATTCTCTCCATTGACCCTATAATAATCCACTTCTCTTCCCTTCTTTCCCATGTCCAGTTAGGGATGGACTTATAAAGAGTTATCATCCAAAGTATGGGAAGACCACTTGCATCAGAATCAACTTGAGGGAATTACCATGAATGAACACTCCTAGGCCCAACCTCATTCCTACTAAGCCAGAAACATTTGTGGTGGTGGTGGTGGTGATAATGGTGGCAGGAGTGTATGTGTATGTGTGAGGGGGCAGGGGGGAGAAGGATTGGATTCTGCTATTTTTTTGTTTAAAAATTTTAAATATTTATCAATATATTTTAAAATAACAAGAACAAAAGCATTATATGCTAAAATACATATCTCATTAAAAATAATTATATTTTCCAAAACAACAAATACTTTTGTGAGAAGAGTGGTATCATTTTATATTTTTTCCAAACCTCTTTAATATCTAGCTTTAGTTAAGGATGTATTAATTCTCTTTTCTACATTGAAGCTGTTGAGATATGTAGTTTTGGTTGAAGACTGGCCTCATATATATTTTTATTGATTGCAGAGAGGGAGAGATAGAAACATCAATGACGAGAGAGAATCACTGATTGACTACCTCCTGCATGTCTCCCACTGGGGATGGAGCCTGCAAACCAAGCATGTGCCCTTGACCTGGGACCCTTTAGTCCACAGGCTGATGCTCTATCCACTGAGCAAAACTGTCTAGGCTATAACCTTTAATCTTGTGATTAGATTTTTAAAACTTACTTCTTTTAAAATTTAACTTATCATTATTAATTTAGCTTATCACTATTCTTTTTTATTCTTGTGGTTTTAGTTTGTTTCATTTTTTAAGTTTATTTATGTTAAGTTTTTCAAAGTTCATTCTTAAAATTTTTCATTTAACTTTTTTAGTATTAACTTGTTTTACCCTTTAAGAGTCAATATGTCATAATTTTCTTCTTTTGATTTTTGGATTTCTGATTTGATTACTTATGCCTATATTTTGTTTTCTATCTAAACATCTGAATTGATTTATATTCACTGCTCTTCATCTATTTGCTTTAATGTGGAATTCTGGCCACATGTGTGACACCAAGGTATCCCTGGCATCATTACCTAATGTGCTTTCTGACTAGGGTACCTTGATTAGAGGTTGAGGGCTGGGAGAAGGGGAGGAGTCTGTAGTTTCCCAATTAAAACACCCAACTGTAGTTTCTTTAGTAGGTCAAAGGAACTGGAGCTAAAGGATGAAGATGGTGCGTTTTCCTGAAGGATCCATTTTACTCAAAGTTCTGAGAGGGGGAAAAATTCAGATCCTTGGAGAAAAATGATCAATATGTACACTTAAAAAGTGATGTCAACTATAAAAAAATTTACCCCAAGCCCTAGCTGGTTTGGCTCAATGGATAGAGGATCTGCCTGCAGACTGAAAGGTCCCAGGTTTGATTCCCATCAAGGACACAGGCCTGGGTTGCAGGCTTGATTCCCAGTAGGGGGCATGCAGGAAGCAGCCAGTCAATTATTATCACTCATCATTGATGTTTCTATCTCTCTCTCTCTCACCCTTTCTCTCTGAAATATATTTAAAAAAAAATTCACCCCAAGCTTTAAAAAATTGATAGACTCAATGTCGCAACATGTCAATTGTAAACCAGTGAGAAGTGTCCAGATGATATTTGTGTCAAATATGTTAACCCAAAGGCTTCTGCCTTCTCTTTCCCCTTTTTAATACCACCTTTAAAATTAAAAAGGCCCTCTCTCATTCAGGTTTGCTTTTTACAATCCCTTCAGTTTCCTCCTGATTTGCTAATTTTCTGTCTTCCCATCACAGTTGTCCTGTGAAGCATCAGTTTCTCCTCCTGGGCCCAGCTCATAGACAAAAGTATGGGTCTTAAAACACTGAACTTTCATTCCTTCTCTCTCTTTCTCTGCCATCAAGGTGCGTGCATTTGAATCTCCTTCTCTGTGTCTTCCCACAAGACTTTTAGGATCAAGAGGTTCCTGGCCAAGAAACAAAAGCAGAATAGGCTTAATCCCCAGTGGTTTCAGATGAAAACTGGTATGGAAAGGTACAACTTGAAGGGGAGACATTGGAGAAGAACCAAACTGGGTCTATGAGGAATCACACATGAGAGATGGCTTGTATATTTATGGAGTATCCAGGTTTCCTGCATCTCTCAATGATTGAAAAGATCACTATTGTCTGGACAGTTGGGCGTTTTAATTGGGAAAGTATTGGACTCACGCTTTTGCTCTGTCAATATTCTGTCTGCATTAGTAGGCTGGCTCAGTAATAAATGTGTGAGACCTTTAAGAAAAACAACACTTAACTTTCTTTCTGCAATATGTCCTTCTTAGTGTGGCAAGGAATTGCATTTTTTTCCATGTGTTTCTCAGCCATAGCACAGGACTGATGCACAATTGGTGTTCAATGAATGTTAAATGAACCATAGAACGAATGAATGGGTGCATGGATGAATGCATGCATGCATACAAGGAAAATGGCCAGCACTTAAGATCACCCTTGACTTCTTGACTGCCAAATGTAATGACCTATTCTCAGTTCTCATTATTGCAAACCTTTCTGCAACATAACCTTCTCAACTCTGCCTCTTATCTACTTCTTAAATACATTTTCTCCTTTGGCTTTCAAAAGAAAATGCTATTCTGGCACAATCACAACCCCACCAAATACTTAATTCTACATCCTTTACTGTTTCTGTTTCTTCTCCTGGCTTTAACTGTGGACATCCCAAGGCTCAGACACTGGACTCATTCTTTATTTTCTGCCTGGTTCTACCTAAATAGTTATCACAGCTTCAACCTTCACCACCATGCTGATAACCCCTAAATCTATATCTCTAGCCCTGACCTATCACCTGAGCTCTGGCCTGTTATCTCTGTCTGCTTACTATTGGAGACTTCTGCTTGGATTTCCCACTACCATGTGTCTCAACCTCTTCAGATTACATTTTCCCTAATGTATGTGTGTATGTGGAGGGTATATTTTACTTGCTTTGGTACCACTGCAAACAGTAACAATAAAATAATAATAACAGGGACCATATTCTTATCTCCTATTATCCGTCAGGTTATTTAATCCTCATAACAACATTGTAAGGTCAGACTTATCTGCCTTTGCATAGGTAAAGAACAGACTCAGAGAAGCTAATCTGTCCCAAATCACAAAGCTAGTTATGTGAGATTCAAATTCAAGATTGAATCCCAAAGCTCAAGTTCCTTCTGGTATGTCACACAACCATAACATTTGAAAATTAATAGCTAAATTCCTTGAAAGGTGGGAACATCAATGATTTCCATGAGTCCTTGGACTTTGGTATGATCTACACATCCCTTTATTCACAATATTTGCCAAATAACAGATGGTGATTAAACATAGAGAGCAGATCTGGGTTCAGTCTCAGAGCCTTTGGACTCAGACAGACCTGGGTTCAATCTCAGTGCCATTCTTTAGATGAGAGGGCAGTGTAGTTAACCTTTCTAAGGCTCAGTTTACTCATCTGTGAAATGAGGACATTAACATCTATCTTCCAGGAATATTGGGAAGAATAAATGAAAGAATATACATCTAGAATCAATTGGAATGTCCATTAAGTGATGAATAAATAAACAAAATGTTATATCCTACATAATAAAAGCCTAATATGCTAAGTGCCCGGTTGTTTGGTTGTCCATTCAACCAATCAAAGCGTAATCTGCTAATGCTATGCTAAGACCACTCAACTGCTGGCTATGATATGCACTGACCACCAGGGGGTAGATGCTCCTACCAGTAGATTAGCTTGCTGCTGGGGTCCTGCCGATCTGGACTGAGCAAGACAGGCTGGACATGCCCTAGAGCCATCCTGCTGTCCCTCCCCAACCGGCCCACCTCCGGTGTCCCTCCCTAGCCCCGATTGTGCACTGGTGGGCTTCCTCAGCCTGGCCTGCACCCTCTTGCAATCTGGGACCCTTCAGGGGATGTTGGAGAGCTGGTTTCAAGCCAATCCCACAGGCCAAGCTGATGGACCCAATTGGTGCATGAATTTGTGCACTGAGCCTTTAGTATTCACATAACAGAATACAGTTGACCCTTGATAGGGGGTTAGAGGTGTGGACACACAGAAGGTTGAAAATTTTCATATATCTCCTAGCCAGCTCTCTACATACTCAAGATTCCCAAACACTGACTGAAAATACCATTTGGCACTAAAAGCAATGGTGTTCTGATGCACTCTACAACATGGATGAAACTTGAAATCATTATGCTAAGTGAAAGATAAAAGACCACATGTTGTATGACTCCATGTATATGAAATATCCAGAATAGGCAAATCTGTAGACACAGACAATTGAATAGTAGTTGCCTGGGGCTGGAGGCGAGGTGGGAGAAGTAATGGTGTGAAGGGAATTGCAGTGACTGCTAATAGGTACAGCATTTCTTTATTGAAGAGTGAGAATATTCTAAAACTGATTGTGTACAACTCTGTGGATGCATTTTAAAAACCATTGAATCAAACTTTAAATGGGTAAATTATTTGGTATGTGAATATAGCTCATCAAAGTTTTTTTTTTCCTGCAAAAAGCTTTATTTCATTTTGTCCAGTGCATGGGAGAGGGCTTCAGGGTGGTTAAAAGAATGGCTAGTAGTTTCGGGGTAAGGTTCAAGTAAAAGCCAGACACCAGGGGAATGCAGAGGGGCCCCTCAAAGGCCTCAGGGCTCCAAAGGCTGGAGGGTGAGCTTTTCTAAGAGACACTCGCCCACCAGCCCGGCAGGCCAGCTGCGGAGGTGAGCCAGGTGTTGCCCATCTTCTTGATGAGTTTCACCTCTTTGCCCCGGAAGTGGTTCTCCGGCAAGTCCCAGAGCTGAGGGACTTTGGAGGGTAAAACCAGGGCCTGCAGCTCCCAAAGGGCCTGGTCAGGTTCCTGGCCAAGGCCAGGGCGGCTTCCATGGCGTCCTGAGTTTTACCCACTTGAGGAGGCTTCAGCACGTCCTGGAAAGAATTGCAATTTTAAGAGCCGCTCAGCGCCCTCTCGCTTCCTGCCACGGAGGGCCACATCGTTGTGTTGGAAAAAGAAGCTCAGAGAGGGGTAGGTGGGCGCCTGTAGATGCAGGCCAGGCGGTTGACGGCAGCCTCCCCCTCGGTGGAATAGTTCTGACGGGTTTGGGAGCTCATGGTTGCTCGGCAATAGGAGTTACGGTAGAAAAACCCCCGAGTGTTGGCTGATCCCGGAGGTGGCTCTGAAGGTGGTGACTGGTTAAGACGCTGGAAGGTGGTCAGAGGCAGGAAGAAGGGGTATCCCGGGGTCTGTTCCATCCAAACACTGTTAAAGCAAGAGACGGATCCAGGACCGCCAAGGGCACTGCCCAAAGATTTTTTTTTCTTTTAATGTATGTCAAAGGTTTAGCACATAATTGGTACTCAATAACTTCTCACTGTTGTGACTTTTTCCTCTTTGCCTGGTTTGACTCCAGCAATTGATTGTGAACATTTGCTTCTACTTGTAATGCCCTGGCTTTTCATTAACTTAAGTACAGGCTCTCTTTTCGCCCTGGTTCAACACCTGGTGGACTGACTTTGTCTCCTTCACAGGCATTTTAGGATTCGGGGGGCAGTCCGCCTGCTATTCCTTATTGCTTGACTTCTGTGGTGGCGTGGGCTCTCCTGAATGTGCCCTCCTTCACAATCACCTTCCTCGCCTACCTTTCAGACCTCCTTCTCTCCTCCTCCATCAGCAAACACTTGATAGGTAACAACCTTATGCAGAGCAACACTAGGCATTGTGCGTGGTGAGAAGGGCTCTTTGACTGTGGTTGGGGAAATAGCACACAGATATAAAAACACAACTGAGATGACCACACATGTCTGTTAAGTACCAATCGTGGAATTCTCACATAGGTGCTATGGAAGTTTAAAGAAGAGGGAGATCATTGGTCAGGGAAGTCTTAAAAAAGCAGCTGGTTTTTAACTGGGTAGGCTTCATACTGGAAGAGAGAACGGGGCATCTATCCCCCTACTCAAAGGCATAGATATGTGTCTTTCTTCTTCCCTCTCTCTTCCTGCCCAGGAAATGTCAGGCACACATTATATGCTAGCCCCTGGGCTATAAAAAGCGTAAGATTGAGTCCTGCCCTCTAGGAGCTTAGTGGTGTGGGGAAGCTGGACTCTCAAAGAAATGACAAGAAAGCCATGAATATAGAAGAGCAAATAAGATACTTTCCTGAGTTTGTAAAGACATCACAGAAAAACTGACCTTTGGACGTGTAGAGGGAAAGAGGTGAGGAAGCAGGGGATGATGTTTCAAGTCAGGAAGAGGTGGGGGAGCAGGGTACTGCCAAAGCAAAGGCCAGGGACGTGAAGGCGGGGGTCAAAGGCTGGGAGCTGAGGCTGCTAAGGTGTGTTGGGGCTTCACTGTGAATTCAGGCTTTGTGTTTTGTGTTAAGGCAAGCAAAGGGTGGATCACCCTTTCCACTTATCTTAGGCAAAACCATCTAATCTCAGTTCTATCTTTCTGCTGTTCCTTCAACATTAGTCTCGTTCCAATACTTTCTGGAGCACCGGCTCTTTCTTACTTGCATTAAACTCTGAATGCTGTCAAGCTATCATCTCTTGAAGCCGGGCCATATAGGTCCTCAGGGAAGGCCTCCCTGATTGCTCACACGTCTTAATGGAGGGCAGGGAGGAACGCTTTATAGCAACTCCTGGCAGAGAGCACCAAATTCAGAATAAAAATCGTGTTGATCCCACAGATTTTTACCCGTGGGCAAATGCAACATGTCTGTTGAACGCCTTTCCAGATTTTATTTTGATTAAAGCATTTTAAAATTGTTGCTTCAAACCACCCAACAAATAAATCTTTATGATGTTCCCCAATGAAACATTATGAAAATTTTCTTTCTATATCCTGGAAGATTTAAGCCATCTTTCTAAAAAAGTAAATCTCTTTGTAGATAATGGAGGAGGATTAATAGAAATGTATATAACACACTCAAATGTACTTGAGAAATATTTTTAAACGGAGTACTGTACAGATATTATTTCTTCCACCTACAAAGCAAAAATGAGATTGTAGTTTCCAAACTAAATAAAAGGGGGTGTTTGTTGACTGAATTCATGCTCATTTATCGTGTTTTCCTGTATGTATTAATATCTTTAACTGGCCAATCATACAAAAATTAAATCCTCGGTAAATCTTATCAGTACCACAAACATAATGGCATTTCTGTTTACAAGGTGTTCAGAGCCTTTGATAGTGACTGCAGACAGTCAATAAACACTGAGACATTTACATGGTCAGTAGGAGCCTAACCAAACTATCTAATCTTTCAAAAGACAGTCAACACAATGAACTCTAAACCTAATCCTCTCAAATATTGGAGAGACAGTTTAGTGCTTTAAATACTACTCAACCCCAAACCCCACACTAAAAAGAACCATTAAGGCTTTCTCTTAAACTCACAGACGAGGGACATTCTGATTCCAGTTCCATTTTCTGATGGCCAATCTTTAGTTTATAATCTAAGTTCAACATCTGTGATTTGTGAATGGTAACATGCATTTTAAGTATTGTAGGACTTGACTAAAATGGGAAAGAGGAATAGTATTTGACACTTATTTTAAACCTTTAAAATGCCCTCTTTTTTTTTTTTCTTTTTTAGATTTCAAGAAAGTAAAACACATTACTTGCTGGGTTTTTTTTGCTATCACCAAGTAAACTTACATTAACTCAGAACTCCTGGATAGTTGGTGTTATATTTATTGCTGCTGTTTTTTTTAAAAAGATGCTGAAAGGGAAAAAAAAAGTTCTATTAATTACCCATTTTCTCTCTTTTGGGCCTGTGTTACCCAATGAAGATAGGTTTGAAAATTCTACATAAAATCCTGACAAGAAGTTGAGAATTCCTGACTATCCAGTCATCAATTTGGATACCAAAAGAAACTTTGGGTTTTCAGTGCTGAGAGAAAAGGAGAAAGAAGAATTTCAGCATGACTTGTATAAATACCCTTCCAAATAGATAATAAAAAATGTTTTTATTGATTTTAGAGAGAGAAAAAGAGAGTTGAGAGAGAGAGAAAAATGTCAATGAGAGAGGAACAGCAACATTAATTGGTTGCCTCCCACACTCCCCTAAATGGAGATGGAGCCCAAAACCTGGGTATGTACCCTGACCAGGAATTGAACTGGTGACCTCTTGGTTGATGTTCAACCACTGAGTCACACTAGCTGGGCTTGATGATGTTTTTGTGTTGTTAGTTAATCATATAACTAGAGGCATGATGCATGAAATTTGTGCAGGGGTGTGTGTGTGTGTGTGTGTCCCTCAGCCCAGCCTGCACCCTCTCCAATATGAGACCCCCCGAGGGATGTCTGACTGCCTGTTCAGGACCAATCTCGATAGGATCAGGTCTAAACGGGCAGTCAGACATCCCTCTCACAATCCAGGACTGCTGGCTCCCAACTGCTCGCCTTCCTGCCTTACTGATTGCCCCTAACCCATTTTGCCTGCCAGCCTGATCATCTTCTAACCACTCTCCTGCCAGCCTGATTGATGCCTAACTGCTCCCCTGCCAGCCTGATTGCCCCTCACTTCCCTCCCCTGCTGGTCACCCCTAACTGCCCTTCCCTGCAGGCCTGATCGCCCCCAACTTCCCTCCTCTGCCAACCTGATTTCCCCCTCCCCAACTGCTCTCCTCTCCTGGCCTGATCACCCACACCTGCCCTCTCTTGCAGGCCTGGTCCCTCCCAACTACCTTCCCCTGCTGGCCATCTTGTGGCAGCCATCTTGTGTCCTCATGGGGACAGCCATCTTATGTATTGGGGTGATGGTCAATTTGCATATTACTCTTTTATTAGATAGGATAGTTGGGAGTGCAGTTATTAGTTATTGGCTGAGAAAAGTGAGCCCTGGCATTCCACTCAGAAAGAGTGGTTTTCCTGAGGTGTTTAATTGTGTACTTTATATATTTTTTCTTTTCTTGTACATCATTCTGCGCTTTCCTGTTTAAAGAGTCTGATTAGAGAGGTTCTGATTTGTTGTTCTGTTCCATACCTGGGACAAGAGTGGGACTGAGAAAGAGTACTGTTGCTGCTGGTGGAACAGCTTTGATGAGCCACTTTCAAAACAGATGTGGCCTTGCCTTGGAAATTGTCTAACACAATAGAGTGCCTGAGGTCTGATGTTCAGTTCTCTTCAGGCTGTAGAAACGAGGGATTGTTTGTCTGACCTGGCATTCTGCCATGTCAGAGAGCCCACTGGAATCTCAACTTTGTTATTTGCAGGAAACGGCTGGAAGTCTATGAAAATCTGGAATCCAGGAACAGGATTGAATCATGCCACCTTATGAGGTCACCCTCTCTGTATCAGGTCAGTGACTGAGCGTAGGAGGCTGGTTTGTTTACTTTGGGGTGGGTGAGTGGGGGAACTCACATGGGCAAGCCCCTAATTCTAACATCTCTGGTCACCATCAAGGCTTAGATTTAAGAACTTCAGGTTTTTTGTTAGTGGACATACAAATGCTCTGTGAACTTGTGGATGAAAACAAGGGGGAAGATTTCTATGGAAAGTAACCTCACAGGGGGACCTATCTGATCATAAATTCCTAACTGGGCAGGTCATGGTAGGTAGTCATGTTCCAGGAATATAATTTCTTTACTAAAAGGCTTATCTTTGCCTTAAGCAAGCCCTGTCCATTGTTTTTGTGACTCTGGGTTAATACACCTTCAAACTGCTCTGCTTTCAAACCCTCATTCTAAAGCATGCAAGAAAGTACACAATCTTAATTATCCTATAAGCCAATCATTCTCTTGCTTTCTCCCACTTTCATGTAATCTTTCTTAGGTTCCCTTCCTAATTTCAAATACATAAAAGAAACTGAAAACTGTTGTTTTTGAGAGTATTTATCTCAGTCTGTAGAGGTCTTGCTTCCAGGTGTATCCTCTGTTTGGCTCAAATACTATTTTGTAAAAATTCTCTACAGTTTGGACATTCTTATGTTGACAATGGATTTTAACTCCATTGGAACCTAAAATTCATTGATTTCAAGTATATTTTCATTGCCCCTCACTCCTTTTATGTCCTTCCTTCCTTACTCATTTTATTTTATTTTTATTTATTTATTTATTTTTTAATATATTTTATTGATTTTTCACAGAGAGGAAGGGAGAGGGATAGAAAGTCAGAAACATCAATGAGAGAGAGACATTGATCAGCCGCCTACTGCACACCCCACACTGGAGATGTGCCCGTAAGCAAGGTACATGCCCCCGACCGGAATCGAACCCAGGACCTTTCAGTCCGCAGGCCAATGTTCTATCCACTGAGCCAAACCAGTCTCGGCTCCTTACTCATTTTAAATCTGTGGTCAAATGTTTTAATAAAGCTGTTGAATATACTCAGACCTCCTTTGTGCCTCTCTCATTTTGTTGACTGACTTGGCTACATTATAACCTTTGTTAAATTCAACTTTCCCCTACTTCATTTATATGGTTGAACTAAGCTGAAAAAAAAAAAAGTACTACCAAGCTGACTGGTCTTGTTTTACATTTCTGATTACTCATCTCTAGTGAAATATCTAGCTGCCCAGCAATCATACTATATTTCCCTAGGCCATGCATTTGTTCATGCTACTGGAAGACTTTGCTTCCTATATACTGAGAAAATGGAAGCCATCAGAAGAAAACTTCCACAAGCTCCCACAAACACATCTACATACCTACCAGCATCTAGGCTGAACTCTCCACACTCTTTACAAAGGCCAACATCTCCACCCATCCAATCAATCAAGTGTAGTGCTGTTCTCTCTACACATCATGAATTTCCCCCTCTCTTTCCCAGTACCAGATAAGCATTCTCTCATCATAAAAACAACCATATAACTGCCCCCCGAAACCCAAATCTGTTTTGATCCCTCTTCTCTTTACAAATTACCCTTTCCCATGTTTCTCTCCTTTCCTTTATAGCAAAATTCCTCAAAAAAGTTGTATCTTCTTGCTGTCTCCAATTCTCTCATTTCTTCTTCCTTAACTACCACTACCCACTGAAACTACTCTTATAAGGCAACCACAGCAAATCCAGTGGTTGATTTTCAGTCTTCATCTCACTTGACCTATCAGTAGCATCTGAAATAGTCACTCTCTTCTGTTACAAATATTTCCCTTACCTGGTTTCCAGGAACTCCTGATTTTTCATCCACCTCATTGTTTCTCATTCTTCTTGCTTGGTTCTTTTAGTGTCCTTGATATCTCTCTGTTGTAGTGCCCTAGGATTCATTCAGTCCTATGATCTCTTCTCTTTTCCATTTATATTTACAACCTCAATCTCACTCAAATCTCAGGGCTTTAAATGTTATATATTACTTCTAAATTTATATCTCCAGTCTGTTCCAGTTTCCTGTGTTCCAGACCCACCCAACTTCCAAGGTAATGTCTCTACTTGGATATCTAAACAAATATCTGAGAATCTGATTGCTCACCTTCATCCAGAGAAATTCCCATAATATTGCCCTTCTCAGTTGGTAGCAACTTTATTTTTTCAATTGCTCAAACCAACAAACAAACAAATCTTGTACCACCCTAACTCTTTAACACCTCACATTCTAATTCATTAATAATTATTTCAAAATATATTAAAAATATGACCACTTCTCATCATCTCCATTATTACCACCCTGATCCAAACTACCTTGTAGCTGATACCACTTCTGTTATATCTGGTAAATATTAAAGCTGAGATTCAAGCCCAGTTATTCCATTTTGAAGACCTTGGTCTTTTGTCTGGGCTCTGCTATCTCTCTGCCTCTTTACCTTAGTGGCTGCAAATGTTGGAACTTCCCCTATATCCTTTCCCATTCTTTCCATTCCTCCTCAGCAATGGAATCTTACTACATTCAAAATGACACTGTGACCAAATAAAGACTATCTCAGTTTCATGTGCAGATAGATTGGCCATGTGACTAAGTCCTGACTAATGAGATAAAAGCAGATGTTCCTTGGTGGAGCTTCCAGAATAATTACTAAGTAAGGGAAACACACAACTGGTCCACACCCTTTTTGCTGCCTGAATTGAGGACTTGGTGGCTCGAGCTCCAACAGTGTTTTTGTTTCCAGAGATGACTTTGAGTATGAATGGAAGCCACTCACTAAAAAGCAGACATATAGAAGCAGTCTTGGTGTCTCATGACTTTATGGAGTTGCCACATCAGCCCTGGACTCTGCTGGTCCATATCTAGACTCTTTCACACGGACAACAAAGGCCACTGGAGTCTCTTCTCTGTGACTTAAAGCTTAACATAATTCCTGTAATTTACCTTGTTACATACTTCTTCTGGATCTTTTACAGAATCTACAACAATTTTGACATTACAAAATCTATGATAAGAAGAGGACAATAATATTGTCCATTGTGTCATAATTTTACTTATGTAATGTTTATGACTTATAAAAAAACATTTATATCTTGATCTTTCCTGTTATTGAGATATCTTAAATCTACAAATCACAAGTCTACCTCAAGGCTATAAATTGTAGGCCTATTTAAGCAGAGAAGCAGTTGAATCTTACAAATGTGAAAAGTGGGTTGGGCAGTGGTTCTGTGTGGAGTCCCTCTTGAAATTCAGGCCATAGGATCCAGATACCATTTATCTCTAATATGAATTTTGATTGATAGAGAGAGCATGTCCTTCAAGTGCTATCTTTCACTAGTGACTGGACAAGTTATTGTTTTTATCTGTAGAACAGATACTAAAAATAGCTATTCCATAGAGCTAAGATAATAAAATGTATTTGAGATAATAAAATGTATGTAATAAAATGCCTAGTTCATAGTAATCATTTAATAAATATTTATTCATGCATCTTGATAATATATTTTGTAAATGTTTTAGAATTTTAAAAATGTGTTCACATTCTATACAGTTACTGTCAAAATACCAAGCACCAATTAACACTTCATCTAAGAGCTTTTGGATAGTTGTACTTTAATTACTTTAGGATGTGACCAACTTTTGTGGAGTTGAGATAGTTGGCTTCACTATTCCCCTGCAACATTTCCTTTGCACTTGTTGATTTCCATGGCTACATGATAATTGCTTCCTGAGAAACAAAGGAACACATGTGTTTAGAAGTAAAAAGGAAGCATACAGATCACCTATTGAACCATAACCCTGTAAAACCTGATATAAATGGAAACTTTTCTTTTTATCATAGTGTGTTTGAAGTGAAGGAATTCACATTAGTTATTTGTTCAGTTTTTAGTCTATGTTAGATGTCCTTGTAAGGGGACAGATTGTGTCAGGCCTTGTAAACCTAATATATCCCCAAATGTTTTGTGAGATAGAGTGTTTTTACAACATCAAAATTTTTGAGTGGTGGCCAATCTAGAAAAGTGATTGTAGGTAATAGGAAATTTGAAGGTAAAGAATGAGTGGAGGAAGAAACAAGTCACCACTCTAAAACACACTGCCTCCTTTTACTATACTGATTAATTGATTATTTTAGCAAACATTTATTGAGGAGGTCTATATATGACACCTTGTACTAAGTGCTCTGAAAACTCTAAAGGTGAATCAGGGCCAGAGGTGGTCTTCAAAGAATTCATAGCTTAATACTGGAAATAAAATATATATGTCCTTTACCTAAATTATAACCTATGTGAAGTAAAATTCAGGACCTAAGGTGGCTTTGAGAAGGGAGATGTCTGTGTTGAGATATTTTAAAAAATACGTAGAAATTAGTTTAGCAGGTAGACAAAAGGAACAGCATCTACAAAGGCCCAGATGTAACCAGGCTCAGAATTAATGGATCAGAGATAGGAAGAGATTGATCTGGAGAGTAAGAGTAGAGTAAGAATGTCTATGTTGGGGATAGCATTATTAGTAAGTGGGTGTTTGCTATAGAGACAGGCTTAAAGTGGGGAGGGAATACTATAGACTGAATGTTGGGGTACCCTCAAACCTAATCCCCAGTGTGATTGTATTTGGAGGTGGGGCCTTTGAGAGGTGATTAGGTCCTGAGGGTGGAGCCCTCATGAATGAAATTAGTGTCCTTATAAAAAGAGACCCCAGAAAGCTCCATTGTCCTTTCTACCATGTGAGGACACAGTGAGAAGATAGCCATTACTGGACCAGGATGCAGACTCTCACCAGAGAGTGAATCTGCTGATGCTTTGATCTTGGACTTCCCATCCTGTGAGAAATAAATGTTTGCTGTTAAGCACCCAGAGTATGGCAATCCGTAAGAGCAGCCCAAATGGACTAAGGCAGAGAAGAAAGTTAATGAGTTCAGTTTGGATATGTTTAATGTCAGTGGGACAGGATATTCTGGTGGAGATGTTATTGTAGATTGTTAGAAATAAAGTTTGGAGCTTAGGAGAAAATTGCAATTAAAGATCTAGATTTGGGACCCAACAACACACAAGTGGAGGATGAACTCATAAGAGTCTAGCACAAGAAGAAAAAATTGAGGACAGTTTCTGGGGAACAACTACATTAAAGGGACATATTAGGGAAAAAACCTGGGAAGTTGAAGTCAGGGAGATCTGATAAACCACAAAAAACTTCAGCTTCCACCTCCCCCCACAGTAGAATCCTTCTTTAATGATGGTTGGGGAATGTCAAAGCAGAAAAAAACACAGACTAAAGGTGCATTTAATCAGATCCTTTTTTTTTCTTTTGAGGTTCTTTCCTGGGGATTTGAGATTCTTTTTCTAATATTCTTTTCTTCTCAAAAATGAATTCCAGAGCCTAGAGAATGGAAGGTTCTAGGACTCATGTAAAAAGTGATGGTTCTGGGTTATGAAGCTCCATTGAGTGGGGAAGGCAGTATCACACAGTGGTTATGAGCTGTAGTGTTAGACTGATCTGCATTGAAAGCCTGGCCCTCAAGTCTAGAGGTGAATTCTCCCAGTAGGCAAGGGCCACCCTGGGGGTGGACTGCAGGTACCTCATTCCCAATCCCACCCACTCTCAGTCCAGTTGGGGAAAAGGAGAAATTTCTCCACTGACCTATGGACTTTTCAAGGAGTTGGTACATACGAAACTCTTATATACATTGATTTCTTTTAAAAGATGAATGAATAAATTAACAAAACATAAAAATCAGTACACAGGAAATAACTTTATAATAAGTATATGAACACTATAGCCTCATAACATTTTTATGAGTCACTGACATTTTCAAAACTCTGATCACTGAGCATGAGAGACACATCTATATGTGTTCATTTGAAAAGAAACAAAAGAACAATCTTACCATAACAAAATTATAAAGCAGCTGATTTTTTAAAATATTATCCTCAGTGGTCCATAACCTTGTTCCTTATTAAACAAGGACATCAATGAATCTGTAGTGCCTTTTATTTCTTGGCACTCTTCTGAAGACCTTATTTGCATTAAATAGGTTAATACCTCCAAAAAAAATCTATGAGATAGAAGCTTGTCTATTATGTAGATTATAAAACTCCAGGCACAGCAAAGTGCCCAGGGTCACATAGCTAATGAGTAGCAGAAGTAGGATTTGAGCCTAGGCAATCCAACTCCAGGATCTGCATGCAACTGCTACATTACTCAGGACACTTTAGCTTCGGTACCTGACTGTTCATCTGGGACCACTATTGTTTAGCACTAGTATGGAAGGAAAACTACATTGGGCATGGAAAGTGAGGCTTTCTCACCAGGTGCAGGGATGATGGGGGTATAAGGGTTAAGGTGGGCTGCCCGTAGGTGATGAGAGATATATTTGTGTTAAATCAAGACAACAAGCATGATCATCATTTATACTAACTGCAATCATAATCAATCACACAATGATCTTATTTCACCATTTACCTCCTTCAGTACCATTAGCCCCTTGTGACAAACCCTGATTCCTAAGCTAAGAGCGAGAGAGGCTCAGTGCTTGTGGACAGGACAGGGCCCCAAGTGTGTGTGGTAGGTAGTCTCCAGGGAGCACACTGACCCTGGCTTTCCTCTGAGATCCTGAAGAAGCGTTTTCTCAGGGGCCCTTGTGTGAAAGGCCTAATCTTTTAGTTGGTCTCCAGGAGCTCACTCTGATGGACCCTTCCTTATCTGAGGGGTAACTGAGAGAAATCTTGGAAGGAGTTGGGCAGAAGAGGCTGCAAACCATCGAGTAGAAACATTTCTGCTGCCTTATTGGGAATTGACGGCAAAATGAATGTTTGGAATCACTCTAATGAATGTATCTTATATATACTACAGCACATATATTTTAAGAAAACAATTGGGAACAAAATATTTTTTAATATTTTGCTCAGTAATGAGGACGTTTGACAACTTCTTAAATATATTTAATATCACTTACAGAAGAAAAATACGTAAAAATAAATCAGATTAGGCTTTGTCTTTTGATTAATGTCTTTTTAACCGAACAGGAAAATACTCATTAACAAAAGTTTTGAGAACAATAAACTAACTGGAGGCTATTAATATGAAAATATTGTCAATTGTTCCTCCCGGGGAAATCTCCCTGGACAGCCCACTTCCTGAAAAATGACTCAGCAAAAGCTCCCAAGAAGAGTTCTATGTGTTTAATACAATTGTTCAGGCCAGTCCTTATTTCTTATCTATAAAGTCCTCTTTGATTGATGATTCATGCTTCTTTTCAATTATGGGCTTTGAATGCAAACTATTTCTTAATGTAAACAAATGGCATAGGTATTTAAAGCAAAACATTTCCATTTGTTTAGTACTATTTCCTATTTGATGCCTGAAACCATATTTTGGAGGGAATTGTTTGGTTTCAAAAGAGGCAAAAGAGAATGATTATTTAGAAGAATGTGTGCCAAGGAGGCGAGCACTTGCTATGGGCAACCTGCCAAACATTGCTGTGGATTCAAATGGGGCACCCGGTAGCCTATCCTTCCATAGCGTGGCCCCCGAGAGTTAGTGTCCTGCATTCTATGGTAACAATCCTGGTTTTCCTGTGAGAGTAAAGGATGTCTTTGGCTTCTTGATAATAGGCCTTGTCACATATCTTGAAATTCTCAGTTCTGCTGAAGAGATCGGAACTAGATGAACAGAGGATAAATTACACATAAAACAGTTGCCAAGCATTCTAGAAAAAAAAAAAGAGCAAGATATTTAGTGATTTCTAATGACATTTACCAACTGCCAATATAAAAGATAGAATGAAAACCTAGCAGAGCATGAGCCACTTGCAATAAAATATGTGGCAAAAGCTGACCACTAGGTAGCACCATAGGGTTGGTGCTAGCTCTCTGACAATAGGGTTGACTTGATCTGTATGGGCCAGGATGAAAACCTTTAAGATTTACACCTGGGAAAAGATCAACAAGGATGCCCTACAATTTTTCAGTCAAAGGACCCTAATGTAACAAACAAAAGAGGTATAAAATTCAAGTATTTACTTGGTGAAGGTGTTTCTGCTACAGCAATTACGTTTGAGAACTCAGAAAAACAGACAATGTAGGTGGTTGGAGAGATTTTACCCTGTCTTCTCTTAGTGAAACCACAGATTTGCACAAAGATAAAAGAAACAATCACAAAACAACTAGTGCAGAATTCTCTTGTCAAATTGGGAAAATGCCAATTTAATTAACAGCACTGATATTTGTTTCAGAGGATCATTATTGTTTCCATTATCAGCAGCCCTGATATTTGTTTCAGAAGGTCATTATTGTTTCCATTATTCCTATGTAAGTCTCTCATTCTTTCAGCAATCATTTATATACACCCACCATGCACCTATCATTATGCTGGTTGCTTTGAGCCTAGAGAGGATAAGGCATAACGATTCGTTGCTCATTGTCCAGGGAGGTAGATAAATGTATAACAGACACAATAATATCAAGAGATAGATTTTCGCTAAAGATGTGTTCAAAGGAGTTATGGGAAGCTAGAAGCAAATCACTCCCCACAGGAAGGTGGCATTTGAACATGGCCTTAAAAGATGAGTATAACAGCGAACTTCTATTTATGCTCTTCATGTGCTGAGCACTCTCCAGAGTGCTGTGCCTGATAAATGCTTAAAAGTCATGTAATCTTCACAATGACCACATGAGGTAGGTGGTGCTATTATTATCCCCATGTTACAGGTAAGAAAACAAGTTTGGGGAAGGCATGTATAGGGTTCAGAGATGTATAGCCTTTTCCGGAGAATAGAGCTCAGGTAATTGTAATGATGTTGTGATATTCACAAAAACACCATATCCTCTATGACTTTATAAACAGAAAAATGTGATGAGTTATATCAGAAATTTAGAACAGATTTTTATAAACCATTTTCTTAATCATTTAAAACTTTTCTTAATGACTCAGAGTAACAGTAGGAATATGGTTATTGAGGAAACACAGATCCATTGAAAGACCAAAATGCTTTCTACAATAAAACATTACATCCTAAATTTTGAAGATGGTAAAAAAAAAATATAGAATGGCCCTGTTGGATCACGATTTTGAATAACATAGGTATTTTTTAAAAATGAACTTTCAACTAACAAACCATATCATTGTGCGTCTCCTGAAAATAACAATGCTGTAATTTTAAATTTTAACTGAATATCCATATCTAATGTTGAAATACTACTACTAATATAACTAGAACAGCTTTTAACTATTTTATTTTAGATAGCCTTTGCAAGTCAAACTCTGTGATATCATGATTAAATATTTATTGGTTGTCCGTTACTTACAAAGCACTGCACTGCTGTGTCAAGATTATTTATTGAACAAATATTTATTGAGCACTTAACTTGTGCCAGCCATTATGCTAGTAACTGTGGGTATAGTAACAGTAGCAGCAAAACAACAATAAAGGCCCAATCTCTGCTACCTCTGCATCTCCATACTTGTCTCCAGCGGCAACCCTTGTGCACCACCCCAGTCACACTCACTTCCCTGGCCATGGTTTCTTTCCACATTAGGGGTCCCTGTTCCCACCTGCTGTGCATAGAAATTAGCTATGGGTGCCCTCACCATCCTTGAATGTCCAAATATCCATTCTTCAATTCTCAGTCCCAGTGCTCTTCCAACACTGATGTTTTGTTCTCTTCTGAGCCTTTCTTGTATTTTTTTTAAACTGTGTTAACCATTTTTAAGTGTGCAGTTCAGTGGCGATAGTTATATTTACATGGTTGTGAAATAAATCTCCAGAACTTTTTCATCTTGCAAATTAAAACTCTATACTCCGGGCAGGTAGAAGAGATATGTATAAGGGGATAAATAGTGATAGAAGGAGACTTGATTTGGGGTGGTGAACACAGATGATGTGCTATAGAATTGTACACCTGAAACCTATATAATTTTATTAATCAAGGTCCCAATAGATTCAAGAATAAAGGAAAAAACCCTATATAACTCTATACCCATTAAACAACTCCCTGTTCCGCTCTACCCTCAACCCCTGACAACTAACATTCTACTTTTTGTTTCCGTGAATTTGACTACTTTAGATACTTCATATAAGTGGAATCATACTCTGTGTGTGTGTGTGTGTGTGTGTGTGTGTGTGTGTGTGTGAAACTGACATATTTCCCCTAATGTATTGTCCTCAAGCCTCATCCATGCTGGAATGTGAGACATGATGTCCTTTCTTTTAAAGGCTGAATAATATTCGACTGCATGTTTGTGCTACATGTTGTTTACTCATTCATCATTCAATACATAGTTGTGATGTCCTTCCTGGCATTTTTACTCCTTCTTTTCTAGTACTATTTTCTCTCTCTCTTATATTAAAATTATCCAGGTATTTGTTTTTCTGCTCTCTCATTTTCAAGTTTCTTTTTTATTCATCCATCCATCCATCTAAGAAATATTTATTGTGTGTTCCCTATTTGCCAGGCACAGTTCTGAGCACTGGCATTACATCAGTGAACAAACCAGAAAAAATTTCCTATCCTCATTAACCTTGCATCCTAAGAGAAGAGATAAGTAATACACAAGGTAAATATGTGAGCAGTATGCTGCAGGTGATAAGTATTAAAAGATAAAAATAAAGGAGTGGGGTGGGGATACAAAATTCCAGATCAGATTTAAAATATTGGATTTTGTTTCCAGTGAAGGCATCACTGAGGTGATGATGACTTTTTTTTTCTTTTGAGTTGCTATTGCAGTAATATATTTTTAAAGTTTTTATTATAATTCATTAGCATTTGCATCTTTAATTTGTTTTTTTTTAATATATTTTATTCATTTTTTACAGAGAGGAAGGGAGAGGGACAGAGAGCTAGAAACATCAATGAGAAAGAAATACTGATCAGCTGCTTCTTGCACACCCCCCACTGGGGATGTGCCCGCAACCAAGGAATGTGCCCTTGACCAGAATCGAACTTGGGATCTTTCAGTCTGAAGGCTGACGCTCTATCCACTGAGCCAAACTGGTTTCAGCAGCATTTGCATCTTTAAATATAATGTTTAGGTTTTACTTTATTCGAGGTGGTAGCTTTTGATTAAAGTCCTAAAGGAAATGATGAAGCGAGCCAAGTGGATAGCAGAACAAGAGTGTTTCCAAAAGAGCGGCGAGCAAGAGGTGGAGTATGCCTGGCACGCTTCTTAGAAAATTCCTAGATATTTGATGTATTTTGATGCTGTGATATATGTTATTGATTTTGGATTTTATTTCCTAATTGTTACTAATATATGGACTTACATTTAATTTTTTCCATCTAGAGACCTTGCTAAATTCACTCATTAATTCTGTTTGTTGATCCAAAAATACTTTTTTTCTTACTGATCTTTATATGTTTTATTTCTTTATCTTGTCTTATTGCCGTGGCTAGGCCTTCCGGGTCAAATTCAAATACAGTTAGTGATGTTTTCCTGAGCGGAGAAGGCCAATAACATTTTTTTCAACTAGTGAGATGTTTGTGGGTGGGGGGAAGGGTAGATGTCCTTTATTATATTAGGAAATTCTATTCCTAGGTTACTGATTTTTTTTTTTTTAGTGACGTGTTGAAACATATAGAAATATGAGAACTGCCTACAAATGTGAGAGAATTACTCCCACAGGAAGGTATGAGGTAGTGGTAGGCGGGGGAAACTCAGACTGTGCCAGGGCTCTGACCATAAGTGAATACCAGGTTATGATGGTCAGGTTGGGCCTCCTCCTTTTGGTACCCTCCTCCTGCCTCCTGGCCACCCCTGCCTCCTGGCCACCCCTGCCTCGCCCCCAGGCTCTATGTTTCCTAGAGACCTCACACAGCAGAGGGGGCACCTGTGCCAGGGAAACACAGCCACATAATGCTTCTTCTAGTGGTTCCAGTTCAGGGTGAGGAGGCTGGGAGTCTAGCCTTGGTGAGGGAGGAAGGTAAAAGACTGACTGAGTTTTATTCAGTTAATAAACTTAAAAAGGAAGCTGGGGAGTATTTGAAATCTTGCTCCCCGGCTATGTCATCAGCTTGGCTCAAAGAAACTATAACACTTAAAGACGCAGACGTTGGTTTCTAATTCTAGAGGGACTAAGATTCCTGGCGGAATAATAAGATATATAGACCCAGCTATGCAGAAGGAAAAAGAGGCCCAGGAAGGGGCCCCAGGAACAGGGCCTTATTAATGCCACACATAGCCTGATTCTGTGTCCCAAAGGTCAGCTTAGGGCAGGAATTCCCAACCTTGGCACTTACTTGCACTTAGGGCTGGATAATGGCCGGGGATTGTGCTGTGCATTGCAGGTCATTCCGCAGCATCTCCCGCCTCTGCCCACTAGGTGTCAGTACCACTCACCTCCAGTTGTAGCAATAAAATAGGTCCCCGGACGTTGCCCTGGAGCTGAGGGACAAGAACCACTGGCCTAGGGGCCCCTTAACCATCTGACAGTGGTCAGGTTTGATCTAGGAAGCAGTCAGTCACTTTGAGCTGCAGCTGGGAGGAACAGAGGGGACATTCTAATCACACACACCATTCACTTTTATGGGCACCTTGGAATACGGCTGTTTACAAAAGAAAATTTCCATTTCCTCCTTTTCTTTTCCTTATTTGGTGAGTTTGTTGTCAGCATTACGGGATAGGGAAGGTTGTTTTTCTTAAATGTTACTTTCGGGAGGAGATCATCTCCTGTTGGTTCAATCTGTGTGGACTTCCGGCAGGAAATAGCACTCCAGGAAAGTTTTGAATAAAAGGAAGATGCTGGTCAGGCAGTGGAAACAGGAAGTTGTTGCCTGCCTCTTCTGTGGCTTAGAAGAAAGTAGGAGGCAGAGAGAAAATTCACTTAATAGAAGTGGGAGGAGAGGAGCAGAGAGCGAAGCATAGGGGTAGAGGAGGGGTGGGGAGAGCTGAGGAACAGATGAGGTTATCAGGCCAACAGCTTGGAGAGCCTTGAATTTCCTGGTGGGACTACTGTCCCGGAAAAAGATGAAGGATTGCATCCAGGGTTCTGTAGGAACAAGGAGTGAAAGCTATTGTGATCTGCTTATGATACTACTTTGTAGTATAGTGTTATATTATCCTAAACATACTCTGTTTGAATCAATGCAAACCTCTCACTATATATTATAAGCATATGTCTACATTACACAGTCCCCTTGAATAAGCAGAGAGAAAAAGAGAAAGTGAACGTGGCAAAATTTTTTAACAATTGGTGAATCAGATTTTTTAACAACCGGTATATGGCCGTGCATTGTATTCATCTCGTAACCCCGTCTGTAAGTTTGAAAATTTTTAAGAAATAAAAATTTGGGGTATGTATGGAGAAGAATCAGTTGTTGCTTTTTAACTATGTGATATGTAAGGTTGGGTCATCACTATTCCATGTTCAGGGGTAGGTGGCATTACATATGAATGTGTCCTCTATGATGTAGCATAGGAGACCAAAGCTCTCTTCTGAGCAGAGTAATTTGTCATCTTGCATTTATGTATTCTCAGGTTTTGATAAAGTCAATCTGGAATTGTCAGATTTTTGCCTAATTTGGACCAACATTTTCTCACAAGTCAGAGGTAGCTCTTAACTTGTAGTTTTCACCATCATTCACTCATTTATTGAATAAACATTTATTAAGCACCCGTTGTATATAGGGCAATGTATTAAGTGTTATGAGGAAGACAAATATGATTCCAATAGACATTCTGTTCTTAAATAATCTGATAACTTGATGTAAATGAAAAGCTTTGCACACATACATGACTTTAATACCAGATAGAAAATCATTGTTTTGTGTCAAGTCTTAAAGGAGGGCATCATCACTTTGTCTTGCAGGAAATGGTGTTAGGCATACTTCTTCTTCTTTTTTTTTTTTTAAGTATATATTATTGATATTTTACAGGGAGGAAGGGAAAGGGATAGAAAGTCAGAAACATTGATGAGAGAGAGACATCAATCAGCCGCCTCCTGCACGCCCCACACTGAAGATGTGCCCGCAAGCAAGGTGCATGCCCCCCACCAGAATTGAACCTGGGACCCTTCAGTCCACAGGCCGACGCTCTATCCACTGAGCCAAACCGGTCTCGGCTAAGCATACTTCTGTTGCTTTTCTTCCACCCTGCACTGGAGGAGTGCTGGAGCTAAGAACCGAGCCTCTTGGTGGGGTTGACGTGCAGGGTGCTGCATTGGTATATGCTCTTGCTGCATCACTCAGCGGCTGAAAACAATAATCACTTATTGTTGCTCCTGTGCCTGGAGATCATCTGGGGCATGGCTGACCCAGCCTGGCCATGATGGGCAGCCCTGCTTTAGGCTGCTGCAGCTAGATTGGGTATCTGCTTCCCCCTGCAGGTTTGTCATCAGGGATGACTCTACTGCCTTCCTAGCTATGAAGCTAGCGAGGGCATTATTTCTTAGATGATGGTAGAAGTGCAAGAGAGCAAACAGAAATATGAGAGGCCTTACAAAGCCCAAGCTTGGAGCTCACAGTCTGTCACTTGAGCTCATAGATCAGTGGACAGCAGAAGTCACATGGCTAAGACCAAAGTCAGGGGGCGCAGAGGCAGGATGTGCCTCAGCGAGGCACTAGCAAGGGTCTGATACAGGGAGAAGTGAATGTATGACATATGCCTTCTATGCCTTATATGAGTGCTACCTTTTTAAGAGAAAGAACTTCAATTTTTTTAGAGCAATATTTAAAAATCTTATAAAAACTGTAAAAAAAAAAAACCCACACAGGTTTATATGGAAGAATATCACTACTCATATCTTTAAATGCCCACCTGAGGTTAAACTGAGAGCTGAGGAAGATCTAGGGCAAATGGTAATGAGAAATATGTGCCCATCTAATTTTTTAGGTGTACTTAGAGCTGGCTGCAGGTCACACTTTTTCTTGATATCCCGGGTCTCTGCTTCCTGCACTCTTTCTTCCTCTCAGGGGCAACCAATCTCCTTTTATATCCTGGCATCGTCTCCCTCTCCATCAAAACCTAGTCTGCAGAAAGGATCTGGAAAATTCATTCACAGTGAGGCATAAGTTTACTAAAATCTTTCTGCTTCCAGGAGCATTTGCATTTGGACAGGGGACAAAGAAGGGAAGGTTCTATAATGGAGAAACGTTAAGCAGTGGAGAAACATTAAGAGTGGAGAAGTGAAGGAGAGGGGTAACCAAGGTAGTAGGCCAGTGATCTCAAAATCCTATCCTATTGGATGCTACATTTTTCCTGGACAAGCCTCATGCTTGGGTTTGTGGGCAATGGTATAGTTGCAGGAATAACTGGGAGCCTGGCTTTAATTATATAAGTAGCATAAATGATCCTATATAATAAAGGGCTAATAGGCAAATTGACTAAATGGTGGAATGACCGGTCGCTATGATGCGCCCTGACCACCAGGGGCAGATGCTCAATGCAGGAGCTGCTCCCTAGTGGTCAGTGCGCTCCCACAGAGAGAGTGCTGCTCAACCAGAAGCCGGTCTCATAGCTGGCAAACCCAGTGGCGGTGGTGGGAGCCTCTTTCACCTCTGTGGCAGCGCTAAGGATGTCCAACTGATGGCTTAGGCTCTGCGAGAAGGTGCAGGCCAGGATGAATGACATCCCCCCTCCCTGAGTGCACAAATTTTATGCACTGTGCCTCTAGTATTAAAATATGTGCCCTAACAAGTCCACTGCATTTAATAACTTTATAGTATAATGGTTTTAATTCCTACCAAGTATGTAGTTACTGTTTTTAAAAAACAAGTGAGTAAATATAGCAAGCATCAGGCAGGAACTTTCTGAACTGTGTCAAGGTTAATAATAAGTAAAATGTTATAAGTAGAGACAGGACAGCAACAGCTGTGCAACATTCTTGGAAGCAAGGATTTTGATAGCATGAAGTCAGACAGTAAGCTCAGTTTTGCAGCTACTCTGGCTGAGCAGAGAACCCTTATAATAATTATAAGGAAAACTACCTTTCTTTTATAAATTACAACTGTATTGCACTCAAAATCTGATGTCTGCAACTGGAAAATCAGGGGCATGTGGAGCAATATTGGAAGAAGACTCAGATCAAACCTACGAGAACATCCTGGCTGAGATTCAGTCCTTTGAGCTACCCATTGAAGCTACTTTAAGGTAGGGCTCCTATATAATTTATTGTTTCTTCCTTAGTGGCAATAATGTAGTCTTATTCGCTTCTTTTTACATTTTTCTCTATAACAGAATAAAAATAGTTTTAAGAAGTAGTTACAATTCTGTATAACACCTAATCTCAAAGTTTCCTTCACCTTAGAGAAATTATAATAAATAAGTAATTTACTTTTTTGGCATTATATTGTTTCTTGATTTATCACAACAAGTTTAAAAAATAGAAGTGACTTTCAAGTGATCAAAAAGGGCCTCATGCCATCTCCAAATAGATATTTCATCTTATTTATATGAAATTTCCATTGTTTTCTCTAAAATATTTCTTAGTGAAGAGGATGGAAAAAAATTAGACCTATCAATGAAACCAATTTATGTTTGGTGGATGTGAGTTGTAGAAAAAAAATGCAGACTATTTATTTGTATTGTTTCTGATCAAATATCTGGTGACCTCACAGACATGTATTTTTTTAAAATTTACACTTAGGACTTAAAAATAGTTTCTTTGGTAATAGGGGGATTAATTTGCAGAGTTCAAGAACAGGATTGAAATAATAGACAATGTTTCTTTGTGCTAGAAGGACACCTTTTTAACATTTAATTCTTTCCGACTGTCTGCCTCTATCTAACAATCAATGTGGGAATGGGATGGCAATCACTGAATGTGATAGTGACAGTCAATAAATATTTGTTGACTAATATTTGTAGATTAAGTGAAAATATTTTTTCTGGGGGGGAGGGGGGAGGGAGAGTGTTGTCTCTTCATTCTCAGAAAGGTCCCAGGGCCAGGTGAACATTCCATCCGTTGAGTCCCCAAAGAATCCAGGACATTTTGACTCACATGGCTATGTGTGTGAGTGTGCGTGTGTGTGTATCAGATTTTGTATTATAACCATTATCAGAGAAGAGCTTCCTGAGGGCAGCACCTGGGTCTTATATCTGAGTATCCTCTGCAGAAGCATCTGCTGTGCCTGGCACATAGCAGCTAGGCAGAGAGGTTAGAGAAAGGGTTTGGCTGGAGGGAGATTGGCTGGTCCTGTCACGAGGCCCTGGAATGGACAGTGAGGGGGAGGGGTTAGGACACTGAGAGAATGGGTCTGAGAATACATGAGAGAAACTGTCTCAGGGAAAGCCCTGCACCTTGGAACTGAGGTGGAGAGAGCATCGAATAGTTCTGTTTGTTTTTCCGTGTCACAGAAGAAAGGCACTGCTTCGCCAAACATTTTCTATTGTAAAATCCTAAACTCCATTCGTTTCCTCTTCCTGCACCCCTTGTTTTTTTAGGTAGGAAATCTGTTCAGATGAGGGTCAGGTGGGGTCTGCTTTTCTAACAAGGGAAGCTCAGAGAGCTCAGTGTCATGTAGGGATGGCCCAGCAGCCCTTTTTTTCACAGAGTGTACACGCCTCCCTGGCACACTCACCTGCACTAACGCCTGGGAGAATGGGTCTCCTCCACAGGAGGAGTCGTGAGGGGGTTGCTGAGACCAGGAGTCACGTTGTCGGGGATAGTCAGTGGCCCACAGTCTCTTTCACCCTGTCCAGGCTGCATTCCCCACTAACTCTTCACACTTGGCGACTCCCAAGTAAGCTTCTCCCAGCCTGTCTCCTGACCGACTCCCCCAGTTCTCAGGGAAAACCCCTTTGGCCTTCTTTTTGTTTTGGTGGAAAAGTGAAGAATCAATGATGCTGAAGTCCTGTGTTTGTTTTCATTCTATGGTTGAAATGGGACCGCTGCCCATAATATTATGTTTCAAGGATAGTTTCAGGGGCGATCTGAGGCAACAGGATTTTTCCATGGTTTATTTGTGTTGCCAATAAAAGACCCATTAAAGACATCACAGGCAGCTATAGCAATTGAATCAAGGAATAGCATTCCGGGGTGGACAGTGGAAGTGGATATTAGCCATGCAGATGGTGAATGAATTTAAAAGGGAGAAATACGAAGAAAGGCCTACCACTTAGTGGTTGCGCTGTACCAGCATGGCTTTGCTTTGGTCCTTCAAACTCTTCTGGCTGTCAGATTGAAGGTAGGCTGGAACTCCCTAACAGGTGAGGTCTGGAGTTAGTTTTGCTGCCCTAATCCTTTTGCCTTGGGCATCACTGTTTTCACAGTGTTGCCACAGGATGCTAATTTCCATTAGATTTTCTCATTTTCTTTAGAATTTCTCAATCCAGTTCCTCCATTTGGCCTAGATACATTCAGCTCCTTATCAGGCCCTCCCTTTACGGGGCTGTCCCTGGTAAGCGTCATGGCCGTTTGAAATTATACTAAAGAAAACTTGTTAGTACCAGTTTCATTTAACGTGACCAACTTCTTTGAAGAAGGACCGTCAATAGGTTGCACATCAGTTCCAATGCATTGGCAGTGGTTGTCTGAATCCCCTGCTGAGGGTGATTCTGATAAATTAGTCATGGCAGCTATGGTGTTAGGAGAGGGCAGTAGCAGTGTTCATAGTACTTATCACATTTACCCTAGAACTTCCTGCTGCTAGGCCTCACCCATGTGACCTGCTCTCCCATGAATCCAGACTCCAACCTGGTTGCCTCTTGGGGTCCTGCAGGGGTATCATTAGCTTCTGAGTGACAGCATGTCCCCAAACTACAGCATATCTAAACCAATTGGGTTCAAAAGTTGCAGTGTGTGTCTTGTTGCTCTAGCTGGGCCCAAGATAAGCAAATCCTGGACACATTGAAGGGCATGTGAAGTTCACAAGAGGTATAGAAAAGGGACATAGCCAACGAAAGCCCTGCAGCTGGTGGGGAAAATAGGAGGAAAAGGGAATTGTACAGATGATGTACCAGAAGAAATTTTTGGAATTGTTTTATGATAACATGATTGTTTTACACTTGTATTCACAGACGCTCTCGGGCACTTTTCCAAAAGCTGACCATGAAGTTTTACCAGTTTAAGGGCAAACAGGATATTGTTATTTCTTTGACTGTAATGTTTTCAGGAATGAAGATAACATACCTTTAGGAAATGACAGGAAACATTTATTTAAAAAAGAAAAAAGCAACTCACAACCTAAACTGTATACACAATAAAATTTTAGGCTGACAGACTAAAAATATGGCTGGTCAAATTCATCTGTAGATGTTCTAAAATGCTCTTGCTTTTTATATCTTTGAACATGTAAGATTTCTATTAAATCCTATTTCACTAAGTATACTGGTTAAGATCAAAGGCCTAGGTTTTATTAAGTTGTTTGATTTGGTCCTTAGTTTCTGAAACTCTGAAATGGGGGTTATAATAAAACTTATCTCAAATGGTTAATGTATATGAAATGCTTAGCACAGCACCTGCCTAGTATATTGTAAATGCTTAATAAATATTAGCTCTTGTTACTATGCCTAATTTACATCTGGGAAATATATTCCAGTATACTTTAATAAATACTTTAGAATATTGATGTAAACAAGCACTCACAGCATTAAGCCAAATACAACTGCATTTGTCCCACAGAGGTGAGCCAGTCCTTGTCTGAGCTTAGCACAGAGCCTGCCACAAAGCAATGATTCAAGGAAATAGTTGTTGAATAAACAGCTCCAGGGCTAATTATATTTGAACTCCTCTGAGATTGGCTCGTATTTAAGAAAAACTGAATTTACTTGGCTTCCATCTCAAATTTCCTTTTATTGTTCTCCACCGTGGGATCCAGATCTTTATGGGACAACAGATTCCTGGACAGAGTTTTACAGCAGGAGTCCACCCAGGCCTGCCCCGGCCGCTGCTGATACTCTCTTGCACTTGCAGAGTGTGGCCACTTGGTGTCACTGCACCAACAAGACAGAAGCTAAGGGGTGCTGCTGCCAAGACATGCGCCGAGAGTGGCTAGAAGGCCGCAGAGAGGGTTAGCTTATTAGCGTCCGTGGTAAAGACTGCCCGTGCTTTACATTTTGGCACAGTTTTACAATTATATAACGAGGACCCTGAAACCATTTAGGAAACACCCGAATGATATTAGCAGTCTTGAGAAACTGAAGATCAGGAAGTCAGTTTCAGAGTTTTCCAGGAATGGGCAAGGGAATCTTTCTGTAGAGTTGCACCCTACCTCGTGAAACATGCGTTTGCAACATTAAGCTTAACGACAGAAGTATCTGCATGAAGATCATTCATTTCACAGCCATTAGCTGGGCTGGGCAGTAAACAATACAGACGCTGTTTTTGTGCCTGGATGTGGAGACAGACTCATGATTTTATTTACCACCACATGCGCCTCAAAGGACAAGCACTACCTCCCAGGACAACAAAGAGGCGCTTAGAAGCAAGATCTGAGAGGTTCACTAAAGTGGGTCAGGAACCAAGAGTCTAATCCAAAGACATGGACCCATTTCCTCCTCCATGATAGAAAACAAAGTTCAGGCAGTTTCTACCAGTTGAGCATGCAGAAAAAAATGAGGTCAGGTTCAGAAAACCCTGACACAAAGTTAGGATATTTTGTTAATGATTTTTAAAAAAAGAACATTTATGTGTTAGTTTTATTTTTATTTTATCAAGAGAAAGCTAAATTCTGGGCTTCCTGGTTTAATAATAAATGCCCGATAATCCTAGTCTTCAATGCTAATGTTGATTGAGCTCTGGGCTAAACATTACACATACATTACCTCCTTTAATCACTACACAGCTTGGTGAGCTAAGAACTATTATTGTCCCTAATTCATATTTGAAGAAACTGAAGCTTACACGAGTTAAGTAACTCTCCAAAGGTCCAACATCTAGTAAAAGATGAGTTGAAATTCCAACCCAAGCAGTTAAATGCCAGACCAGGGCAGCTGCCTTCTACAGCCTCCACCTCAGGGAAGGGCTTTCCCAAGGTTGGTTGTTAGTCTGAAGACAAGGGACTTCATGACTAAGAGTTAATTGACAGGTGAAAGCTTTAATTCACCAGTTAGTGTCATACTGGACACAGAATGCAGCTCCTGCCCTGCCAGTCTTCCTGGTGTGTCTTTCCCCTGCCAGAGTCCCGAGGAGAGATTTGGGGTGGATCTCTGGAAGTCAGCATCCACTGCCTGAAAAAGAACTCAACATGCAGGTGCAATCTGCCCATGTGTGCCCTCCTACTGTCCAACCTCCTCAGACCAGACTGATAAGTCAGCTATCCCTCGGGGAAAACAACTTCAGAACATTCTTCTTGGCTGACTTTTTAACTAAAGAGACAAACAGGAACTGGCTAATAGGTCCATCTTCTCCAACTCCCTGCTGGGTGGCTTTGGACAGGACTTAATTTCTGAAAGTCTCAGTTATTTCAGATTGAATTGGAGATAGTAAAAGTACCCACCCCACAGGACTGAAAGTAGATTTTAGTAAAACTAATATTAACTTAATTACCAATTAAAGTACTAATTCAATTAGCAAAGACTAAATTAGATAATATAAAGGTCTGAAGGCTTTACAAAGAGTGCTCAATAAATAGCTCGTATGGCTTTTGTTTTGGCTTATAGCTGAAATTCTTAATTGTAGAGCCTTTAGAAATATATCACTTTAGAACAGGCCTTCTTTTTTTTGGTGGGGGGAGGGGGAGGAAGACACATTTGTATATCTACGTTCATGGTTAAAATTTACAGTTATTTAGGATATTCAGCCTTAATCTTAGCAAAAATTTTCAGGTACTAATGAAACTGTCAGAAGTCACAAAGGGAACCAGCAAAAGCTGTTTCAGAAGGAGAAGTGGTATATGGACTTCCTCCCTTCTTGAATTGCAGGGAAAATACTGCTGGTGGTGGTGAGGCAATCTCTATGGGTAGGTGTTGAAACAGGTGAGGAGTGAGGGGTGCATGAGTATGGCTGGCTGCCCATGACAGGGGCATCTGGAGCTGGCTAGATGGCGGCAGGATTGGTACAGAGAAGGGGGAGTGGCCTGGGTAATGAATGTTCAGGAAAGGAAAGGCCCATCAGGAGACAGGTGCCAAATAAGAAGCTGGCCCATGCTATATGCCCCACTCTTCTCAACTTGCTTTCCTCTTCAGAGCAATGAACTTGGGCCAGGCACATCGACTTAGCTAGGAAAGCCTGCCATTTCCTGCAGAGGCAACTGGCTTCTATTCTCTTTATAGCAAGGTACAACATTTGTCTCCATTTCTTGTGTTTCAGTTTCAATTTTCAAAAAGTTTATTTTGCTCTCTCAAGAGCTGAACCTGCAATTCAGTTGTGCTAACACCAGGTGATGGTGCCCCAGTAATTGGAAAGGCAATCAGCTAAGAAAAAAAATTGGTATTTACTAAATAAAAGTCAGTGGCAGGAAGGGTCAAAATACTGGGATAGAGGGATTTGGCTGGACCCAAGGGTAAAATTTTAAATAAGCTGAGGAATGGATGAAGTTGATAACTTCTGACAAGTCTTTAAATATTGTTTCTTGCATTGAAGCTCTTCATAAAAGTGGGCATCAGGGAATTTGAGGCAATATTTTCTATTAGTGCTACAGATTTCTATTAAGTTAACTGAATACAGCCACCTTATATGATATTATATTTAATGTCAATGTGTAAAGAGCAAGTTTGAGGAAATTAACTTGTTACAATTTGATATTGTCCTGCTTTTTAATTGTTACCAATTATAGGTTAGTCAAACTCTTGCCTTATGCTCAGGCCTATTTGGAATGCTCCTTTCTAACCCATCCTGACCTCTTTCCAATGTCTTCAGAGCTTCAGTATTGTCTGATTTCAAAACCCTTGCAGCTTTCTCCTAGCTATGTGCAGAATTCTATAAAGAACTATAGGGAATTGCAAAATTCTTAAAAAAAAAAGTCTTTCTGAACTTAAGGACCTTAACATGGTATGACTGTTAGTGAACTTGGGAAGAGATTTTTGTGTCTGCATATTCTTGCAGCTCAAAAAAAAGTGGAATTTCTCAGAGATGCTCTGAATTCTTCTGTGCCATCCAGACCATGGAAACAGGCTTGCAATGGGGTTTCTGGTACAATGAGCAGCTGGAAATAGTAGAGCTGCCTTGGTCTTCCAAGCCTACATGTGCTGAGTCAGTGGTATTTTGGTTCTCTGGGGGCCAAGTGTACAAAAACAAATAAAATCCCCAAATGTATGAAAAGGAACCGATCAAAACAAGTGCAAACTATTAAAACTGTTGTTGGTGGAATGGATAAATGTGCTAATTTGACTCTAGTGTCATTTACAGATGGGGAGACTGAAATGTAAAGAGATTAGGCTCTTAAGAAACCAAGATGGTGGCATAGGTGAACACCTAAACTGTTGCCTTGCACAACAGTTTCAAAACTACAGCTAAAAGACAGAATAGACATCATCCAGAACCACAGGAAAACTGGCTGAGTGGAAATTCTACAACTAGAAGGAAAGGAAGGGGCTCACAGAGACTCAGAGGAGTTGCAAAACGCTGAGGTACAGAGACACATTCATGGACAGGATGGGCAGCAGAGTGACTGGCTGGCTTCCTCTAGTGCAGTGGTTCTCAACCTTCCTAATGCTGCGACCTTTTAATACAGTCCCTCATGTTGTGGTGATCCCCAACCATAAAATTATTTTTGTCGCTATTTCATAACTGTAATTTACTACTGTTATGAATCTTAATGTAAATGTCTTTGTTTTATGATGGTCTTAGGAGACCCTGCTAGCTGTTGAGAACCGCTGCTCTAGTGGGAGGGAGATGGAAACTCCTGACTGCGTGGAATCCCAGTTCTGACTGCATGGAACCCCACTTCTGGGTGGGACTCATATGGGAGGAGTCTGTCTGCTCAGCCCTGAGACTCTGCCCCATCCAAGCTGAGCACAGAGGCTTTTGCAACTTTGCAAGTCTTATAAGGGTGTCACCAGCACAGAAGTTCTCCCAGAGTAGACATAGTTGATCCTCACAACCAGTTGGCTTGGAGGTCAATTCCTCCCAGTGATACCAACAACAATCAAGACTTACCTACAACAAGGCTGTGCACACAGTCCAAAAGGGGTGCACCAAAAATGTCCACCTCAGGGAACTGGGGAAGGCTGAGCCACTGGGCCCTATAGGACACCTACCACACAAAGCTACTCTACCAACTCAGGGAAGCAGTGAAAATGCAGAGACAAAGGAACAGATCACAAATGAAAGAGATGGAGGAAAACAAATGCCTGGATATAGAGTTCAAACCCACAGTTATAAGGTTTTTCAAGAATTTCCTAGAAAAGATGGATACATTTAGTGAGACTCAAGAGGAGATGAAAAAGGACCAACTAGAAATTAAATATACACTGACTGAAATAAAAAATATTATACAGAGACCTAACAGCAGACCAGAGGAACATAAGAATCACGTCAAAGATTTGAAATACAAAGAAGCAGAAAACATTCAACTGGAAAAGCAAAAAGAAAAAGGAATCCAAAAATTTGAAGATAGTGTAAGGAGCCTCTGGGACAATTTCAAGTGTACCAACATCAGAATTATGGGGGTGCCAGAAGAAGAGAGAGAGCAAGATACTGAAAACCTATTTGAAGAAATAATGACTGAAAACTTCCCCCACGTGGTCAAAGAAACAGACTTACAAGTCCAGGAAGTGCATAGAACCCCAAACAAAAGGAATCCAAAGAGGACCACACCAAGACACATCATAATTAAAATGCCCAGAGCAAAAGACAAAGATAGAATATTAAAAAGCAGCAAGAGAAAAACAGTTAATTACCTACTAGGGAGCACCCATTCAATCGTCAGCTGATTTCTCAACAGAAACTATGCAGGCCAAATGGGAGTGGCAAGAAATATTCAAAGTGATGAATAGCAAGAACCTACAACCAAGATTACTCTACCCAGCAAAGCTATCATTCAGAATTGAAGGGCAGATAAAGAGCTTCACAGATAAGAAAAAGCTAAAGGAGTTCATCACTGCCAAACCAGTGTTATATGAAATGCTGAAAGGTACTCTTCAAGAAGAGGAAGAAGAAAAAGGTAAAGATAAAAATTAGGAACAACAAATACATAACTATCAACAAGTGAATCTAAAAAATTAAGTGAATTAAAAACCTGATGAACAGAATAAACTGGTTAATGTAATAGAATCAGGGGGATAGAAAGGGAGTGGACTAACAATTCTCAGGCCGAGAGGGGTAATGGAGGTGCAGGGAGAGACTGGACAAAAATCATACACCTATGGATGAGGACAATGGGGCTGGGGAGGTAAGGGCAGAGGGATGGGTGGGAACCCCGTGGAGGGGAGCTAAGGGTGGTGGTGGGGGGCGGGCGGGGAAAGAGGAACAATTGTAATAATCTGAACAATAGAGATTTATTAAATAATAAAAAAAGAGATTAGATTCTTGCCCACGGTCACCCCGCAGTGGTGTGAGATGAAGGTGCAAGGAAGTACACTTGAGGATGCCTGTCTTCAGAGCTCATGCTTTTAACTACTATGCAGTTCCAGTATTACCAACCTCCCAGGATTTTTGTGGGGAGGAGGATGAGCTAGGCTTCTAGTGAAAGCTCCCTGCAGGGGGGTGAGTTACACAGCTGGATAGTAAAGGGCTTCTGTGGACTCAAAGGGAAGCTCAGAGCCCTGGATTAACGGAGGCCAGAAAACAGTTGTCCTTCGGGGCTAGGTTTGCACTCTTCCTGATTGAGCTTCCCCAGTCTCTGCTTTAGCCACGACACACTGGTTTACTGGGCGTCGTCCCACAACCGTCCTGAAACAGGGCTCTGCGACACCGGTACCCCGTGCAAGCCACGCGCCTCTCCTTCCCCCTGCCTCCGCCGCCCTCTCCCGGCTCCAGCATCGCGGGGCACTCGGATGCGCGGGCTCCCGCCTGAGATCCAGCCTTGCCGCTGGCTGGGCCGCTCTCGCATCTCTGCGACCACGCACGTGGCACGGCTCTTCGTCGTCTAATTCTTCTGGCGCTTACGGCTTACTTCCCAGTGGCGTGGCCTCTGCGAGCTTCCTGTGGGCCAGGACGTGAATCCACCAGCGCGGCCGTCACGGTCTGCCCTGGGATTTCCCCGGTTCATTCCTAAAATAAAGGTTATTGTGCCCGAACACAACTTCGCTTTTCCTGGGAGGGCACGTTTTCCTTCTTCTGATCACCACCACCACCACCCCCCAGAGTCCATCCATCGGGCTCCTGGTTAAACTTTCCCGTAGCTTTCACTGCAGGTTGAGGGTGATTATTTGCCGTAGCGGAGGGTCCGGCACACAGAGAACGAGGATATATGCGAACACTGTGTTAAAGGCGGGCTAGTCACACGCCGCAACGGGGGGCAAGTGGCGGGGCTGAGCGGCAGGGGACCGGCCTTCCATTCTCCCGGTCCGCGCAGCACCTCGGCCTGGGGGGGGGGGGGGAAACCTGCCGGCGCGCGGATCCCAGGCTGGGCGGCGCGCACGCGCACGCGCACGCGCCCCCGCGCCCGGCCCCGCCCCTTGCGCTCGGGCCGCGCGCCGGCCTGTCCGCCCCGGGGGCGCGCGCCTCGCCGGGCTCCCCAGCTCCCAGCCAAGATGGCGGAAAGCGGCGAGGGTATAGGCAACATCCCGGAGCATGAGCGGATCTTGCAGGAGATCGAGAGCACCGACACCGCCTGCGTGGGGCCCACTCTCCGGTAAAGCTCTCATCCCCGCGGGGCCCCGAGCGGCCCCCGCCGGCCTCTCCTCAGGAGCGGGGCGGATAGCCCGACAGGTGTTGCGCGCGGAGGCGGAGGTCGGGGGACCCCGGCCCGGCTGGGGCGGGGCCGAACTGGCGGCTGCACCTGTAGGCTCGGCGGGCCCCTGCCGCGGCCGCGGGAGCTGGGACCGCGCAGGCGGTGGGTGTGGCCGCCGCGGTGCCCCGGCCCCTGCGAGCCGCGGTGCGTCGTCCTGCGTTTGCCTCCGGGTCTCGGGCCTGCAGGCTGCGGGGCGGGCCGGGAGCGGAGGTCAACCTCTGCGGCCGGGCGGGCGGGCGTGACGGCTGTGCGAGGCGCGCGCCGGCGGGAACCCCGGCGGGAACCCCGGCGGGCCCGGCCGCCGCGGGCGTGGGGGAGTTGAAGCCGAGCGGGAGACGCCGGCACCCCCACCCCGCAGTGGGCGAGGAGGGAGCGTGGGCTGGGCGCGAGGGGCCGGTGCTCGGGGACGGCGCTGCCGTGACCGTGGCTTCACCCGGCCAAGCTTTTACTTATTTACGGAAGTTCCATGACTGTTGCATTAAAAATTTTCCGCTTCTTTTACCAAAGGATACCTTTTTTAAAAAGAGTGCCAGGTAGGGAATCTTCCAGACTGGCTGGCTACCTGCTGCCTGCCCTACAGGGTAGACTCTTCTTAGCCGGACGCTGTGCTGGTCTATGCGATATGCCCAGGCTCGCTCTTCCGAGAAGAGAAGTGCCTGCTGAATATGTAAGGCTTCATCTTCGGTAGCGATGACAGCGAAGATGACCGTGAAGTTATGATTCGCTCCGTGAATGTCGGGCTGATTGTGCCTTATCATTGTCGTTTTCTTCAGGATGCACTTTCTAGAAATGGAGCAGTGGACCTATGCCTTGGGGAACCTGTGGATGTAATTAATTATTGCAGTGAAGCCAGTTCAAGTCACCAGGCAGATTCCCACCTTGCCCCCCGAGAGAGTCCGGAGGCTTGGGGTTTTTGCCCTAAAATCCTAGCACAAAGCGGGCAGCGACGGGCAAGAATCATTTAACCTTTCTGGACCTCAGTTTCCTTATTCACAGACTGGGCAGGGGTGGAGGTTTAGATGCCCAGAAAAGGCCCAGGGCATCCAGGACTTGTGTATTCCCTGCTGTATCCCCCACACCACGCACATACGGCAGGCATCCGGCACATTTCGTCCTCGTGATGTTTTTCCTATGATAGGATAAGCATGATTAGTGCACTTCCTTAATTTTCCAACTTGATTCTTTTCGTAAAACTACCTTCGGTAACGAAAGGAGAAATTATAAATTAAAAGGAAAGCTTTGTTTTCTTTATTGCCCAGCGAAACGGAAAGAATACATTATGTGGTATGGTTATCAGAAGTCTTATTTTTGAGAACAGTTTTAGTTATGAAGGAGATACTTCATCTTGGGGCAATGTGCTAGGCAGTGTCCGTGAATAAAAAAAAAAAAAGATGAAAGTAGAAGAAAATTTTGAAATATATTGAGAAACTTTTGTGTCACAAATAGGATATTTATATTTATATGTTATTCTGTTTTGCTGGACAGTTGTGTCACCTGCTCACGTTGTTGAAGACTACGCTCTTTTCTTTGACTAACTCCAGTGACTCATACTCATTCTATTTATACACTTGTCATCTCTCATTTATAAGCTCTCTCCACACACATAGAAGCCACTGCTACCAGTTCTTTTTTTGGAACAGCATTTAAGCTACTACTGTTTTCTCCTAGGTTTTTCTGAGTGAAATACCAACATTAAATTATAACAAATCTTTTATTATAGTAAAATTGCAATGTTTTAAAAGTAAAATAGTGTAAAGAAGTACCATGAACCCATCATCTTGCTTCAATTCAAGTGGCTAGTCTCTTGTTTTTCAAAATATATTTTTATTGATTTTTAGAGAGAGAGAAAGGGATAAGGATAAGGAGATAGAAATATCAATCAGAGGAAGTCATTGATCGGCTGCCTCCTACATGGCTCCTACTGGGATCAAGCCTGCAACCGGGCATGTACCATGACTGGGGATCGAACCAGTGACTTCTCGGTTCCTAGGTCGATGCTCAATCGCTGAGCCACACCAGCTAGGTTTGTGGCTAATCTCCTTTGAATTTTTCCCCTATCCATTCTCTCTTACTCTGGCTTATTTTGAAGCAAATCCTAGACATCAATTAATTCATAATTATTTCAGCATTAAGATGAATTTTTGTTGTTATTTTCCAGTTGTCTTCTATCTGGCCTATAGGCTTATGTTGTTCTTATTTTTCTCTGTGGCAGACTTTTTTAGCCTGACTTTTTTCTTTATTCATTTTTTTAAATCACATCTGGCTTTGTGGGGGAAGCCAGATGATTAAATTCGAAGCATGTATACACTCTTCACAGTGCCTTGCATATAATATGATTATTTGACCACAATGGGATTAAATTAGAAGTCAATCATAGAAAACTCTGGAAAACCCTCAAATATTTGGAAACTGAATAACAATCTAAATAACCCATGGGTGAAAGAAGAAATCAGAAGGGAAATTAGAAAGTATTTTGAATTGAATAAAGTGAAAATGCAACATATTGGAATTTGTGTGATACAACTAAAGCAATACTTAGAGAGAAATTTAAGCATTGAACAGCTGTCCTAGAAAAAGAAGAGCAAATGAAATCCAAAAAAGCCAAAGAAAGGAGATGATAAACATTAAAGTGGAAATCAATGAAACAACATTTGAGAAAATCATTGAAAGCAAAACCTGCATCTTTGAAATCAGTAAAACTGATGAAACTTTGGCGAAGACAATGTGAAAATACCTGTGATCAAGAATTACAAATTCCCAATAGGAATGTCAGGAATGAGAGAGATTATATCACTAGAGATTCTACAGATATTAAAAAAGATAATAAAGGAATATTATGAACAACTACATTTGATAACTTGGAAGAAATTCCTTGATAGATGCAAACCATCCAAGTTCACTTAAGCCCTGGCTGGTGTGGCTCAGTTGGTTGAGCATGTCCCATGTATTGAAAGGTTGCCGGTTTGATTTCCACTCAGGGCACATGTCCAGGTTGTGGGTTCACTCCCTGGTCAGGGAGTGTACGAGAGGCAACCGACCAAGATTTTATCACATCAATATTTCTGTTTCTCTCTCCCTCTCCCTTCCCCTCTCTCTAAAAGTCAATAAAAACATTTAAAAAACAAAGCTCACTTAATAAATAACTGAATAACCTATATCAATGAAATAAGTTGAATTTGCTGTATAAAACCTTCCCCAAAAGTCATCTGGGCCCAAATGGCTTTACTGGTGAATTTTACATTTAAGGAAAAATTAATACCAATTCTATTAAAATACTTCCAGAAAAATTGAAGAGGAGGGACTATTTCTCAATTCATTTTGAGGTCAACATTAACCTGATACCAAAACTGAAGAGAAGACAGTTCTAAAAAAGGACACTATAGACCAATATAAACACAGATGAAAATACTCCAAACAAAATTTTAGTGAGTTAAATCCAGCAGTATATAAAAAGAATAATACATTGTGATCAAATGGGATTTATTTCAAGAAAGCATGTTGGCTTAACATTTGAAAAACCAATCAATGTAATTCACCATATCAAAGCTAAAAAAGAAAATTTGTAGAAGCAGAGAAAACGTCTAGAAATCTGATATTCATTGAAACTAGGGTTGGAAATTCTCAGCCTAAAAAAGGGCATCTAAGAAGAACTTATAACTAATATTGTACTTAATGGTAGAGGACTAAATTAAAACAAGAATGTTCATTCGCATCACTTCCGTTCAGCACTGTGCTGAAGGTCGTTGCCAGTATAATAAGACAAAAAAGTAAATTAGACAATGTGATCATTTATAGAGAAAATCATATATAGAAAAGCATGAAATTGATAAGTGAATTTAGCAAGGATGTAGGATACAATATTAATGTGCAAAAACCAGTTGTGTTTCCATATGCTAGCAAGGAACAGTGAAATTGATTGTATCAGAATTGATACAATAAAAATATGAAATAAGGTAAATATGACAAAAGATGTGAAAGACTTGTACATGAAAACTATAAAACGTTGCTGGTAGACACTAAAGAGGACCTAAATACATAAATGTGCACATATGCTGTAGTCATGGATCAGAAGACTCAATATTGTTAAGATGTCTGTTTTCTCCATATTGGTCTTTAGATTCAAGGAAATTGCAATAAAAATCTCAGAATTTTTTGTATGCTTGTATACAAATTGACAAACTGATTCAAAAGTTCACAGGGAAATGCGAAAGGATCTAGAATAGCCTAAGTAACATGGAAAAACAAAACAAAACCCTAACAGAGTTGGAAGACGTGTACTGCCTAGTTTAAAGACTTATTATAAAGCTAGAGTAATCAAGGCAGTTTATAGTACTAGCATCAAGATAGACAAGTAGAAACTGAATAGAGACTCCATAAATAGATTCATACAATTGGTCAGTTAATTTTTTTTTAAATCCTCATCTGAGGATATTTTTCTGTTGATTTTTAGAGAGAGTGGAAGAGAGAGGGAAAGGCAGAAATATCAAGATGAGAAACACATCCATTTGTTGTCTCCTGCACATGCCCTGACCAGGGCCTGGGCTGGGAAGGAGTCTGCAAGAGGTATGAGGTCCGTGTCCTTTATCATAATTGAACCCGAGACCCTTCAATCCGCAAGTGAATGCTCTAATCAACTGACCCAAACTGGCTAAGGCCGGTCAATTAATTTTTGTCAATGATGCAAAGGTAATTAACTAGAAAAAGATAGTTTTTAAAAATAATGGTGGTGAAATAATTGTATATCCATATATAAAATAATGAACTTTGCACCATATTTAAAAATTAACTCAAAATGCATTTCAAATATAAAGTGCAAAACTATAAAACTCTTAGAAACCATAGGAGAAAATCTGGGTTGGGCAAAGATTTCTTAGATATTATTCCAAAAGTATAATACAGAAAAGAAAAATTGATAAAGTGGATTTCATAAAAATTGAGAATACCTGTTTTTCAGAGACTCCTAAGGGAATGAAAAGACAAGTCACAAATGGCGAGAAAATATTTGCAAATCACATATCTGATTTAAAAAAAAAATGGAGTCCAGAATGTATAAAAGAAGTCCTTAAGACATAAGAAAGTCTTATTAAAAATAGGAAACTGATTTGAACAGATATGTCACAATAAAATGTACACAGAGGGCAAATAAGCTTGTGAAAAATGCTTAACATCAATAGTTGTTAGAAAAATGCAAATTAAAACTACAACATTAAACTACCTTGATATTGGACTGTTTGGAATGTGGAACAACGGCACTCTTATACAATGCTGTGGGAATTTCATAGGTGCTATTTATCAGATTGAGGAAGTTCCCTTCTCTAGTTTGTTGAGTATTTTTATTATGAAAGAGTGTTGAATTTTGTTAGATCCTTTTTCTGGAGCTATTGAAATGACGCTGGCAAATACAATTCATTTTCTATATTTTGTCCTTTATTGTGTTCTTTCATATACCGAAATAAATAGTTTGCTTTAGATCACTGGCTCTTTCTTAGGGATCTGTGAGATGGGAAGTGTTTTCAAATAATGCTTTTAAATGAATGAATCAATAATTTAAAAAAATTTCAGTTTTAGTTTTTAACATAAATATTGATAGTTATAATCAACATGAAAAAGCTTTTAGGAATTCTTAATAAGTTTTGAGAGTGTAAAAGAGATTTAAAAAATTGATAATGACCATTTTAGGACAGAACTACTCTTTTTTCTGGAAAAACGAAAGCACACACATAATTGTCTTTCTCTGTCATATTTTTCCTAGTATGATTTCAACCACTGATAGATAATGTTTAAACTTTTTTAAAAAAATATATTTTATTGATTTTCTACAGAGAGGAAGGGAGAGGGATAGAGAGCTCGAAACATCGATGAGAGAGACATCGATCAGCTGCCTCTTACATGACCCCTACTGGGGATTTGTCCGCAAGCAAGGTACATGCCCTTGACCGGAATCAAACCTGGGACCTTTCAGTCTGCAGACCAATTCTCTATCCACTGAGCCAAACCGATTTGGCAACGTTTAAACTTTTAATCAAAGTAACTAATTTATATTCACATTGAAACACTGAGATCTTACATTGAGAAATGTCTGTTGTACACGAACATTTTATCAGACTAGCAAAACTCATGAACATACATATACAACTTTCTATAAACACAAACATCCTATTTACATGTTCTTAAAGTGGCAAATATGAACTCTCTCATTAACATATCCCAAACTGTAGCTTCTCTATAGTATCTATAGTAATAAAAGAGTAATATGCTAATTAGACTGATGTCCTTCTGGCCATCCTTCCGGATGACCTTCTGGACAAACCTGCAGTGGCGGGGGCCGAGGCAGAGGCAGCCGCTGTGGTGGCAGGGGCTGAGCCCTTTGAATGAAATTCGTGCATCAGGCCTCTAGTATAAAAATATGAAGCAAAAGTATATAAACTTAATTATGCTTAGGAATAAGCCTTCTAAGATTATTTATTAATTTAATATCAACGTTTTAAGTTACCTAAAAATCTTGGAAATTGTCTTCAATACCTGTTCAAATAAAAAGTTTGTCAGAATAATCGTTCAGTTTAGTTGAACACAAATTTACATTTTTTAATCATCATTAGTTATGTAAAGTTGGATTTAAAAATTATTTCTGAATTAATTCCTGAAAGAAGAATATATTTTTTAAAAAGTCTAGCATATTTAAGGTATTAGATAAATTTTCTTGGAATTTTATAAATATTCCATTTATATGTATATACTTAAAATCCCATGTAATAAAAGCCTAGGTGGTGTCATGCCCTCATGTGATGCCCTTGCATGGCACCCTGTGCGGCACCCTAGCATGGCGATGTTGCCACAAGATGGCTGCCACAAGATGGTTGCACACACAGCATAGGTGGAGCCCAGCATCTGCTCCAAATGATGAGGTCTGGGGGTCCCGCGGTTTTGTGAGGAGCAGAGGAGGCTGATCCTGGCATCTCCGCATAGGAGGTGGGTCCCGGTGGAGGAGGTGGGTCATGGCAGGGGAGGGCATTGTGGGTGATCAGGTCAGCAGGGAAGAGCAGTTGTGGATGATCATGCTAGCAGGGGAGGGCAGTTGGGGGCGATCAGGCCAGCAGGGGAGCAGATAGGGGGTGATCAGGCTGGCAGGCAGAAGTGGTTAGAGGTAATCAGTTGGGCAGGCAGGCGAGCGGTTAGGAGCCAGCAGGATTGGGCCTAAACTGGCAATTGGACTTCCCCCAAGAGGTCACAGATTGAAGAAGGTGCAGGCCAGGTTGAAGGACACTCCCTCCCCCTCCTCGTGCATGGATTTCGTGCACTGGGCCTCTAGTATGTGAGTGTGTGGATTGATTTCAGAGAGGAAAGTAGAGGGAGAGAGAGAGAGAGAGAGAGAGAGAGAGAAACACTAGTGATGAAGGAGAATCATTGACTGGCTACCTCCTGTATGCTCCACACTGGGGATGGAACTGGTAACCCGGACAAGTGCCCTGACCAGGAATTGACTTCTGGCCAATCATATGGGTATTTTTTTCTAACCAATAAGCCAGTCAGAACAATTCTTTTTAAAAAAATATATTTTATTGATTTTTTACAGAGAGGAAAGGAGAAGGACAGAGAGCCAGAAACATCGATGAGAGAGAGACATCGATCAGCTGCCTCCTGCCCAGTGCCCACTGGGGATGTGCTCGAAACCAGGGCACATGCCCTTGACCGGAATCAAACCCGGGACCTCTCAATCCACAGGCCGAATCCACTGACCCATGCCGGTTTCGGCCAGAACAATTCTTTTAACTAAGAGACTTTAACTTACTAATATCTTCTGGAAATAAGTTATTGGATTTGTCACACACAATAAGAGGTAAAAACCTTTTTGAGTTACTGATACAGAACATTATAGATTTATTTCTTTCATTTCACCCACTGGTCAAGAGACATGAGTTGTAAAGATTTAAAAAAAAAAAAACCTCATTTGTCCAGATATCAAATACCTGTTCTTGGTGGTTATGAAATTCTTAACTGATTTGATCTCAAGATAGACAAAAAGACAAACAAAAAAGATTAACAAACCAAAATATCTTTTTTATCCAAGAGATCTCTGTTATCCACATCGAGCTGAGGTGGGGAACATCTGGCCTGCAGGCCATGTAAGGCCCAAGAAATCATTTGGCCTGGCCCTGTCAAGGCATTAGGGATGAGTTAATTAAATGTTTGACTAAATATAGCAGGCTAATTTTTAAGTTGATAATTTTGTACGGCCCACAAATGATATTATAAATATCCAAAATGGCCCTTGGCAGAAAAAAGGTTCCCCACTCCTGATGTAGAGGGATCATTAAATAAATGGTCAAACCATAAAATCACATTCTTAGAAACCACGCCAAAACATACAGTCTGTAGGGAGGGGAAAAAACCCTCAGAGAAATAGAGTCAGTAAAGTTAAATGTGTATTGCTACTTGGGTTTTACTTCTGGGAGCCAAGTTCCTAAGCTTAAGTAGTCCGTGAGGTGCAATTCTCTAACAATGCAGTTTCCTAGCTCTGTCAGGTGAATCTGCCGGGCATCTTAGTGAAACCTACAAAACTATTAAAAGATAATTTTCAAAAAAAAGATAAAATCATGACCCTTATACAAATATAAAATTATTGCATGCCAAAGATTTTATTTAACTTATTAATTACTGAGGTAACCAGTAAGATGTTACAACTCTTTCAAAAGTAATGGCAAAAAAATATATAAATATTTGGGAATGCTGAAATAGATTTGTAATAGGCACTATTGGTCAGTATCCCCAATAATAATCAATTTCTTTCTACAGGCCAAAATGTTTGTATTTTTGTAGAAAAGAATACATCACTTTTCTATAATTTATAGAGTTGTAAAATAGCTTAAAAATAATGAAAGGCACAGATAACCTAGAAAGATTTTTACAATTTTTCTTGTTGCAAACTTTTTTTTTACTTTATCTTTTATGATGCTTACACCCCTCCCCACCCCCCTTTTTTTAGGCCATGAAAAAGTTTTTCATTTTTATCAAAATAAAATTCATCAGTCTTCCCCCTTTTTGCTTTTGGACTTCAAGTCATAGGAAAGTCTTCCATATTATCAGGTTATAGGGAACTTACCCATGTTTTCTTTTGGTACTTGTATGATTTTATTTTTTTACTTTTATATTTCTGTACCTCTTTGAATTTTCCTGGGGTATGGTGCTGATGAATGGTTCCAGTTTTACTTTATTTAATTTTTAATTTTATTTGTTTATTTTTTGCTCTGGAACTTTTTATTTTTTTATTATTTTTTAAATTTAATAAATCTTTATTGTTCATATTATTACAAGTGTTCCTCTCCCCCCCACCCCCATAGCTCCCCTGCACCCGGCTCCCACCCCTCCTTCTGCCCTTATCTCCCCACCTTGTCCTCATCCATAGGTGTACGATTTTTGTTCAGACTCTCCCTCACTCCTTTCCCCCCAAGAATTTTTAGTTCACTCCCATTCTATGCCCCTGATTCTGTTATATTCACCAGTTTATTTTGTTCATCAGATTCTTTATTCACTTGATTTTTAAATTCACTTGTTGATAGATAAGTATTTGTTGTTCCTAATTTTTATCTTTACTTTTTTCTTCTTCCTCTTCTTAAAAGAGTACCTTTCAGCATTTCATATAATACTGGTTTGGTGTTGATGAACTTCTTTAGCTTTTTCTTATCTGTGAAGCTCTTTATCTGCCCTTCAATTCTGAATGATAGCTTTGCTGGGTAGAGTAATCTTGGTTGTAGGTTCTTGCTATTCATCACTTTGAATATTTCTTGCCACTCCCATTTGGCCTGCATAGTTTCTGTTGAGAAATCAGCTGACGATTGAATGGGTGCTCCCTAGCAGGTAATTAACTGTTTTTCTCTTGCTGCTTTTTAATATTCTATCTTTGTCTTTTGCTCTTGGTATTTTAATTATGATGTGTCTTGGTGTAGTCCTCTTTGGATTCCTTTTGTTTGGGGTTCTATGCACTTCCTGGACTTGTAAGTCTGTTTCTTTGACCAGGTGGGGGAAGTTTTCAGTCATTATTTCTTCAAATAGGTTTTCAGTATCTTGCTCTCTCTCTTCTTCTGGTACCCCCATAATTCTGATGTTGGTACACTTGAAGTTGTCCCATAGGATCCTTACACTATTTTCATATTTTTGGACTCTTTTTTCTTTTTTCTTTTCCAGTTGAGTATTTTCTGCTTTTTGTATTTCAAATCTTTGACTTGATTCTTGCGTTCCTCTGGTCTGCTGTTAGGTCTCTGTATAATATTTTTTATTTCAGTCAGTGTTTGTTTAATTTCTAGCTGGTCCTTTTTCATTTCCTTGAGGGTCTCGTTAAACTTATCGACCTTTTCTAGGAAATTCTTGAAAAACCTTATAACCGTGGTTTTGAACTCTTATTTCCAGTCATTTGTTTTCCTCCATTTCTTTGTTTGTGATCTGTGCCTTTGTCTCCTCATTTTTGCTGCTTCCCTGAGTTGGTAGAGTAGCTTTGTGTGCTAGGTGTCCTATATTGCCTAGTAGCTCTGCCTCCTCAGTTACCTGAGGTGGACTCTCTTGGTGCACCCCTTTGTGAACTGTGTGTATAGTCTGTTGTATTTAAGACTTGATTGTTGTTGGTATCACTGGAGGCAACTGACCTCCAAGCTAATTGGCTGTGAGGATCAGCTGTGTCTACGCTGGGAGAACTTTTGTACTGGAGTCAGCCTTATGATACAAGACTTGCAAAATTCCAAAAGCCTCTGTGCTGTACTTGGATGGGACGGAGTCTCAGGGCTGAGCTGACAGCCTTGGCTTTTCATCAGCCCTGCCCCTAGGTCTCAGTGTCCCTCAGCAATTACTTCAGTCCCCTCTGCGCCCCCCTCCAGACCTCTGCCTTTCGTGGCTCCCCTGTTTTTGTGCACTCTGGGTCCCCAGGGTTTCACCTGAAACTGGGGTTCAGTGCAGTTGGAACTGGATTTCAGCGCAGTCGGGAGGTTCCATCTTTTTCCTGCTAGAGAAAACCAGTGGCACACTCAGCAGTCAGTCCTCTCTGCGTGCACTTGCGCTTGCGCCTCCAGACTTCTGGCTTTCATGGATAACCTGAGTTTCTGTGCACTCCTCCCTTTTCCCCACAGTCCAGACTCCCCCTGTATGAGTCTTGCCTGGAACTGGGGTTCAGTCCAGTCAGAAATGGGGTTCATTGCAGTCAGGAGTTTTCATCTCCCTCCTGCTAGAGGAAGCAAGCCAGGCATTCTACCACCCATCCTCTCCACACACGTGTCTCTGTACCTCAGCTTTTTGCAGCTTTTTTGAGTCTCCATGAGCCCCTCTCTTTCCTTCTAGTTGTAGAATTTCCATTCAGCCAGCTTTCCTGTGGTTCTGGATGATGTCCGTTCTGTCTTTTAGCTGTAGTTTTGAAATTGTTGTGTGAGACAGCAGTTTAGGTGTTCACCTATGCTTCTATCTTGGTTTCTCTGGGAACAGACCTTTTGATGATGCAGAGTCTTCATATCTATGAGCATGTTATGTCTTTCAGGAGAGTTTATTTTCCACAAATAAATTTTAGAATTTCATAAGATTTTGTGTATTTTTTGTTGTTATTTTTAATTGTATCTTTTCTTACATTATGTCTTCTAATTTTTTTGCTTATATGTATGCATGTTGATTATCTTTTTTTTAGTCTTTTACTTTATTAAATTTTCTTATTCATAGTAATTTTTTTCCATTGATTCCTATGCGTCTCCAGAAAAGTAATTGTATAATCTGTATTTAGAAATAACTTTATTTCTTCCTTTCCACTTCTTAAACTGTAGATTGCTTTGTCTAATTTAACTTCATAGCTTAATTACAACACAATAGTTGAGACGGCAGCATCTTTATATTTTTCCTGACTTTAGCAGGAAAGTCGTTAGCGTTTCCTCATTAAAGAGAACTCTGGCATTTGGGCTGAGGTATTTATATTTTGTTTTGCTGAGTAAATATTTGTTAAAACCTATTTTATTTAGTGTTTTTAACATGAAAGACTATCGAATTTTTTTCAGATGTATTTTCTGCATCTATGGAGATGGTCATACCGTTTTTCTTCTTTGCTTTCTGCGATTGAGTTTATTAATGCATTTCCTATTATCAAATTGTTTCTGTATTCATAGAATAAACCCTATTTGATAATGATGAATTGCTTTTTTAATGTGCTATTGGACTCTGATAGGGAATCCTTTTAAAGATTTTTTTTACGTTGATGTAAGTGAGATTGGTTTGTAGTTTTCTTTTTTGGTGCAGGTCTTCAAATAAATGTTATGTTCCTTTCATGAAAGTAAATGGAAGTTCACTTTTACTACCCTGGGAATACTATAATTAGCATTATATTATTTATTTGTATTTTCATTTCTTTTGTTAGTCCTCACCAGAGTCTTATTTTTTCCATTGCTTTTCAGAGATAGTGAAAGGGAGGGAGAGGAGGAGAGTGAAAGAAACATCCATGTGAAACAGACACTTAGGTTGTTTGTCTCCCTCACATGCCCCAACCAGGGGGCAGGAAACAATTCCAAAACCCAGGTATGTGCTCTTGACTAGGAATCAAAGCTAAGGCCCTTCGGTGTTTGGGATGGCACTCTAATCACTGAGCAACACCTGGCAGGGCTTATCTAATATTTAAAGGTTTGTTAGAATTAGCCCATGAAATCATTTGGGCCTATGCTTTTTCTTTGTGTGGGAGTGTCTTGTAACTTTTCTTTAGTTCTGTGATAATGTTCTCTTTTAGACTTTCATATTAGAGTACAGTTATACAAATATAGTCTTATGTCATAATTGCTTCATCCCCTTTGTCAGTTTTGATGTTGGGTATTTGTGATTTCACTCATTTTCCTTCCTTTGATTTAGATTAGCTGGTGGTTTGTCTGTTTTGTTGATTTTTAAATTTTATTTATTCCCTTAATTTTCTGTTTTCTGAGACATTCCTTACTGCATTTATCTTCAGTGATTTATTTTATTCTTTTCTAGCTTTTTTTATATTTTGTATTTGATTATTTTATTGATGTAATTATTTAATGCTATAAGTTTTCCACTGATGATTATGGTAGCTTTATTTCACATATTCTGACATTTTTTAAAATTTAATTTGTTCTTTTAATTTAAAGAAGTCCTGCTATCTTATTTTTGTATTTTCCTTTTGATCCAACAATTTAAAAAAGTAATCATCACCTGAGGACATGCTTAGAGAGAAGAAAGAGGAGAGAGGGAGAAATGGAGGAAGGGAAAGATAGGAGGGAGAAACAGAGAGAGAGACAGAGAAACATCAATAAGTTGCTTTCTGTACCCACCTCGATTGGAAATCCAACCTGCAACCCAGGAATGTGTCTTAACTTGGAGTTAAACTGGCAATCTTTTGGTGCATGGGATGACGCTCCAACCAATTGAGTGACTCTTGCCAGGGAATCCAACATAGGCTTTTAAAATAGACTTTAAAAAAAATTCCAGATGTGAAGGGTATTTTTATTTTTTAAATGTTATTAATAATTTTTAGTTTTATTACATTACTAGAGGCCTGGTGCAGGAAATTAGTGCACAGGGGTGTGTGTGTCCTTCAGCCTAGCCTGCTCCCTCTCCAATCTGGGACCCCTCGAGGGATGTCCCTCTCACAATTCAGGACTGTTGACTCCCAAATGCTCACTTGCCTGCCTTCCTGATTGCTCCTAACTGATTCTGCCTGCCAGCCTGATTACCCCCTAACCATTCCCCTGCCAGCTTAATTATGCCTAACTGCTCCCCTGATAACTGTTTACCCCTAACTGTCCTCCTCTCCAGGCCTGGTCATCCCTAACTGCCCTGCCCTGCAGGCCTGGTTATTGCTAACTGCCCTCCCCTGCAGGTGCCTCCCAACTGTCCTCCCCTGCTGGCCATCTTGTGGTGGCCATCTGTGTCCACATGGGGACAGGATATTTTGACCACATGGAGGCAGTCATCTTGTGTGTTGGAATGATGGTCAATCTGCATATTACTCTTTTATTAGATAGGATAGAGGCCTGGTGCACGGGTGGGGGCCAGCTTGTTTTCCTTGAAGGGTGTCCCAGATCATGGTGGGTGTTCCCTTGGGGTGTGGGGTGGCCTGGGCGAGGGGCCTTCGGTGGTTTGCAGGCTGGTCACACCCCCTGGCAACCCAAGCAGAGGCCTGGTATCTGGGATTTATTTATCTTCTACAATTGAAACTTTGTAGCCTGGAGCAGAGTCAAGTCTTCTGTTTGTTCTGTGGCACCATTGAAACTTTATTGCCTTAAGCAGAGGCCTGGGCTGGCCAGGATGTGTGGAAAGCTTGGCTTCTTCTGTCACTGGGGGCAACCTAAGCCTCCCTCCTGCTCTCTCTGTGGGCAAAGCCATCTTGGTTGGGTTAATTTGCATACCCACTCCTGATAGGCTGGTGGGCGTGGCTTGTGTGGTAGCCGAGGTACAGTCAATTTGCATATTACTCTTTTATTAGATAGGATAGCTAGATTAATCGGTATTAGTTCTATTCTTTGGAATTCATTGAGGTTTTATTTGTGGCTTTATATATGACTAGAGGCCTGGTGCATGAAAATTCATGCACTGGAAGGAGGTCCCTCAGCCCAGCCTGCCCCCTCTCACAGTCTGGGAGCCCTTAGGGGCAGAGGCGACCCGGCCATCAGGGGAAGGCGATGCTCTCATCACACCTCTGCTGATGCCACTGCTGGCAGCACAAGCCTGGCTGGCCCTGGTTACCTGAGCTTCGGGCAGTCCTGGGTGGCTGGGCAGTCACCATCTGAGGTTTGCCTGCATCTTGGGCTGGCCGTGGGTGGCTGGACAGCTGCCATTTGAGGCTTGCCTGTGCCTCAGGCTGGCTCTGAGCAGCTGGGGGGCTGATCGGACTAGGGGACTTTGGAGGTGCACAGAGCTACCGGACCTGCCTGGGGGTGGACCTGGCTATACTGTGTGTCTGTCACCCTGAAAGGACTGAGGGGACTGGGTGCCGCTATCTTTGAGGGCATGACAGTTATCTAGCATATTCCCTTCTTATTGGCTGTGGCCGCTGCCATCTTTGTGAGGGCATGACAGTCAATTAGCATATTTCATCTTTATTAGATAGGATTAGTTTTTACCCTAAAAAAGCAGATTATTTTTTATTAGGACTCAGTTGCATTAATTTATCTCTCTTATGAAGTTGGTTATGTCTTCTAAGGCCTCATATTGTTTTTACCTGCTCTTTCTTGGACTGAATGGTGTTTTGAAGTCCTTTTTTTTTTAAATCGTAGTTTTTGTTTTGTGAAAGTTTGTTGCTAAAGTAATAGGTATATAAATATTGCTTTATTTTCTGTTTTGTTTTATATGGTGAATTGTGGATTTTTTGTTTGTTTTTAACTGTTGTTTTGCTGAAAAGTCAATTCTTAAGAGAATTTCTCCTTAATTGTAGATTAATACTGTAAAGGACTTTAGTAGAATATATAGATCATCTCTTAAGCTTCTATGCAAACTGAACATTTGATTTACTTTAGACAACTTAATATTTTTGTTTAATTTTCTAAAATCTTCTGGGAAATCAATCTATATCTGTATTCATTAATCTGTTTAATGTTTTGTTTTTAAAATTAAATTTTATTTAGCAATTCAGTTTGTTATCCTAGAAGACAGATACATTTTTATTTATTGGATGTTTCCATTTATCATATTTTGCATTTTAACAAGTAGCACAAAGTCAACAGGAAGCCTTGTCTCCTTGGTTAGTAGTGTAAAAACAGGAAGGAGGAAGTCAATTGCAAATCTGTGATAGCTGATTGTCAATTCAGGTTTCACTATAGTGGATGTCCATTGATGATTATCATTGTACTGTGTTATTATCCAGAATTACAGTGAATGTTAATGTCAGTATTACAGAATATCAACCTTAGTTATAGAAAGTAATTAATGTTAACTAACTGCACTGTCCTATACATGGAAACAGGATACTATTAGTGAGAACAAGTCACAGAATTTGCACAAAGAGGAAAACAAGGAAAGTAAAATTCAGCAGCAGAAACAGGGAAAATCATCCTTTCTTTTTGGGCTTTGCTTGATCTTGATGCTTTGACAGAATGTATAATCTTTTAAGATAAGATTGTACCTGCCCAGCTGCTGTGGCTCAGTGGTTGAGCGTTGACCTATGAACCATGAGATCATGATTTGATTCCAGGTGGGGCTCATACCTGGATTGTGGGCTTTGTCCTGGTGGAGGGCATACAGGAGGCAGCCGGTCAATGGTTGTTTCTCATCATTGATGTTTTTATCCCTATCTCCCTTTCCCTTCCTGTCTCTGAAATCAATAAAAACATATTTAAGAAACTAAAAGTAAAGATTAAAATGATTGACAAAAAAGATATAATTATACTCTTTTTAAAAAAATTAGGATATGTCATTTCTTTTATTTAAAAAACTAGTGGTCTGGTGCATGTAATTCATGCATGGTGGGGGCAGTGGGAGGGGTGTCCCTCAGCCTGGCCTGCATTCTCTCCAATCTAGGACCTCTCAGGAGATAACTAGCAGTCAGATATCCCTCTCACAATCCAGAACTGCTAGTTCCTAACCACTCACTTGCCTGCCTGATTGCCACTAAGTGCTTCTGCCTGCCAGCCTGATCATCCCAACTACTCTCCTGCTGACTTGATTGCCCCTAACCACCTCTGCCCTAGCCCCGCACCTGGGACCCAGGATTCCCTCCTCTCTCTGGTCAGCCATAGGCACCCGGGCCGGCTGCAGCCGCAGGAATAGTGGGCAGGTGGCTTTGCCTGGGCTGCAGCCGCAAGTGCTGGCATCTGGGACTGCGGGGTGGGAGGCTTCTCCATCTCCTAGGCCACAGCCAGCCGCATGCACTGGTGCCCAGTACTGTGAGGTGGGTGGCTTCTCCATCTACCAGGCCATAGTCAGCTACAGGTGTTGGTGCCTAGACTGTAGGCAGGCAGCTTCTCTGTCTTCCCTGGGATGCAGTGTGGGTGACTTCTCTGGCTGGCTGTGGCCTGGAATCATGGGGCAGTGGCTTCTTTATCTCCTGGGCCACATGGCTTCCTCATCTCCTGGGCTGCAGCCAGCCTCAGGCACTAGCACCCAGTTTCTCCATCTCCCCCAGGATATGGGGTGGGCAGCTTCTTCAGCTGGCTGTGGCCTGGGATCATGGGCAGGTGGCTTCTTAGTCTCGCTGACTGCAGCTAGCCTCAGGCATTGGTGCCCGACTTCTTCAACTCCCACAGGCCCACAGTGGCGTGGGGGCAGGGCTGCCTCCATCTTTGTCAGGTTAATTTGCATACTCACTCCTGATTTGCTGGTGGGTGTCACAGAGGTGCGGTCAATTTGCATCTCTCTCTTTTATTAGTGTAGATTAGAGGCCTGGTGCATGAAATTCATGCGCTTGTGGGGGTCCCTCACTCGGCTTGAGCCTCTTGGAATCTGGGAGCCCTTTTGGGAATGTCTGACTGATGGCTTAGGCTTGCAGTTAGGCATCCTTAGCACTGTGGCGGAGGTGGGAAGGCTCCCGCCACCATCGCTGTGCTCACCAGCAGTGAGCCCTGCTCAGGGCTTCTGGCTGAGCAGTGCTCCCCATGTGGGAGTGCACTGACCACCAGAGAGCAGCTCCTGCATTGAGCGTCTGCCCCCTGCTGGTCAGTGTGCATCATAGCAACCAGTTGTTCTGCCATTGGATCGATTTGCATATTAGCCTTTTATTTTATAGATTTTATAGGATTGTTTGGCAGAATGTCTTCAGTTGAATTAAAGGAAGCACCTGGGCATTATTTTATAAAACATTCTAAGAGTGAATGTGGCTAACTAGAAGAAATATTTCATCAGAAAACACACAGAAGATGAATATTTTATAAGTAAGAACTCTTTTCCAGTAGTCTGTGATGAAAGAGATTGGATTCTCTGTGTATATGTGTGTTTTTTTTTCTTCCTGGTGTTGCTAGAAACTCCCAATTCCTCTGTAATTACAGGATACCTACTTGGTTTAGATACCTCACACTGGTAATTTAGGACACTCACCTTATCCTGTATTCTTTACTTAGCTGTACAATATCGTGGATATTTAAAAAAAACATAAAAGTGTTATTTAAAAGCTATATGGAATTATATTATCACTAGATGCTTGGTGCACGAATTCATGCACAGGTGGGGTCCCTAGGCCTGGCTGGTGATCAGGGCAAATCAGAGCTGGGCCAATTGGGGCCTGCTGGCTGGGAGGAGGAACAGATGGAGGGACTGTGGGCCAGTCGGGACCTGCCAGCTGGGAGGTTGGTTGCTAACCCTCAGCCCCGCTGGGAAAGGTGCTGAGTCTGCTACCACCCACTCCCAGTTCCCCATCCTAGCGCAGGGCCTGAAGGCCCTGGCAGGGTCAGGAGAGGAGGGGATGGTCACCGGGCCAGGCGCGGAAGAAATGTATGCTGATGCCACTGGCCAGCCATGGGAGGTTGTCTGTGGGAGTGCACTGACTATTAGGAGGCAGCCCCTGCATTGAGTGTCTGCTGCCTGGTGGTCAGTGTGCATCATAGCAACTGGTTGATCAGTCATTCTGGTCATTCTGGTTGTCCTGTCGTAATGGTTGTTTAGGGTTTTATATATAGACTAAAGGCTCGGTACACAACATTTGTGCACTTGTTGGGGACAGGGGTTCCCCTCAGCCTGGCCTGTGCCCTCTCGCAGTCCGGGAGCCCTTTGGGGATGTCCGACTAACGACTTAGGCCCACTTTCCATGGAATGTAGTCCACCATTCAATCGATTTGTATATTAGTCTTTTATTATATAGGATTTTTCTAGAGGCCTATTTGACATGTTCTTTTCCTCAGAACTCTATTCACTTAAACTATATCTTTAGATTCTTATTTCTGGATTATTTTATAGTAGTACTTCCCAGCATGTTTTATATCATGGCACAAAGTTAGAGTGAAGGCTGAGATCATTATGGCGATATGCCTGTAACCTATTCAGTTGGGAAGATGTGCTGTAATGTATTGATCAGATAAGGTGATTTGTAAACCCCATATTATTGTAACAAATGTTTATGTGGGTTTGTGTATGCTTGTGTGTTTTAGTCAAGCATTTTTTAATTTAATTTTTATTTTTTTGGTTTTAATTGTAGGTGCCACTTCAACTCAAGTTAAGGAAAAATGAAAAAAAGTAGTGGAAGGTTATTGGGGAATTTCACAAAATTCTTAGAGTAGTCATACTTATGGAATAAAGAAATATTTTTAAATCATGTGACTTTATGGGAAAAGAAGCCCTTTGCCCAAATAATAATAACTTATTCACTATCTTTGAATAATATTTTAGCTCTCTGGATGGATATTACTGAAATTTTGGGCTCCTTAAGTATATATAAAGAAGAGAGTCCTACTTGACTCTTGTTACAGGGTTTCAAGTGGGTTAAAAACTGGTACTGAAGAGACTGTTTCACTGAAAGATTAGATTAAAATTTCAACATAGCCACCAGTACAAACACCAGTGGTCACTCTGATAGAACAGATAGAACAAACATCTCAGTCTAACTTCCAGAACTCAGATGGGGGGGCACACAGAATTGCTAATGACTTTTCCTGGACAAAATGGGGTCCACTGGATCTCAGAAGCGTAATTTTTTTCTGTGTACTGTCCTTTTATATTTGGGGTTTATCTATGCCCCATTCTGAAAGAACATAAATTAACAATTCATGTGCTTTTATGTAAGGGCATCTTTAAAATCTTGGCTTTAGTTTAATTGCCAAAATGACTAATTTGATGGATGACCAACTTGGTGAATTTACCAAATTTACTAATAAACCAAAAACGATTTTTAAAACTATTTTTGAGGTTAATAGCAAACTATTTGTATTGGATAGGATGGTTTTAAAATAGTTTTGAAAATTTCTAACCAGTTTTTGTGTGTGATTACTTTAACATTATTGTCTTCATAGTATTGTTTTTAGAAATGTTTAATTTGTCAAAAGCTGATAACCATAGGGTAGTTAATTGTCTTATAGATATATTTAATATTCAGCAAAATATATTTTATTAGTAACCAAAATATTAGTACTAATCAATAAGATTTATACCTGGAATCAGTGTAAAAATGAAATTGCTGAAGAATATAAGCAGTCTCTTTATATGAAATACCAAATCTTAATTATTAATGATAAGAAATACAAAATTAAGCTTTATATGTCATTTGAAACATTGGTAAAAGAATAGTAAAAATGCCTATAGACTGGAAGAATAAAGAATGCTCAAAAGATGCGAAAGCAATTTTTTATACTAGAAAACCAGAATTAAGACTAATGTCACATTTTAGGATCTGAGAAAAAATTGTGGTTAGTGTTTGAAAAAATAGAAAATATTAGAAAGCATCCAGTGGAAGTCAGATGTAGCTGACACAATTTTGTCAGGTAAAACAGTGAAATTTTGTTTCCTGATAAACGTTTGTAGGAAGTATTGACACCAGAAGGAAAAACAGTGTCAGTGCCCAGGCATTCCTGGACAGTATTTCTGCCTTTAGTTTTCCAGTATTTCGAAAGTCCATATCCTTGCTAGAGTCATTGCTTTTTCTTAAAAGCGGCTGATTGATAGTTCATAAAATTTATAGGAAAGTCTGCTAATGGTTAGTATTATAATGGCAACCTACTGTAGGTGAGTATTTTTTCACAGTATTCTACCTGGGCCTTAGCTTTGCTCTTTTATGGTTATGCAACAGTATATCCATTTTATTGGAGAACAATGGATTCTGTGATAAAGAAAGGCCATTTTATTTTGTTTAGAAAAGGAACTATAGTACGCTAGCAAAGATGGGCAATTTGAAGAAATTGAGATTGGGTACTTAGAGATTATATTAGTTTTTCTCGAAGTGTACACATTATTTTAGTAAAAGTTAAAAAATCTTTTGTAGGAAACATACATGTTATTTTCTCCATAGTGATTGTGATGGAATTTTTTAAAACAATGAAGATATAGTGAAAAATACTGAAAATAGTATGGGGATATAATATGCTTTTTGACAAAAAAAAATAAATCCTAACATGTTACCAGTAATAAAAAACAGGGTCCTTTCTTACATAGTCTTGTGAATGTTGTGTTTTCCATCAGAAAAAGATGTTTCCCTTAAAAAACAATAGTGTAATATGACTAATAAGTCACTTACCATAGCAAAATATAGCATGTGTTCAAAAGTTGAAGTAGCCTGAATTCCTAAGGCATTTGATTTGGTGATCAAAGCATTAATTTTCAATGAAACAATTTTAACATCTTAATGACATCTTATTTTTCTTATATTTATATCCACTAGGTGGCGACCTATACATAGACTTCAAGAAGGCTTTTCTGAAAGATCATTTTAAATTCTATAAGCCTGATATATCAAATAATCAAATACTTACATTTCAACACTTTGCTTTTATATGGAAGATTTTATATAGTAAAGATAGAAAACTTGTTGGTACTTAAAATATTTTAGCTACAAAGACATATACTTTGTTTTTATGTGTTCCTAGTTGACAAAATTAAAATATGTAAATAAGATCTTCAGTGTGGAATAGTGTGTCTTTGTTTTCTATTCAGATGAAATTTTAAAGTTAGCTATTCTTTTAAAATTTCTTTTACATCTGCATTTTTGTCTAATTAGCAATACATTTTGCCAGAAGAAGTACGATTTTATTGTGCTAATCTTTTAGAAGGGAAGACTAAATAAACTCTTACATTGAAGTCATTATCTATATATGGAGCATTAAGGGACAATCTGAGTGTATATGGAATAAGTGGAAAACTTTGTTTTTTTTTAGAATATTAGTTCCTAATGTTTGCTTTCTGGTTTTGTCATTTATCTGTGTATATTTATTTATAGGAATGTGATTAATTTGCCAGTAAATATAAAGTGCTGGAGGGTATTTTGAAAGGAGAAAAAATTATTTTGTTAAGATTGTATATTTGTTGAAAATTTAGGATAGTAGTATATCTGGCACATTAGTATATTAACTAGATGGTTACAATTGTTAACCAACCTAGGTTTCAAAGAATGAATATTGCTGAATACTATTTCCTTTCTTCTCCTGCAAATTAAATATTTAAAGAATAGTGATTATTATTTAAAGACCAAAGAAAGGAAAAGAAAAATATTTTTCAGAGTTTCTTCAGCTGAGGTCAGATGAGTACAGGGCCCTCAGTTTTCTCTGCTTCATATTTTGGTCTTTCATATTTTGTTGCATTTGTAATTCACAGCTGCCTAACAATTAGCTATGCCTCAGTTCTCATTCCTTTTTCTGTCCATCAGATGATTTCACCTGATGGATGCAGCAGTGCACATCAGGGATTCCCTATTGAGTCATTCTCAATTGTTGCTCTTCAAAGGTGATCTGGTTAGTTGCTGTGCTGGTAACTTCCTTGCATTCCCTGCTGCTTCTCACCATTTCTGATTGAAGAGTCTGTATAACATAATGATTAGGGGCAGTGGCTTTGGAGTCAGGCCTGCCTGGGTTTAATCTTGGCCCTACTATTGTGTGACTTTGGATTTAAAATCTTAATCTTTCTATACTACATCTGTAAATTGGGATGCTAACAGAATGTACATTGTAAAGCTATCGTGTATATTAATGAGATAATGAATGTAATGAACTTAAGTACCTACTTGTGTGTTACTGCTTTTAAGAGAAACTTCACCACATTAAGCCAGAAGTAGCAGATATGACTCTTCTTTTATTGGTATGTATGTACTTATTTATTTAGTTAGTTATTTTTTATTAATCCCTTTAACTTTCTCACCCAGCCCTGCAACCCCCCAATGTGACTCTTCTTTAGTTAGTTAAGTCACTGTGGAGAATTGTTGATAGGAAATGTCCATCTTCTCAACTTTTCTTCATATCCTCTCCCTTCACTATCTTTCCAAATTGTCTCTATAATTAAACATGGGGCCCTTCAGAGAAAAGAGTGAAAATCCGGCTATGCTTATGGTGTCAAATTCTTGGGATAAGAATTGCTTTGCTTTCCTCCCTTTCCTAGTGCTTGTAAGCATATCCACCCTTTCTCTTTTTTTGCTGGTTTCTATTCAGTTAAATATTTTTATTGCCTTTTAAAGCACATTTTTAGAATAAATAGCTACTTTTAATATTACTTTTCATCAGAATAGGTAGAGGATTAACTCAACCATGTGCAGTGATTAGTTTCATTTTTTAAATATATTTTATGGATTTTTTTTTTTTTACAAAGAGGAAGGGAGAGGGATAGAGAGTTTGAAACATCGATGAGAGAGAAACATAGATCAGCTGCTTCCTGTACACCCCCTCCTGGGGATGTGCCCGAAACCTAGGTACATGCCCTTGACCAGAATCGAACCTGGGACCCTTGAGTCCGCAGGCTGACACTCTATCCACTGAGCCAAACCGGTTAGGGTGATTAGTTTCATTTTGAATGCTTGTGTGCTGGATTTTATTTTACTTTTTTAGAAATATATTTTTTTTATTGATTTTAGAAAGTAAGGAAGAGGGAGTGATAGAAACATCAATGATCAGAAAGAATCATTGATCAGCTGCTTCCTGCATGCCCCACACTGAGGATTGAGCCTGAAACTAGGACATGTGCCCCAACTGGGAATTGAACTATTACCTCCTGGTTCATAGGTCAACGCTCAACCATTGGGCCACACTAGCTGGGCTGTGTGTTGGATTTTAGATTTTTGCTAGATCTTTTAAACTGAGAAGGTCAGAACTAGGAATTTTCTAGTGTCCTTTCTAGGCCAACATTTTATCTTTTGATAAATTTTGGATTCTGGCACTTGCCTGATCCTTCAGAACTTTTTAAAAATACAATTTATTTCTGTAATTTAGAATGATTTTTCACCTCAACATGTTTATTTCTGAGTACTCTGCTCAGAATGCTCTCATTGATATGGCTGTGGGTGACGAGTGATTGTATCATGATTATCAAAGGTCAGGAGAGACGAGGACTTAGTAATAGGTAGATCACAACCTATTCTTTCTCATTTACAGTACTAATTACTTAATGTTATTTTTATTTCCTTCATTGAGATGTGAGAGTTTTACTTTAATGGCAGAAGGCATGGAATGTAGTTCATCCATGTCAGGCTCTGGTTTTCTGTGAATGGAGGGTGTTAAGTTCTGATATTGTTTTCCTCCATATTAATAGCATCAATAGGAAAAGAGGAATTCACCTGTATGCTGTAATAGATCCACTAATATTGTCTTGAATCACTATAAAACAATACTAGTTTTCTTTTTAAAACACTGGAGAGGAAATTGGAAAGACACACCAAAGGATGGACTTTTTAAGAACTTTGTAAAATAAAATAGACTTCTGGGAAATAAGTATTTATTCTCCTGTCTATTTATATGTTACTATTAAATTGAAAAGAGATAACAGTATTGCCTTTGCACTCAAGAACGAAGTGAAACCTCTTTTGGAGGGGCACTGTAGAAGGGCAGTACTGAAATATCTCTTGCCAGATTTCGCTGCAATGTTAAAACTGTTATAAGGGGAAAAAAACAGTTTGGTATGTTTTGTTTACTGCCTGGTATTTTAAGAGCCAGATAACTATCAAACTGTTTTATTAAACATGTTTTTAAAATCTCAGAAATGCATGTATTTATTACTTAAAGAATATTATACTTGCTCACAATTATGAAATAAAAATTTCTTTATAGGATGCCAAGGTCAGTTAGATAAACTTCCTCTTGCACATGGATTTTTCTTTGGAACAATATTTTTTTTGTTTAATTAAGAGTTCTTTCTTTATTTATTTATTTATTTATTTAAAATTAATTTTTATTAATTTTTTATACATATCTCCCCATTGCCCCCCCTCCCTCCCAGGCATACCCCGACCCCCCAGTGTCTGTGATCATTGGTTATGTTCATAAGCATGCATACAAGTCCTTTGATTGATCACTTATTTACCTCACCTAACTTTAATCTTTCCGCTATAATTTCACAGTCTGTTTGATGCTTTATGATTTTTGTCCTCCT
>JAAGEH010000426.1:634957-660398 GCA_011751065.1 Lasiurus cinereus | reverse complement strand
TGCGAGGCAGCAGTATAGGTGTTTACCTATGCCGCCATCTTGGATTCTCCTCAAGAGTTCTTTTTATATATACTAATGATAGGAAAAAGTGCAAGGTGGGAATTCTAGTCCTTCCGTGGTCACTCGCTAGGTTACGTTAGTCATTTACCATTTATAGGCCTGTTTCCTCATTTGTGAAAAGGAGGCAGTGATACTTTCTCTGGTGTGGTATAAGAAAGAAATGAAGTGTTAGATGTAAAAAATGCAAAAGGCCCCATACAAATGTCAGGTGATAGTGGTAGTCAGCTCATTTAACAGTGGATAATTGAGTGTTAGCCATAGTTGATTCTTACAGCTAGTACTCAATTATTCAGCAGGGTTCACTCATTTTACAAGGATTTGGTTGTTTTTTAAGTGCATACTGTGCTAGTAGCCAGTCAGTATATATGAGCACTTACATACAATGTGTCAGTTATTGTGCTAAGAATTTTTCATGTGTTTATTGTAATCCATGTAGTAGTCTGATAATAATCCTCATAACAGCATTTTTTTTATCCCTATTTTATTGTTGGAAGAATTAAGATTTAGAGAAGTCAGGTAGCTTACCTGAGGTTGAACAGCTAGTAAGTATTCTGATTCTATCTATCATCCAGCCATCCATGAACCCATCTATTCATAAATTATTATTTTTATTGGCATCTGCTATATAATATGAGTATTCTAGGGCTTAATATACAACATATAACAAAATAAACATTCTGTGCCCTCATGCAAATTACATTCTAGTAGGGAAAGATGGAAAATAAAATGTGAAATAGAGAGTATTTCTCCAGTAGTAAGAATGATGCAGTGACAAAGTAACTCTTTTATTTTAGAAAATAAAAAAAGGAGAGAAAATAAAGCAGGGAAGTGTGTGTGTGTGATATAGCCAGAAAGGGCCTTATCAAGAAAGGGATAACAGCCCAGCCATAGTGCCTCAGTAATTGAGAGTCGATCTATGAACCAGGATGATATAGTTCAATCCCAGTCAGGGCACATGCCTGGGTTGTGGGCTTGATCCTCAGTAGGGAGTGAGCAGGAGGCAGCCAATCAATGATTCTCTCTCATTGATGTTTCTTTCTCTCCCTCTCCCTTCCTCTTTGAAATCAATAAAAAATATATTTTTTAAAAAGAAGGAGGCAACAGACTAAAGAAGGAGAAGGAGGCAGCCACCCATGAGAAATGTGATCCAAGTAGAGGAAACTATAGGCAAGGCATAAAATAGGAATGTGCCTGGTGTGTTTCAGGAACCACAAAGAGGCCAATATTGCTAATATAGAATAAGTAAAATGAAGAATAAATAGTTGGAAATGAGGTCAATGAGATAACATGGGGAAAAATTATGTAGGGCTTTATGAACTGTTGTAAGAAAAATTGGGTTTTGAGCAGAAGAGAGAATGGGATCTGAATTATGTTTTAACTAGAGGCCCAATGCATGAAGATTTGTGCAAGAATAGGCCTTCCTTCCCCTGGCTGCTGGCACTGCCTTTGCTCTGGCCCAGAGCCGCCTTTCCACCTTCGCTCTGGCCAGAGCCGCCTTCTGCCTCTCACCTTGTCATGTCAATTTGCATATTCCCTCCGTATTGGTTGTGGGTACCACCATCTTTGTCATGGAGTTATGGTCAATTTGCATATTACTGAGATGGGAGAAAACTGTGAGGGGAGCAAGTTTCAGAAAATAGGAAAGTAATTTATTTTAGACATATTTGAGATGCTTATTAGATATCCACTTGGAGAGAGATGAATTTTAGAAGAGAGGTCAGGGCTGGTAATATTCATCTGGAAGATGTCCCCGTGTTTATGGAATTTAAAGCTCCAAGTCTAGATTAGAGAAAGAGAGTAGTATAGGTACAAAAGAAATGCCCAAGATCAGAACCTAGTTCTAGCTTAGCTCTTTAACAGCCCAAGTACTTATAATTGCTATCCTATATTGTCCTCTCTAGTATTATAATAGGTACTTATTGAAAACCTAAGCCATGGAGGCTGCCCTCAAGGAGCTTATGTTCTATGTGGAGAAACAAACTATATGACATATAATTGAAACATTTAAATTACAGTGCAAAGTCATATATGATTATGTCAGAATGAATGAAAAGGACTATATGTTTAGCTGTCCTGCCTGTGAAAAGATTACTTGGCATTGAAATGATTGACAAAAGCCTATTGGAGGAAGTGGGACTTGAACTAAACCTCAAACAATGGACAACTGATTGAGGGCAGGGAGTGCAGTTTGGGAGGAGTGTCAAGACTACTCTTGAGTTCAATAATTCACTAGGAGGACTCACAGAATTTAGCAAAGCTATTATACTCACAATTATTCTTTGTTAACAGCAAAAGGATACAGGCTAAAATCCACCATAAGAAAAGCCTTATAAGGCAGGGTCTAGGAGAGTTCCAGGCAGGAGCTTCCAGTTGTTTATTCCAGTGGAGTAGTCTGGATAGCATTTACATCTCCCAGCAATGATGTGTGTCAATACTTATGGAGTGTTGCCAGCCAAGGAAGCTTACCCCAGCTATGGTATCCAGGATTTTTACTGGGGTTGGTCACATAGACATGGCTCACTGCCTGTGTTGCTGACCGTAGTCTCCAGCCCCTCCGTAGCAGATACCATGGTCCTCACTCACTGTAAATCACATTGTAACATAGACTGTTTGGCATTGCTCAAGGCCCCCAAGGAAAAAAGGGCATCTATCAGGCAGGACATTCCAAAGGCTTACCTCCCAGGATCTGGGGGCAAGGGCCAAACCTTTCTTTGGACAAGGTTAATCCTTTCTTGCATGGCGGGGTTGAGGGCAGGCTGCCTATATGTGGAGACAGCATGAGCTTAGATACAGTAGGAATGTGTATGTCATATTTAGAGAATATTGTGGTGACTGCAGTATGGCCTTGTACTTGAGAATATGAACTCTTGGAGCCAGACCACCAGGATTCATTATTCCAGCTGTCACTTACTAGTTGTAGAATATGTGGCAGTTATATAATCTGTCACTTATATATACACAGCAAGGGTAATAATACCTACATTATAAGCTTGTTGTGAGGATTAGAGGATTACCATATAAAACATTTAGAATATGTCATGACACATAGCAAATGCTGTAGAAATAAGGAATTTGTTCATTCCTTAATCATTCACTCTTTTTTGAATATTAGTATGTAAAGACTCCTCTTCTGAGTCTCATATTTTTATTTCCAGGTGCCTAGTGATATATCTAGAGGGCTGTGGCTCTTTACTATTAACATGTTCAAAAAGAAATTAAATATTTTTCACTCAAATTATTTCTACTAGTGGCAGTACTATCAACCTAGTTTATCTGTTAAGAGATTTAGATAAATGTTCAGATACCAGCTGTTTCAAAGATCAGGCTTAAAGAATAAATTTTAGTGAATTGGGAAATTTATGTTAGCTTTCTTTTTATATACATACAGGTCTGTGTATGATGACCAGCCAAATGCACACAAGAAGTTTATGGAAAAGTTAGATACTTGTATCCGTAATCATGACAAGGAAATTGAAAAGATGTGTAATTTTCATCATCAGGGTTTTGTAGATGCTATTACAGAACTCCTTAAAGTAAGGACTGATGCAGAAAAACTGAAGGTAAGAAATATGTTAACATTCAGTGTATCTTTGCTGTCATTAAATTACTCAAGTGTTGCCCTGCCAGCGTGACGCAGTGATTGAGCATCAACCTGTGAACAAGATAGTCAATGTTTGATTCCTGGTCAGAGCACATGCCTTGGTTGCCAGCTTGATTCCTAGTCGGGGGTGTGCGGGAGGCAGCCATTTGGTAATTGTCTCTCATCATTGATGTTTCTGTCTCTGTCTCCCTCTCCCTTCCTCTCTGAAATCAATAAAAATATATTTTAAAAAATTACTCAAGTATTAATTTATAGTGCATGGTACAAACCTTTATTAAATGTACTACTTTCAAGAAGTACATCAGTGTATATAATTGGAAATGCTCTTCATGCTTTGTTAACACAGTTGTCATGCTAATGACAGGAGTAATCCCTTTTTTAGTAAAGCAAGTATTGCATTGACTTAACAGAATTTCTTTCCATGCAGGGAAATAAACTAAAAAACTTCATACAATGAAAGGCCCCATTGACAGTTTTAGAATTTTTAAAATGACAATTAGTACAAATATGAAATCCTCTAAAAACTACTATATGTAATTATATTCTCAATGTTACTTAATGATATTGAAGCTTTTTTTTTTTTTACTTTAATAGCAATGTGTAATTTTCTTAAAGAAAATTGGTCTACATTTTTGGCCACATAGGAAAAACATTATTTATTAAATGAGACCTGGATTTGTTCAGTCAGAATACAAATATATAGTTATAAGAATTGTCCTACTTATCTTTCTTTACATTTGGAGAGTTTAGCAGACAGAATGACCCTGGTTTACCAAAGGTTATGATTAGAAAACCATTATATAAAGCATGTTCAGACAACGAATGACCAAATACAGTATCAATGAGGTCACTGAGCATCTTTGTTAAAAAATTAATGAGATTTTTAATAAACCAGAATGTGCTTCCTTACTATGATGACCTAATGAGTTACTTAATATGTGGGAAAATTTGAGGTTGAGCTTTGCCTGCACCTGCGGCATTAAAATGTTGCTGTGGATTGAGATTTCTGTGTTTGATGTTAATCAACCACCCAGTGTTTGCATTCAGCAAAGTATGAATGTTTAATTACCGTAAAATGCAATCACCATTTTCTACAGACAATGAGTGGCACATAGACCTCATTGAAGTTATCAAAAAGGGACCAGTGGTCAATTGGGTCAGTGATTTGAATTGTTTGACAGACTTAGAGAAGCAAGTAAAGTTCAAAAATCTTGAGCAAATTTGAGAAGTTTGCCACAGAATCTGTTAAAAAGAACTGTCATAAGTAATTGAAGTTAAAAGCCCTTTTCAATCAAAAGTTCAAGTTCAAGCTGTAGAGTTAATTTGAATTTGCATTTCTTTGTTCTAAGTTTCTCATGAAGCATGATCTGATTACAAGGGTGAGCAGTTACATCAGGGCAGTTTTATGCATATTTGTCTAACTAAGGTGAAATTATTTTTAAGGTACAAGTTACTGATACCAACCGAAGATTTCAAGATGCTGGAAAGGAGGTGAGAAAATGATACATTTGTTGTGTACCAACATGTGGATATGATTTAACTGTTCGTTTAAACATATGAACATTTCTTTTTCTAAGGTGGTAGTCCAAACAGAAGATATTATTCGATGTAGAATTCAGCAGAGGAATATAACAACTGTAGTAGAAAAATTGCAGTTGTGCCTTCCAGGTGAGTTAAATTTGTCTATATTGTAAAGTTGGCTTGATAAAATTATAATTTAATGATAACATATAGTCATTATTCATTATGGAAATTACAAGTATTTGGTGGTTGTTCCTCCCAAAAGCCTATGGTTATCTTTCTTATCCACTTCGTTCTCTGAGTTTTCCTATAATGTAAATCCACAGTTTCCTAGAACCTTTCCATTTTCTTTCTGTCCCACTTACCTCTCCTCAACTTTGTGTTTCTTCAGAATACTTTCCCATGGGGTGAGTGTGTTTAGATTGTATTTTCTTGTCTTGTCCTAATTTGCCTATAATTTTACGTATAGTTTTCCATTTGATACTTAAGCAGCTTGGTTTTGCTTTGCTCACAATCTCATTTTGCTGATAAGATAAAAAAAATCCCAAAATGCTAGATCTTCTCCCTTCTTCATTCTTGCCTTTCTACCTATATTTTGGAAAAACAGACTTTTTAGGTTTCTGAGGTTTTGTACTCTCTGTAAGGGCTCAGATATTACTGGGACATGAATAATTTTTAAAGAAACTAACCAGTATTTTTTTTTTAACCTGGATGTATCCTGTTTAAACAAAAGGAAGCAGGTATATGTCATCTTTTTCTTAATATAGTAAGTTAAGTCCAACACAGTGTCGCATTTTTTATCTTATTTTTTCAGGAAGGAACTGGAATCTTCATATCCTGGGGAATTTAATGAAATGCTTTGTATATAATAATTATACAGGGTGGGGCAAAAATATGTTTATAGTAGTGAGTATATAAAACACCGAAATTATTCTTATTTATTAATTACTAGAGGCCCGGTGCACGAATTTGTACACCAGTGTGGTCCCTTGGACTAGCCTACAGGATTGGGCTGAAACCAGCTCTCTGACATCCCCCGAGGGGTCCCGGATTGCGAGAAGGCACAGGCCAGACTGAAGGATCCCACCAGTGCAAAGGGATTCGGAAGGTTGGCCAGCCAGGGAAGGACCAGGGGAGGGCTCCAGGGCGTGTCCTGCCCATCTTGCTCAGTCCTGATCTGCCGAACCCCAGCAGCAAGCTAACCTACTGGTTGGAGCATCTGCCCCCTAGTAGTCAGTGAATGTCATAGCAGTTGGTCGACTGTCTGCCTCCTGGTGGTCAGTGCACATCATAGTGAGTGGTTGAGTGTCCTTAGCATATCATTAGCATATTATACTTTGGTTGAACAGCTGACCGGTCGACTGGACATTTAGCATATTAGGCTTTTATTATGTAGGATTGTATGATTTTCTCATATAAACAACTGTAAACCAACTCTTGCTCTACCCTATATAATATAAAGTTAGCTTAGAATACAAATTATATGTTAAAACTGTCAGCAGATCTTATTAGCTAAACAATTGTTGTTTTCTGACTTGTGAGAATAACTTTTTAAAAAATAGAATCACTGAAATTCTAATTAGTTTAATCTCTGATGGACCAGGGCTATATGCACATTAACTTTGAGTAAATATAATATCTGCTCATTATGTGAGGTTTCAGGGTTAAGAAACCTATTTCCTTTATAGTAATGTTTAGTAATACCTCTTTGTCACCATCAGATACACTGAAATGGTCTCTAAGTTTGAATGCTTTGTCTCTGAATTGTAATAAGCCTAAAAAATTTGTACTGATGGAATGAAAAAGAGCTGAATTCAGTTTATTCACCTAGTGGGCTATTTGAAATAGAGAAATAAAGGGGAGTGGAAGTTAAAATTTTGTTACTGCTACTGTCTTTGCTTTCAGTGCTTTTCCTGAGTTGTATAAACATTGCATTCCTAATAGCCATGTCTAGAACTACTTCCTTTCCTCCATCCATCCTTCTATCTAATTATATTCTAACAAATATTTTTTTGTGTCAGGAATTATGGTAGATATTGGAAATATAAGGTTGAAAGTGACATAGTCTCAGATCTAAAGGACCCTATAATTTATCTGAATAAAGACAAGCCATCAATTACTGTACAATTGCTTACCTCCTCCTTAGATTAGAAGTATGAAAGGATATAAGAAGTCACAGGTTAAACAATGCATTTTTCTGGTGCACTAGTTTTACTTGATTATATTTGAGGAAAGTATTATTTTTATATGAAGATAATATAGAAATATTAGAAGGGAGATAAGAAATTTATATAAATAGTTGAGATAAAACAGATTTCAAAGCAAGTTTTTACTTGTAGCAACAGTTTTAGGCTCTTTCCCAGTATATATTTTGGTTAGAAATGTGAAAAATATTGCATTATGTATAGGGACTATGATAGTAATATACATAGAGTCTATAGAATTAGGACAGGCTCACTACAGCCACCCTTGCAGTTTTTATGGGTTGCAGAGGTAAACAGTATCTTTTATAAATTTGAAGATCCCTGAAGGTAGCCATACAATTATAGAAAAATATGGGAAAAAAAGGTCTATCTCTTTGTCTAGGACATTGGTCGGCAAACTCATTAGTCAACAGAGCCAGATATCAAGAGTACAACAATAGAAATTTCTTTTGAGAGCCAAATTTTTTAAACTTAAACTTCTTCTAATGCCACTTCAAAATAGACTCGCCCAGGCCGTGGTATTTTGTGGAAGAGCCACACTCAAGGGGCCAAAGAGCCGCATATGGCTCACAAGCCGCAGTTTGCCAACCTTGGGTCTAGGAAATTTGGAGGTGGCTTGATGAGCCAATAATAATATATTCACTCACTTTATACTTTGAAATTCTGTTAAGGATGAATTGTATGTCATCTTGCTGAAGCTTATAACAGCTTTACTGAATAACTGCATTTCTGTATCTTTGATAGAAAGGATAAAACAAAGGAAGATGCTTTATTCATTGTGTGCAATAAGCTTTTGAAGTATCTCTTCCTTTGTGGATTTGTTGTAAAATTTTGTTTAATGAGCTATAACACAGTTGTGCTATCTTATTTGGTATATTGAATGAAAATCAATCTCACTGTCATTCAACTTTCTCTCTCAAATAACTAAAGTCCAAACTTTCTATTCCCCTGTAGGGAAGAGATATTATATTAGTAAGTTTCTGAATAGGATATTTGTTAGTAGGTTAATGTCTCAATTATAGGTGTCAGCATATGCAAATGTTCAAAGTTTAATAAAATGTAGTAATACATGTAATATTTAACATATAGAAATTAAAATGTTCTTATTTATTCTAATTATAAAATTTTATTTGAAAATGTAAGCCTAAATCAAACTATAGAAAAAATTAATGAATTTATAATATGCTATGCCTTCCTTTATTATTTTCATCTCTTAAAAATTATTTTTAACTTGAAAGCTAAAATGAGTTATATTTTTAACTGCAGTGCTGGAAATGTACACTAAGCTAAAAGATCAGATGAGTGCAAAAAGGTGAGTTGGTTTCTTTCCTAATTGCTTTTAATAAGGATCCCTTTTTTTAAAATTACTTGAAGGCATGTTTAAACTTACTGTAAATTATAGTGAATCATGTGAAGTTTGCTCCTATGCTTTGTTCATCCAATTTGCTCATTAGAATCATTCAATAAAGCAGTTCTTAGACATTTATTTGTGGATCCTTACCCTATGTAAATGATATGGAAGATTGATCATATTGATGAGGGATAAATAGACAACTGAACAGGAATGAAAAACTATTGATTAATTTATGCAACATTGACATTACATAAGATCAAAGATTAAGTGTGTATTGTAAGTGCACAGATGAAAGTAAAGTATGGGTAGTTATATTTTGACAATCTGGGCTAGTGTAGTTCATGTTCTGTTTTATAACACAAATGCATAAATGACAAATGAAAAGTAAAAATAATTTGAAGTAGTTTATTAATTGCCATAGAAACATTAGGTGTACTGTTTAACCTATTTTAAAGATGAAAAATTTATTTTTAAATATTTTTTAAATTTTTAATTACAGTTGGCATGCAATATTCTATTAGTTTCAAGTGTACAGCATAGTGATTAGACATTTATCTAACTAATGGAGTGATCACCCTAATAAATCACATATAATACCATACATAGTTATTGCACTATATTGATTATTTTCTCTGTGGTATATTTTACATCCCCATACCAATTTGTACTTCTTAATACCTTCACCTAAATGTGTTAATTTCTGACCAAATATATCTATATATAGAAGCCTAAGCGACTGTTTCGACCAGACGACTGGTTGGTAGCTATGATGTGCCCTCTGGTGGTCAATGTGCTCCCACAGTCAACCTGTGGCCGGCCAGCCTCCTGCAGTCCCTCCCTGCTGCCAGCCCCAATTGGGACTGGGAGAGATGGCCCCAATAGGCCCTGATCACTGGTCAGGCCGAGGGACCCCACCCGTGCACAAATTCATGCACCATACCTCTAATATATATATGTTTGTTTGATTTCTTTATTATTATTAATCCTCAACCAAGGATAAATTTCCATTGATTTTTAGGGAGAGTGGAAGAGAGAGGCAAAGACAGAAGCATTGATATGAGAGAAACACATCGTTTGGTTGCCTCCTGCACAATGTTGCCTCCTATGCAAGCCTTGACCAGGGCCCAAGCTGGGGAAGAGCTTGCAGCCAAGGTACATGCCCTTGACTGGAATTGAACCTGGGATCCTTTGGTCTGCAGGCTGACGCTCTGTCCATTGAGTCAATTTGGCTAGGGCCAAATATATATATATTACTTTAAAAAAAGGCATTTTAAAATTAATTAATAAATATGTAATATTATTATAACAATTAAGTAATATTATTTATATTATAACAATTCTTGTGATTTTAAATTACAATAAAATTTAGGTGTAATTTTTAAATTAATGGTACAATTTTGTGACAATTTACAAAATATACTCTTACCTTTGAGAACATATAAGCTAGAAAACCAGTAAATATCTGTAAGTAGCTTTTCAACCTTCTGTTTTTTTATTTTGCATATATATTACTTTCTGGTTTGTTTTTTGATAGTGCCTTTTCTCATTGTAATATCTAAATCACAGAAATGGCATAGAATATTAATCAATTAATTAATTTAAAAATGCTCTACCTACTCTTAAATGAATTTTGGTGGTGAATATTATTACAGGATATTGACAATTTTGGAAAGTTTGAGTCTTAACTATTAATTTTAGTATCTTGACCAAATTATATAACCTTTTTCTGCATTTCAGTTTTCTCATCTATAGATTAATAGTAATAATCTGCCATAGACATCTGCTTTATAGAAGTCTAGAGAAAACTAAAGTATGTATATGAAATTATATATTAGTTTTTCTAGGGCATAAGCTATACTTTACTAATTGCTGCATATCCAGCATTTCACCAGTGCCTATTAAGTAATAGGCATTTAGTATTTGTTGAAATGGAAAAAAAATTGCTTTGCCAGTGGTTTTAATTTTTTGTGGCACAATATTATTTCTAACTGTCTTAGTTACACTTTCTTTATTTTCTGAAAATATATTTGACTTTTAATTAAATCTGTGCTTTGTATTTTTAGATAGTGATGGTGTGTTGATGGGAGAGATATTATGAAATCACCTATCAACTTAATATTCTAATTTTAAAATTTATAATTATTATACATGTAGGTATAGTAATGACTATAATGCTTGTGATGTTATATAATTTGGTTGAAGTGAAATGAAATTGTATGTTAGTGTATATGCCATGAATTTTCAGCTTGTTGCTTATTCTTATGGTTTATAGTTTGTGCTTATTAGTAAATAAAAATAAATGTTTGTTTTACTTATATATGACTTTTTTGATGGGAGTGTTAGGTTGATTATTTGTACAATTAATGTAATAAGAACTTTATAGAGTTTTCTTTTTAACTTCTCATAGGTATTACTCTGCTCTAAAAACTATGGAACAATTAGAGAATGTTTATTTTCCCCGGGTTAGTCAATACCGGTTTTGTCAGCTAATGATAGAAAATCTTCCTAAACTTCGTGAGGATATTAAAGAAATCTCTATGTCTGATCTCAAAGACTTTTTGGAAAGTATTAGAAAACATTCTAATAAAATAGGTGAAGCAGCAATGAAACAGGTGAGGTTACATTTTTTTAAATTGAATGTTATTTAATAATCTAGGTTATATTCAAAGTTTACTTTATGTCCATAATGTGCTTATTTTTGTTTAGTTTTACCGTTTTGTCATCTTTCCTGGTTCCTGTTTAGAATGGACTTCACTAGAGTCTTCTTTTGAATTGTGGTTATTCCTTATTTAATTTGATGTACTATCTGATTCCTTGGCAATGTTCCCCAGCTATGTGGTATTACATTAACTTTTGCCACCAGTCAAATTTGGTATAAAATTAGCTGAAAAGTGGCAACCTTTTTATGCTAAGGTTCTAAATTGCTCTCTCTTTAAATCAAATTGAAAGTATTATCTGGAATTAATTCCCATAGCTCAATAATAAAAAGACAAGCAATGAGAAAAATTTGGCAGTTATAAAGTTAATGTACCTACCTTTAAGTCAGCATTTCCTCTCCTAGTTAATTACCAATGATAAATGAAAACATGTTCTCATGATGTTCATAATAGCTTTGTTCACAGTTGGCTTAAAACTGGCAACAGCCTAGGGAGAATGGATAAACAAATTGTGCTATAATCATAAAATGGAATATTACTTAGCAATAAAAAGGAATACATAACTGATATGTGTGACAGCATATGTATATACCCTAGCCATTATGCTTCTGTACAGCAAAGGCAACAATTATCAGAATGAAAAGGCCATCTACAGAATGAAGAAAATGTTTGCAACCTATATATTTCTTTAGGGATTAATCTCCAAAATATGTAAAGAACTCTTACAACTCAATAGTAAAAAATCTAATCATCTGATTTTAAAAATGGTCTAAGGACTTGAATAGACTTTTTGAAAAAATCTTCATCTGGGGACATTTTTCCCATTGATTTTTAATAGAGTGGAAAGGAAGGAGGGTGGGGCGGGGGAGGGAAACATCAACATGAGAGAGACACATCAATTGTTTGCCTCCTGCTTGCACCTCAACTGGGGCAGGGATCGAATCTGCAGCTGGGGTGTATATTCTTGACAGGGAATCAAAAACTGTGACACTTTGGTCCTTGGGCTGGTGTTCTAACTACTGAGCCAAACTGACCAGGCCAATTGATGTGCTTTTTTTTTAAAAGTAGACATACAAATGGTCAACAGGTATATGAGAACATGTTAGCATCACTAACCTCAGGGAAATGCAAAACAAAATCACAATGGGATAGCACCTTACACCTGTTAGGATGGTTGCTATGAAAAAAGAGAGAGAGAGAAAACAAGTGTTGGCAAGAATCTGGAGAAATTGGCAAGAGATACAAGGTGCAAGTGGAGTAAGTGGAAGCTACACTCACCCAGGACCAAACTGAAATTATAGCTAAAAATATAGAACAATCAACTTAACCAATCGAAGAATAATTGAACAGAAATCTTATAGTCAAGTATTTACAGAAGAAGCCACAGTAGACTGGTAGGAAGGGTGAGGACATGAAAAGGGCTAGCTCCCCAGGGCAGTAGATGAGATCTCAGTGGGATATCTCAGCTGTAAAGGTTCTCCCCGAGAAGTGTGGGGGTCTCAACTCAATGCTGGGCTCTGCAGCTCAGAGCACCAGAGCCATGAAGAAGTGACCACCTGGCTGTGAAAATAACAATTATGTATGCGAGGGAAAGATGGGAGTCTACTCGCTAGAGTCACAGGAACCCTCTTAAAGGGTCAATGCACAAAAACTCTTTTGCAGCCATTCCCCCTGAGCTCTGGCAGAGGGGAAGCTGGAGCAGACTAGAGACACATGAGAGGAAACTGGGGTTTATGGCTCTGGGGAGAGAGCAGAAGGGACAGCTGCCAGGATTCTTGTGCTGAGTCACTCTCCCACACCCCAGACATCATCTTTTTTGGGTGGAACACATCTTCATAGCAATAAACTGACTTCTGAGCAGCAGCCACATGCAGCCTGCCCCCATCTGAGAAGCAGCAGCCTCATGAGCAGCCCATCCCCTTCCAAGGAGCAGAGCCATGCGAGCAGCCTGCCCCCACCAACCAGAGGAGCCACCACTGCTGCAAGCAGCGTCCACCAGAGGAACCGCTGCTAACTGAGAAGCAGCTGCTGCTATGACTGCCTGAGGAGCAGCCATTGCCCAAAGAACTGCTGCCACCTGAGGAGCAGTCCCCCATATGACTTGACACCTAGATCTTTAAGTGAGAGCAAAAATGGGAAGACAAATCCCCAAAGGAAAGAAAAGAGGAATTGCCAGAAAAGGAGCTAAGTGAAACCAAAGCATGCAATATGTCAGAAAAAGAATTCAGAATAAGGGTCATACAGTTCATAAACCAGATGGATGAAAAAAACCAACAACTTATGTAAGAATCAAGAAGAAATAAAGAGTGATATAGCTGCAATCAAAAACACTGTGGGAAGTTTCAACAGTAGACTAGGAGAAGTGGAGGACCAAATTAGCAAGTTAGAAGACAGGGAAGCAAAACACACCCAAATCAAACTACAATTGGAGAAGAAAATTAAAATACAGAAGGAGAGCCTAAGGGAGCTTTGGAACAACATGAAACGAAGCAACATATGAATAATAAGGGTGCCAGAATGATAGGAAGAGGAACAAGGGTTAGAAAACCTATTTGAAGAAATAATGTCGGAAAACTTCCCTGGTGTGGGGAAGAAAAAAGTCACACAAGCACAAGAGTCCCAAACAAGATGAGCCCGAAAAGACCCACACCAAGACACATCATAATTACAGTGGCAAATGTTCAGGACAAAGAGAGAATCTTAAAGGCTGCAAGAGAGAAACAGAAAGTTATGTATAAGGGATCTCCCATTAGATTATCAAATGATTTCCCAACAGAAACACATCAGACCAGAAAGGAATGGAAGGAAGTTTGCAAAGTGATGCAAAGCAAGGGACTGAATCCAAGAATAAAGAGCTTCACAGACAAAAAAGGCTAAGGGAGTTTATCAACACCAAGCCAGCAATGCCAGAAATGCTAAAGGGACTGGTGTAAAAAGAAGAAATAAAAAAGGAAGAAGGAACACAGGCACAAAAAATAAAAATGGCTATAAACAAGTACCTATCAATAATAACTTTAAACATAAACAGACTGAATGCTCTAATCAAAAAATCAAGTGGCTGAATGGAAAAGAAAACATGACCCATATATATGCTGTCTACAAGAGACCCACCTCAGAACAAGGGACTCACACAGACTGAAAGTGAAAGTGAAGGGATGGAAAAATATCTTCTAGGCAAATGAAAAAAAAAAGCTGGAATAGCAATACCCATATCTGACAAAATAGATCTCAAAGTGAAGGTTATAATAAGAGATAAAGACGGCCACATCATAATACTAAAGAGATTGATAGAACAAGAGGATATAACTCTGGTAAACATATATGCATCCAATGTGGGAGCACCCAAATACATAAAAAAAATCCTGGACAATATCAAGGCAGAGATCAAAAACAATACAATCATAGTAGGGGACTTTAATACCCCACTGATATCACTGGATAAATCTTCTAGACAGAAAAAGCAACAAAGAAACAGCATTCCTAAATGACTCACTATATCAGATGGACTTAATTGACATCTTCATAACATTTCATCCCAAACTCATGGAATATATGTTTTTCTCAAGTGCACATGGGACATTTTTAAAGTCAAGAAGATTGAAATCATATCAAGCATCTTCTGAGACCACAATGACATAATATTAGAAATAAACTACAATAAAAACAATAAAAAAAACTCAAACACTTGGAAGCTGAATAGCATGCTATTAAACAATGATTGGGTTACCAAAGAGAGCAAAGAAGAACTCTGTTCCATAGTACCTCCAGAGGCTCTACTGAAGTGAGTGACCCTAATAGGTGGCCAGTAGGCAGAGGCAGAGCTGGGTGTTCTAGGAATGACTGACTCTAGTGTGGGTTATGTGGGCCCTCCTGTTGTAATTGAGTGTTGATGGCTATTGGCCCATTTGTTCAGGCTGGCTAACTATAAGGATCAACCCCAACCACATGATTGTTGACAGATGAATGATTTAAGAAATTGTGGTATGTACATACAAGGAAATACTACACCCAGTCTATAAAAAGGAAAATAATCTAAAAGTCACATTCATAGAATCAAAGAGTGGAATGGTAATTACCAGGAGCTGGAAGGAGTGGGGAAAGAGGTGTTACTAATCAACAGGTGTAATGTTTCAGTTAAATAAGATGGATAAGCTTTAGAAGTCTGCTGTACAACATTGTACTTATAGTTAAAAGTAATGTATTATTAATATATTAACATAATGTTAATATTAATATCCTATATAATAAAAGCCTAATATGCTAAGTATCAGGTCATCCAGTCATCTGCTCAACCAATCAAAGTGTAATATGCTAATGATATATTAAGGCTGCTCAACTGCTCACTGTGACATGTACTGACCACCAGGGGGCATATAGTCGACCGGTCAACCAGTCAATATGATGCACACTCACCACCAGGGGACAGACACTCCAGCTGGTACGTTAGCTTGCTACTGGGGTCTGGCTGATCAGAACATAATGAGATGGGCCAGACATGTCCTGGAACCCTCCCACAGTCCCTCCCAAGCTGGCCAACCTCCTGTATCCCTCTCCGGTCCTGATCATGCACCAGTGGGGCCCCTGCACCCTCTCACAATCTGGGACCCCTCGAGGGATGTCGGAGAGCTGTTTTCGGTCCCATCTCGTAGGCCAGGCCCAGGGACTCCACTGGTGCATGAATTTGTGCACCAGGTCTCTAGTATATAAATAATGTAATAATCTATGTACACTTAAAAATTTATGGTGGGTCTCATCTTAAGTATGCTTACCACAATAAAATACAATTTTTTAAAAAGTAAGTAGAAGGAAATAATAAAGGTAAGAATAGAAATCAATATAATAGAAAACAAAACACTGTAGGGAGAATCAACAGAGTTAAAAGTTAGATCTTAATTTTTTAAAATAAAATTATAAACCCTTGCAGGACTGTTCAAAAAAGAAAAGAAAGGGCACAGGCCATAAATTAAAAATGGGATATTACTCCACATCCTATACCTGCAGACAAAAATATAAGAAAATATGAATGAATTCTTGAACTAATTTTGGCCATAATAAATTTTGAAATAATCTGAATTTTTGTTTTTTCTCAAATAGGCACAACAGCAGAAAACCTTCAGTATTACTCTGCAGAAACAAAATAATGTAAAATTTGGGAAGAACACGTATGTAAATGATAGAATTACAGAAGAAAAGAATGAAATTGTGTTGAAACATACATTTGAGGAAGAAGATGAGAATGAAGAGGAGGTGACTAGAGTTACTTTATCTCTGTCTTTCTTTTCTTTCCTTTTTCTTTCTTTCTTTTTTCTTTTTTTCTTTATTGATTAAGGTATTACATGTTTCCTTATTCCCCCATTGTCCCCTCACCCCCCGACTCATATCCTCACCCCCCTGGTGTCTGTGTCCATTGGTTATGCTTTTATGCTTGCAAAGAAGTCCTTTGGTTGTTCTCTCTCTCTCTAACCCCCACCCTCCCCTACCTTCCCTCTGACATTTGATGGTCTGATCGATGCTTCTCTGTCTCTGGATATGTTTTTGTTCATCAGTTTATGTTGTTCATTATATTCCACAAATGAGGGAGATCATGTGATGTTTATTTTTCTCTGACTGGCTTATTTCGCTTAGCATAATATTCTCCACTTCCATCCATGCTGTTGCAAATGGTAAGAATTCCTTCTTTTTTTACTGCAATGTAGTATTCCACTGTGTAGATGTACCACAGTTTTCTAATCCACTCATCTGCTGATGGGCACTTAGGCTGTTTCCAAATCTTAGCTATGAACATAGAAGTGCATATATCTTTTCTCATTGGTGTTCCTAGTTTCATGGAATATATTTCTAGAAGTGGAATCACTGGGTCAAATGGGAGTTCCATTTTTAGTTTTTTGAGGAAACTCCATACTGTTCTCCTCAGTGGATGCACCAGTCTGCATTCCCACCAGCAGTGCACAAGCGTTCCTTTTTCTCCGCATCCTCTCCAGCAGTTCTCATTTGTTGATGATAGCCATTCTGACAAGCGTGAAATGGTACCGCATTGTCCTTTTGATTTGCATCTCTTGGGTGATATTTTTGCATCTCTTTGAGCATGATTTCATATGTTTCTTGGCCTTCTTTATGTCCTCTTTCGAAAAGTATCTATATAGGTCTGTTACCCATTTTTGATTGGGTTATTTATCTTCCTTTTGTTAACTATGAGTTCTCTGTAAATGTTGGAGATTAAACCCTTATCGGTGATAACATTGGCAAATATGTTCTCCCATACAGTGGGCTTTCTTGTTGTTTTGTTGATGGTTTCTTTTGCTTTTCAGAAGCTTTTATTTTGATGTATGTAGTCCCATTTGTTTATTTTCTCTTTAGTTTCTATTGTCTTAGGAGCTGTATCGGTGAAGATACTGCTTTGGCATATGTCTGAGATTTTGCTGCCTGTGAATTCCTCTAATATTTTTATATTTTCTTCCTTTGTATGAATTTTTTTCTTTTAAGTTGTAATATATAACTGTGATTCTTATTCTTACCATGTGCAAATTAAATTTATGTAGACTAGTTAGTGATAGTAGGGCAATAGAATGATCTGAAGTATTAGATTGCATAATTAACTGATAAATATGAAATATTGTAGTTTTTTTAAAATTATATCTTTATTATTCAGATTATTACATTTGTTTCTCTTTTTTCCCCTTCATAGCACCCCTCTACCCAGCTCCCACCCCTCCCACTGCCCTTAGCTCCCTCCCATTGATCTCATCCATAGGTGTATGATTTTTGTCCAGTCTCTCCCTGTACACCCCTCACCCCTTCCCCCCTGAGAATTATCAGTCCACTCCCTTTCTGTGCTCCTGATTCTATTATATTCACCAGTTTATTCTGTTGATCAAATTTTTAATTCACTTAATTTTTAGATTCACTTGTTGATAGATATGTATTTGTTGTTCATAATTTTTTGTCTTTTACCTTTTTCTTCTTCCTCTTCTAAAAGAGTACCTTCCAGCATTTCATATAATACTGGTTTAGAGTTGATGAACTCCTTTAGCTTTTTCTTATCTGTGAAGCTCTTTATCTGCCCTTCAATTCTGAATGATAGCTTTGCTGGATAGATTATTCTTGGTTGTAGGTTCTTGCTATTCATCACGTTGAATATTTCTTGCCACTCCCATCTGGCCTGCATCGTTTCTGTTGAGAAATCAGCTGACAGTCTTATGGGTGCTCCCTTGTAGGTAATAAACTGTTTTTCTCTTGCTGCTTTTAATATTCTCTCTTTGTCTTTTGCTCTTGGTATTTTAATTATGATGTATCTTGGTGTGGTCCTCTTTGGATTCCTTTTATATGGGGTTCTGTGTGCTTCCTGGACTTGTAAGTCTGTTTCTTTTACCAGATGTGGGAAGTTTTCAGTCATTATTTCTTCAAATAGGTTTTCAGTATCTTGCTCTCTCTCTTCTTCTGGCACCCCCACAATTCTGATGTTGGTATGCTTGAAGCTGTCCCAGAGTCTCCTTACATTATGTTCACATTTTTGGATTCTTTTCTCTTCTTGCTTTTCCAGTTGAGTGTTTTTTGCTTCTTTATATTTCAAATTTTTTACTTGATTCTTGCCTTTCTCTAGTCTGCTGTTAGGACTCTGTATAATATTTTTTATTTCAGTCAGTGTATGTTTAATTTCTATTTGGTCCTTTATCATCTTTAGTAGGACCTTTTCCATCTCTAGTTGGCTCTTTTGCATCTCTAGTTGGTCCTTTTTCATTTCCTCTTGAGTCTCACTAAATTTATCCAATTTTTCTAGCATATTCTTGAAAAACCTTATAAGCGTGGTTTTGAACTCTATATCCAGTCGTTTTTTTTCTTCCATTTCTTTTGTTTGTGATCCCTTCCCTTGTCTCGGCATTTTCACTATGCCGGGGAAACTTCTGTGTTGGATTCAGCCTTATGATAGCAGACGCAAAGCCGCAGAAGCCTCTGTTGAGCTTGGGAGGGGTGGAGTCTCAGGGCTTAAGGGACCGCCTTGCCTTCCAGTCGCCCCGCTCTCCACTGCCCCTGAGTCTCACGTGACTGGGTAATCCCTGGAGTGGTCCTTGTGCTCGCGCCCCAGTGCCTCTAACCGCTGCCTTTCCAGCTCCCCTGCGCACTAGGACCACACGAGTCTAGGTCCCCAGGGTTTCGCCCGAAACCGGGGCCCAGTGGACTCAGAAGTGGCACAGTTCGGAGGGTCTGTCTCCCGCCCACTTGAGAAAGCCAGCGGCACAATCAGCAATCTCTCCTGCGCGCAGCACCGTGCGCGTGCGAGACCAGACTTGATCTTCTGCGATTCCCCTAAATTTCCGTGCACCTCTCCCTTTTCACAGTCCAAACTCCCCCCGTATGAGTTTCGGCTGGATCTGGGGTTTAGTGTCGTAAGATAAGGGGTTCAATGCCATTGGGAGTCTCCGTTTCCCTCCCGCCAGAGAAAGCCAGCCAGGTACTCCGGCACCCGCTCTCTCCTCGCACGCGTCTCCGTACTTCAGCTTTTTGCAGCTCCTCTGGGTCTCTGTGAGCCCCTCTCTTTCCTTCTAGCTGTAGAACTTCCACTCAGCCAGCTTTCCTGTGGTTCTGGATGATGTCCGTTCTGTCTTTTAGTTGTAGTTTTGAAATTGTTGTGCGAGGCAGCAGTGTAGGTGTTTACCTATGCCGCCATCCTGGATTCTCCCTGAAATATTGTAGTTTATATTTATAAATCAGAGATAGTTCAACTTAGTTGTTCTGCAAGCAAAAGTATAAATTTAATTTTTTGAAGTGATCGGTTATGTTTTAATTATCTGTAGTAAACATTTAATTTCATAATGGCATGGCTTTAAAATTTAGACTAATTCTAGATAGCCTGCCTTTTAAAAAAATTGATGCTGAGATACTATAAAAAAATTCAATGTGATTAAAGTTATTTTTTTTTAAGTTTTTTATTTCTTGAAAAAGTTTTAATAAGTTTAGGAACTTTGAAATTATTATTTAAAAAGATTATTTATTTAGAGAGAAAGAGAGGAAGAGAAAGAGAGAAGAAGAGGATGAGGGAGAGGGAGAGAAAGAGAAACATCAGTTGATTCTGTGACCCTTTCATACTGTAAGAAAAACTTGGTTGTTTCCCTGTTTTTACAGATCTATTTTATTATTACTTGTATTTGTTTCTATCATTTTCTCTAATAAGTAACATTATAATAAAAATAAGTCTACTCTTGGGACTCATGAGCATAGAAATACATTCCTTTAAAATAATTTATTTCTCAAGTTTGAGAAACTTTATACTATACTACTCTATTTCATCTATTCTGGGGTGCAACTTCTCAGAGCTGGGATACATCTTAAATTGATATCATAATTTCAAGTGCTAGTGTTTTTTTCTTTCTTAGTGTTTTATAAAATAATAATGATTATGTCTTCAATTTGATGAAATAATGGTAAATTATATGACTTAGCTGCATAAGAGTAGGAACTTTGTCGATAGCCATACCATAAATCCATCTTTACCAAAAGTAATAATGAGGTAGCCTCTTATCTGTAACAGTTTTTCTGGCACCCTACCAAGTATGTTGAAGACATACATTTCTCTCCTTTAGTACCTTACTAGAGGCCTGGTGCACATATTCATGCATTGGTGGGGCCCCTTGGCCTGGCCTGTGGGAATTGGGCTAAAACCGGCTCTCTGACATCCCCCAAGGAGTCCCAGATTGTGAGAGGGCACAGGCCAAGCCAAGGGACCTCACCAGTGCACGATCGGGGTTGGAGAGGGATTGTGGGAGGGCTCCAGGGCATGTCCAGCCTGTCTCACCCAATCCCGATCAGCCAGACCCCAGGAGCAAGAGCTAACCTATAGTTGGAGCATTTGCCCCCTGGTGGTCAGTGCATGTCATAGCAACTGGTCGAACACTTAGTATATTAGACTTTTATCTATCTATCTTTCTATCTATCTATCTATCTATCTATCAATCAATCAAAGCCTAAGTGATCATAATGACTGAACAACTAGAATGACTCAAACAACTGGTTGCTTTGATGTGCACTGATGACCAGGGGGCCGACGCTCAACACAGGAGCTGCCCCCAGGTGGTCAGTGTGCTCCACAGCCAACCTCCCATGGCAGGCGGCTGGCCAGCCTCCGCAGCTCCTCCCCCATACCTCTCTTTTTCCCCCCTTTTCCTCCTTCCCTCCCCCCCACACCCCTCTCTAGCCCAGTCCCTGCCCTGGCTAAGGCTCCAGGCACAGGGCACTAGAAAATCTGGGTCCAGGAAGCCTGTAGGAGGAGAGCGACCCCAATGCTGATTGAAACAGAGTAGCAGCTTGGAGGGGGTAGAAGGGGCAAGGCAGCAGCCTAACTGGAAAGACGTAAAGTAAGCACCACCGCCATCTTACCTCTGCCACTGCATTGTACCACTCGCCTTCTGTTCCCATCAGCCACTTCTAGCTTGGCCTTGGGCCTTTCCAGGCTCCCACCTGCTGATTGGCTAGCGCTCCTGTGGCTGAGGTAGAAAAGACTATCTGTCTGTCTGTCAGCAACTCTGCCCCAGGGAGTGAGGTAGTCGGAGCGCAGGCAGTGAAGTAGAGCTGTATTTCCACCTCAGAGCATAGCTGGTGTTCAGTTGTTTTGGGGTGCTCTGTCTGTGGTCTTTGCTTGCCGCTACCTCAGCACATCTACACAACTAGATCAGCGACTGCTGACCAACCTCCCACAGTACCCTCCCCTCCTTGCATGAATTCATGCATCAGGCCTCTAGTATAGGATAATCTAAGATAGCCAGTGATGATAAATATACATAGACTGAACTACTGAACAAATGCCAAAAGAATATAAAAAGGGCTTTACATTGATACTCCATGTTTTTTATAGGTGATAAATGTTATAACATGAAGTCAATGCATCTTCTTGTCTATCTTTAACTTTACATTATTCAAGAGTGGACTAGTAGTTTGACCTCTAATTTTTTTTAAATGGTATTATTTTTCAGGTCTTAACTGTTCAAGAACTTGTAGATTTTTCTCCAGTTTACAGATGTTTGCACATTTATTCCGTTTTGGTAAGTATGTGTGTGTGTGTGTGTGTGTGTGTGTGTGTGTGTACGTGTTTTCATTACTCTGTTGGTTTGATTTTAGGGTGATGAGGAAACATTTGAAAATTATTATCGAAAACAAAGAAAGAAACAAGCAAGACTGGTATTGCAGCCCCAGTCAAATATGGTAAGTACATAAAATTTTGAATCGATCATGTTGTTGCTTTTTATCTCCTTACCTGCTTTAATTTCTTCAGAGCTTGCATCGCTATTCATTTAACTATAAATATTTATTGAACACCTACTATTTCCAATAATTGGTTTAGGTGCTGATGGTACAACAATGAGCAAAACAGTTAAGTCCCTTCTCTCATGAACTTACATTCTATTGGCGAAGGTAGACAATAAACAAATAAAATAGACAGTGAATAAATAAAAGGATAAACAAGTAAATATATGAGGTGTTGGGAGTCATCGTTAGTTTCTTACACATGGTGGACTCTGTATCTTGATTAATTTTTTTTAAAGTATTTTTTTAAATTGATTTTTTAAGAGAGAGGCTAGTCAGAACAAAAGTATAGTCCAAGACAAAAATGTAGTGAATATGGAACTGTTCCATATGTTGATTTTGGTGATAGTTACATGACCAGATATATTTGTGAAAACTTACAGTACATGAAAAGAGTGAGTTTTATTGTATATAATTTATACCTCATTAGATCTGACTATAAAACAAAGAAAACAGGAAAACCTAAATGAAGGCAGAAATTGAGATGAGGTTAAGCACTTATCATAAGCTTGCTGATATAATTAGGGAATAAGAAAATATAGAAAATGGCCAAAAAATGTAAAGAAAAATCAGGCAAAATACCTAGATATTAAAGATATATTAACCAAAATTTAAAATTTTATGGTAGGTTTAACAGTTGATGAATTCTCTTTAGTTGATCTGAATTATCTAGAAATCATCAGAGACAAAATGATAAAAATAGAAAAGAACCAGAGTAAACAGAGAGAAGGTCTAACATATATCTAGTTGGAGTTTCAGAAAGAGAAGATAAAACAAATGGGACAGAGGAGTATTTGAGGATATAATGGCTGAGAATTTGCCAGGACAGGTGAAAAGTAGAAACCTATAGAGTCAAGCCTAAGTACGTTTAAATAAAAAGGATTTATTCTTAAAGACCTTACAATGAAACTTCAGAACACCAAAGATAGAGAAAATAGAAAGCCTGAAAACCATTATCAGCTGACTTGATTAATTGATGTTGACTGAATACCCAAAACAACAGACTACGCATGGTTTTCACTTAAAATTGGAATGTTCACCAAAATAGATCATATTCTGAGCCATTAAATACATCTCAACAAATATAAAAGACTTGAAATCATACAGAGTATATCTTCTAACCACAAGGTCATTATCTATATTCAAAAATATAAATAATTATAAACAATATGCAATTGTAGACTATTTGTAAATAGTTTGACATTTATTGTGACTCAGATGAAAAGTCATTGGAAGGTTTTTAGCAGAAGATTTGTGATCTCATTACTATTTGGAAGTATCATTTTAGCAGGTATCTGGAGAATAGACTAAGGATCAAGCCTGAAAATTAGGGAGCCTAATTAGGTAGGAGAATGATCTAATATCCCAGGTGAGAGATGATGATGGCTTGAATTAAATGCTGAGGGGGTGGGCAGTTCTGAAGTCATATTTACTTTTTAACTTGTTTATTGTCTGTCTTATTTTTAGTGCAAGTTTCATGAGGTTAAGGACTTTTTGTTATTTATCATTGTATCCCTTGGTGCTTTAAAAATGTATGCAGCATATAGTAGGATCTCAATAAATATTTGTTAATAAATGTAGTGACTTTTTTGTTCTGGTATGTATTGGTTTAAATTGATTTTTATTTTTCATTTAAAGCATGAAACAGTTGATGGCTATAGAAGATATTTCACTCAAATTGTAGGGTATGTATCTAATATGGAAATAAATATTATTTTTATATTCCGTTAAATGTCAGAACTAATAATTTTGTATTTGGTTTTGAATTTTTTTAACATATGTTATATCGGTAATTACTATTTTTAGGTTCTTTGTGGTTGAAGATCATATTTTGCATGTGACCCAAGGATTAGTAACCAGGGCATACACTGATGAACTTTGGAACATGGCCCTCTCGAAGATAATTGCTGTCCTGAGAGCTCATTCAGTAAGTCAGACAATTTATATCACTAAATTTTTAACTTACTTTCAGAACTTCTGAGACCAATATTGTCAGAAGAAAACTGTACTTCTATCATTCTGCATTTATTTAGTAATTGCTCAGATGTAGAAATAGTACTGTCAGGCTTTCATTTGCTAATATTAGGTTGTGATTTTGCAACTGACTGGGGCTTCTTAAGACATTTTTAGTCCAGTATTATAGAAAACGAAGAATTAAACTGGTCTCATTAATCTCAACTAACCTCTTCATTACATCACTGAAAAACACCATGAATGAAGGGTTTTTTTTTGTTTTGTTTTTTAAATCTATTTTATTGATTTGTTACAGAGAGGAAGGGAGAGAGATAGAAAGTCAGAAACATCGATGAGAGACATCAATCGGCCGCCTCCTGCACGCCCCCCACTGGGGATGTGCCCACAAGCAAGGCACATGCCCCCAGCTGGAATCAAACCTGGGACCTTTCAGTCTGCAAAATGAAGGGTTTTGAATTATCATTCCAAATCTTTGCTTCCAAAATAAATTCCACCATTAAAACTCAAAAAACAAAACAAAACCCAAAGCACAATAGAACTTTTACTTCAATGTTCATAATTTGTTTGCAGTAATGCAATTATAAATTTTTAAAAAAATATGCAATGTCAAATTTTGAACTCATTTGAATAAAGGAACTTTATATAATGAGATATTTTTAATGAATAAAAGTAAAATGACTAAGTATTTTTATAATATGCTTCTTGTGGAAATAATAAATAAGTTAGTATTATAAAGACTACTGAAATTAATGATTGCTCAGTGTAGACTTTTTCT
>JAAGEH010000426.1:506127-634947 GCA_011751065.1 Lasiurus cinereus | reverse complement strand
TTATAAAGACTACTGAAATTAATGATTGCTCAGTGTAGACTTTTTCTTAAGACAATTTCAATAGTTTACCTTCAGTAAAATCTCTTCATACTTAAAATTTTATAACCTTATTTATTATTTTATTATTGAGAATATTGAAAACATTTTAAGATGATTATTAGCTTATATGATATTTATGTTATAAACACACTGCATTTTTATTTATCAGTAATATAGATTCTTAATACACTATTTTCCAGTGAACTAATTTTCCTAACATATTAATAAGAAACAATAAACTTTATGGTTTATATTCAGACCTGCTCTGAATATGTAAAATTATAGTATACTTCCTATTAATTCCATGACAATCAGATACAAGGTCATAATATGTTGAATGCAATATATCACACTCAAATTTTTATTAAATACTGTTAAGGGGACAGTGAATTTCACTATTCCTTTGAAATTCACTATTTTCTTTTGGTAAATTATTAATAAAATACTTAAATTGTCATTCATATGTTAGAAAAAAGTAATATATTTGTGTCTCTTATAAGGCAAATATTTGAGAACTAAAAATATGAGTTATATATATTTATATAAATATAAATATATAATTTTATGTATTTACATATATATATGTAAAACCATTTTTTTCATTTTAAAATAACTAGTAGAAATGTGAATATCATTGCTTTAACCAAAGTGTACTATGTACACATTTTAGGAAAGTCTTCTAATATAATACAGATACTTAGATACTTTATTTTAATGATCTTTCCCTAGGAAATTTTACTAATTAGAGAAAGCCAGCTGTGGATCTAACTAATATCCAAGATTCAAAATTTATTGTAAGTCTGGCAGAGTAAAGGGGAAAAATATCAGGTTTTAATTCATAGTTTTTACCCTAATGACTCTGGGTTTTTTTATTTGTTGTTTCCACTCCTACATCTACCCTATCTCCCACTCTGGCCACAGTCTTATTGCACTGATCCTGATCTTGTTCTGGAGCTGAAGAATCTCATTGTAATATTTGCAGATACTTTGCAGGTGGGTGATACTCTAACATTCAATTAATGGCTATTTTAAGCAATTAAAGATTTATAAAATAATAGGCCATACTCATTTAATTTATTGTGGATTAATGGTAGCAAAATAGTAGTAACCAAATGTTTACTTTATGTATTAGTATTTACCCACGACTTTTCATACCGCTTCCTTCCTTATTTTGAACCTTGGACAGAGCTCATGGAATATTACCATCTTTTTAAATATTGGTCAGTTCGACTAGAAAAACTATTTTTGTAGTTAAAAAAAAATACATGGTGCAGCCCTGGCCAGTATGTCTCAGTTAGTTGAGCACCATCCCATGCACCAAAAGTTTACTTGTTCGATTCCCAGTCAGGGCACATGCCTGGGTTGCCCGCTTGATCCCCAGTAGGAGGCATACTGGAGGCAGCCCATCAAAGTTTTGCTCTCACAGTGGTCCTTCTCTCTCTATCCCTCCCTCCTTCTCCCTCTCTCTCTCTCTCTCAAAATCACTTTTAAAAATCTTAAAAAAATAAAACAACCTAGCAACTTTATTTCTAAACAAACAAAAAAACATGGTGCAGTAGAAAGAACTCTGTATTACAAATTAGGAGATACAAGTTCTGCCTTAGGATGGTGATCATGGGCACTGAAAGTTACACAAGCACTGAGTTAATTTTCTGCCTCTGATATTGAATAATTGTATATCTACAAGTTTTCTAAACTTTATATTCTCATTTGTGAAAAAGATTTATTACTAGTTTTCAGAATTGTTTTGAGTTTTAAATGTGATAATTATGAAAATGCATAGTTTGACAGTTATAGTCACTCATTTCCTTCCTAACTTCAGATGTGCTGACTGTAAGCAAATCACTTTACTTCTTTAAGTCTTTTTTTTAAAACTGAACTATCTGAAAAATCAGTGTCTTTGTGATTTTTCAGTATCAAAGTTTTAAGCTCATCCCTCCTCCTTAGTCACTGATCATAAAGAATTGATTTCATGTTGTTTTCAGGCTTAACCTTATGCGATTTTTTAATGGTTGAAATAATATTTTATGAAATATAGACTAGCATTTTCCAAAGTGTGATAATAGATATTACCTAGATAAGATTTCTCTGATCAAAAATGTTTGGGAAATGCTAAGTAAAGTAAAACAGACTTTTACATTAAAAGCTTTTCTTAGCAAATTTACATCATGAATTTCCAAAAGGAAGGTGCTTATGCAGCATTTTCCCAATATATTTTACCATTGAATCTTTTTTCCACTTATAACATCTATTAGGCTTAAAGCTATATAAATACTAGAGGTCCTGTGCATGAATTCATGCACCAGTAGGGTCTGGTCTTCCTGTGCTGATGAGGGTGGGGTGGGGCTGATTGGGAACAAGGCTGGATAGGGGGAGGAGCTGCAGGCGATTGACTGCCCAGCCCTGCCCCCTGGTCGAACTCCCGGTTGAAAACCTGGTCCAGGGGACAATTTGCATATTAGGCTTTTGTTATATAGGATAATTGTGGAAATGCTAATTTAAACTATTAGCTTTATCATAAGAGTTTTTTTATTCTAGAATAATAATTGTCTTATTCTTAAACTTAAGAAGATTCTATAAGCTCTTTTAATAAATTATTTTATTTGCCTTATATTTTTATTATTTGTATGGCTTATGAATAATAAAGGCCAAAATAATGTGGGGGTTTTTGTTTTCATAAATTTTGTGACAAATGTATCTGTAATACTGATCTCTCTGGGAGGAAAATAAAAAACTTTTGGTAAGTTTTATTGGAGATTGCCTTAATGTTTTAGGCCTATCTCTAAGTAACTTCAGAGAGTTTTGTTATCCTAATGCTTAAAGCTCGGCAGTTCAAAGTCCAGTCAGGGATCATACTTTGCAAACGATTACTAGACTACAAATTGTTATGGATCCATAATAAAAAGGAACTTTTAGTTTGAATATAAATACAACCACATCACTAAGTACTGAGTTCAGCTCAATTGGCATTTTTTTGTAGCAGGACTTTCCTGATGTAGTTAGTAGCATCATTGATTTATATTTTTTCCAGTTGTATTGAGAAATTATTGACATACATCACTATATAATTTTAAGGAATAGAGCCATGATGATAGGATTTACATATATGTTGTGAAATGATTACAACAGTTGGTCCAGCTAACATCATCTTCTCATGTAGAAACAATAAAAAGGAAAGTAAAAAGAAAAAAGGAAAATATTTTCTCTTTGCCATGAGAACTCTTAGGATTTACTCTCTTATCTATAAATCATATAGCACTGTTATAGTTATCATGTTGGACTTATAACTGGAAGTTTGTAAGTTTTGACTATCTTCCTGCAGTTTCTCCTCATCCTAACCTCCATTTCTGGTAACCACAAGTCGGATCTCTTTTTCTATGAGTTTTATTTTGTGGTGTGGGTTTTTTAGATTCACATATAAGTTAGATCATACAGTAATTGTCTTTGTCTGTCTTATTTTACTTAGTATAATACTTTCAGGTCTATCTAGTTGCAAATGGTAGGATTTTGTCATTATTTTATGGCTCAATAATATTCCACTGTATATGTGTATACCACAACTTCATTATTCATCTATCGATGGACATTTAGGTTGTTTCCACTTTGTGGCTGTTGTAAATGCCACTGCTATGAATATAGGGATGCAGATATCTTTTCAAGTGAGTGTTTTCATTTCCTGGCAGTAGAATTGCTAAATCATATGGTAGTTCTATTTTTAGTTTTTTTTTGAGGAACTTCCATGCTGTTTTCCACAGTAGCTGTACCAAATTACAATCTCATCAACAGTGTACAAGGGTTCCCTTTTCTTCACATCCACTCCAGCATTTATTTTATCTTGTGTTTTTTATATTGGCTATTCTAACAGACATGAGGTGATAGCTCATTGCATTTCCCTGTTGATTTATGTGCTGGTGCAAACTCCTTATCTCTTTGTAAACCATAACAAACTGATCTTAGACTGGCACTTTGAGTACAGCTGAATCTAGAGAGTATTTGATGTGGTTCCAAGGAACTCTTTAGAGAATCAAAGAATAGTAATTGGTAACATTCAAGCAATAGAGGCACTAAAAAGTCACAGTGATGGGTGTATAAACCCTTGTAAGTATACCTTTCTAATCTTACAGCTTTGAAATAAGATTGAGGAAGACATACCAGTCCTTACTTATTCAGAAATCCTGCAGTATTTTAATTTCATTGAAAATGGACAAGTTGAGCATTAGGTGGATCTTTTACTGAATTAGTAAACACTGGCTTTTCAAGTTATACCCATTAGTTGAAGAATTGGGGAGGGTCTTTTCATAAAAACTGATTAAAAAATATTGTATGTTATTTGGTTTATTATACAATTTTTAAATGTCATTATTTTTGATGTCATTATTTTGTCACTTAAAACAAAGCTGACTAAATAGCAAAGTAAAAATGTAATACCAGCATATTAATAGTTCTGCCTATTAAGCAGATCAAAAGTAAACATTTACTGATTTATTCACTAACATTTTGAGCATTCACTAAATGCTGGCACCTAGATGGTGCATATAATGATAGAGATATAAAAATTAGTAAGATAGTATGGACTTAAAAATCCCTAGATTCAAGAAATTCAGTTGTAAAAAAAGATGTATAATATAATATACTATTATAGCAATATCTTATAGAGCTTTAGACTCACAGAAGATGTAATAATTAACTTTGATTTCATGAATTGGGAAAGGCTATATACAGAATGTTGATATGTGGGCTGGATTTTGAAAGATGAGTTCAACAAGTAGATTTGAAAGGAGGAGCATTAGTCGCAGAGAAAATAGCACATGTAAGCTATAGATAGAGGTATAATATGGTAAGCATGAGGTGGGTTGAATAGCTTGATGGTGTTAAAAACTATATGTAGCTTATGGGTATAAGCAAAGAAGGGCAAAATAGTGGTCTTGAAACTGATAAAGTAGTTTGACCCAGATTGTGGCACATCTTGTGGGACTTCAGTAAACCTTCTATAGTTTTTAACCAGGGGAATGGCATGATCATATTTACACTTTTAAATGATAACTTTATGAATTTGGGCAGTAGATTGAGTTGAGACACATGGTTGGAATTTCAGTTTAAAAAGCTCTTACAATAGTCTAGGCAAGAGATGTTAAAAAAATGAAATAAAGCAGTGGCTCTGGGAATATTTCTGGATGAAAAAAAGGTGGTAAATGATGGAGAAGAATGATAGATTTGAAAGAGATTCGTAAAGGAGGTGAAATCAAATGAATTTGGAGACTGATGAAATATTTCTTTTCAAGTTTTTTTTCCTGATAAACTGAATTGATGATAGAATTATTAACAGAGATAGGAAATAAGAAAAACACTTGGTTTAGTTGGAATGGGAGGAGATACGTTAACTTTAATATACTTTCTGACAGACTGACTGGAGATGTCTAATAGGTATTAGAATTAAATAATTTGCATTGACAGAGGTATAGTTAGAGATACAGATTTAGAATAATAAACTAGTGTTTGAAGTTAGTAGACTTGACATTGCCCTAGAAAGTTAGAAGAAAAGATTGTGGGATGGAGATAGGACAAAAAAAGGAAACTGGTTACATTATTTATAGCTAAGAAAACAAGGAGAGAGAGTATTGTAGAATTCAAAGCAGTATTTCAAGAAAAAGATATAAGGTAGAGTGAAATCATTTAATTTTATATTTGGGAGGTAATCTGTGTCATTGTTGAGAGCAGTTTTAATATAGAAATGGAAATTAGATTATTGTAGGGTTTGGCTATGAAAGAAGTAACAGGGAGGCAGCTGGGTGGGCACAGAAAATTGAGGGAGGACTTTTTTCTTTTGTTCTTGATTTAAAGATGAGGAGTGATTTAGCATATTTATTTAGCCAAGAGAAAGGAGCACTGCTTGCTTGTGGAAGTTAAAGACATAATAGAGTGAATAGATAATCTGTGGTTCTAATAGGCTGAGATAGGATCAAGAACTAAGATGAAGAGGTAAACTTTGACAGCTCTGTGATATGAGTGAAAATGTTTGATCCTGATATAGGTAAGATTTCAATGAATTTGAAGTTGGGAAGAAATAGTTTTGGAGAGTGTATGTTTGAGGAAAAATGTAAAATTTCCATATGCAACAAAGTCACTCTAACATTGAAGGTGCAAAAGGAAGCTAGCGTGTTTTAGACAGCATATATTTCCTTTTCTTACATCCTATTTAGGGACTTCTTTCAGGGAGAGAGAGAGAAAGAGAGAGAGAGAGAGAGAGAGAGAGAGAGAGAGAGAGAGAGAGAGAAAGAGAGAAAATGGCAAAATTATTCCAGCTTCACAGACTCTTTCTTACTTAATGCAACCTAATAGAAAGTCAAAAGAATTATCTTTTGTCATACTGTTGGAATGGTATATAATGTGATATAGTAAATGGTAACTTTCAAACAATTCTCCAGTATTTCCAACATTTTAAAAATGAATAATTTCATTTAAAAATGAACATTTTAAAAATGAATGTTCATCTGTTTTTTATGTGTGTGTTTTAGGGTTATGGTTTTCCAGTGAACCGACTTTTTGACCTTTTATTTGAAATTAGAGATCAATACAATGAAACACTGCTTAAGAAATGGGCTACAGTTTTCAGGTTAGTCTGAGCCACAGTGCCTTAATGTGGTGAAAAAGTTTGTCAAATGTTAAAGTAATTGATTTTGTATTTAGCAATAATGCTTATAATAATTTTTATTGTAATAAAATATACATAACATAAAATGTACCACTTTAACCTTTTAGAAATGTACAGTTTAGTGGCATAAAGTACATTTACATTGTAACCATTACCACTATCTTTCTCCAGAACTTTCTCATTTTCCCAAACTTAAACTCTATACCAATTAAATAAGAACTCCAATTTTCTTCTTTTAGCCCCTGGCGATCACTGTTCTGATTTGTCTCTATGAATTTGACTAGTCTCAGTACTTCATAAATGTGATATCATACATATTTAAATACATATTTATACTTTTTTTGTATCTGGATTATTTCATTTGGAATAGTGTCTTTAAAGTTCATCCATGTTGCAGTGTCTTTCAAGATTACATTTTTTAAAAAGCTGAATAATATTCTATTGTATGTATATACCACATTTTATTTACAATTGATCCATCTCTGGATATTTCAATTGTTTCCACCTTTTGGCTATTGTGGATAATGGTTCTATGAACATTGGTGTACAAATACCTGTTTGAATCCTGGTTTTCACTTCTTTTGGTTATATACCCAGAAATGGGATTGCTGAATTATATATAAATATATGTTTAATATTTTGAGGAATTGTCATATTATTTTTCATAGTAGCTGAAACACTTATAATTTTTAAATGTACTACTTTTAGTTTTAATCTCTATAGTTTATTTTCCCAGTAAATGATTAGGTAAAAGGCTGTAGGTATTCAAAGGTATTTAGTATTAGAAATTTATGCTTTTAAATTTTGTTTGGGAGAAAAGTGCCATTTTTACAAACAGCATAATTAGATTAAAATCTTAAAGCATCTAATAAGGAAAATTATTTTTGTTTTAACCACTTGCCTCTAGGGTATAGACAAATTATTTTAATATCTATATAATTTTCTATTGCCATGAAAAAAAGAAATAACCCTTCTTTTTAAATTCTAAAAACTTCCCTTCCTTCCACCCTTTCTCCTTCTCTCCTTCCTTACTTTTCTTCCTTCATTTGGGAAAAAAAAAAGTCAATCATGAGATGTAGGTCACCCATAATATGATAGAAATTATGTGTCAATAATATTTGATGAAATTAAACTAGAAAATATGTGAAGCTATTTACTCCAGCGTGGCATTTACCCCATCAATTTTTAAAACTAGACGGCAGACCTTATGAATACTATGATAGAAATCTTTCTTTCTATAATATCTAGGTGAACAAGGTGATGCACTTCTATTAGCACTCACTAGAAAATCCTCATTGAAGTTTTTAGTAATAACATTTCTTAGGAGTGATGTTGGAACAGTGTTGTCCAAAATGGATATGACAGGCTTGACGAATCATGTATAAGTATCAACAATTTTTTATATTTAGTATTTTAGAAATAGAGGTCATGCAGGAGGCAGCCGATTGATTATTTTCTCTCATCATTGATGTTTCTCTCTCCCCTTCTCCTTACCTCTCTCTGAAATCAATTTTAAAAATGCTTTGGTAATAGTTGTGAATTAATAAAAATATTGTCCTTCAGTACTCTAATGATAGTTCAATTCCCTCTTCTTTCTTAACAGGGACATTTTTGAAGAAGATAATTATAGCCCCATCCCTATTACAAATGAAGAAGAATATAAAATAGTCATCAGTAAATTTCCCTTTCAAGATCCAGACCTTGAAAAGGTACAAACTAGTTTTTAATTAAAGAATTTTCTTGAAAATAAACTTAGGGTATTATTGCTACATAATATGAATCTGACACTGTAAGTGAGAATGTCTTTTCTTTTAGGCATTTTTTTGTGTGTTATTTAAGAAAATTAATTATGTTTTGTTAAAGATTATGTTACTACTATGACTGTTACTGTTTTTGGTGAAGTTAAGAAGGGACTTTCCTGGGGATGCTAGCAACAGTTGTCCCAAATGTTAGGTGGTTTCTCTGGACAGGTGTTGCTAATGTTGGGTGGATTCCAAATTAGATATACTAAATGTTGAGTGAATTATAGGAATTAAGTATATTCCAGTGAAAAATAGGACTATTTCTTTGAAATGTCTATCACTGTTGAAGATCTTTTGTGGGTTCTTTTCTAGAAATGTACTTCTACAAAAAATTTATCTTGGTTTAGTTAGAGTGAAGGCAGTAGCCACATGTCGATTTCTTTCTTAAGTAGGAATATGTATTTTTGAAATCAAATGTGTGAATAAAAGACACGATACAGACAGGAAATACACCAGCATGTAGAGTATTCTGGGACTACTGTACATATTATTGCACATGTGTGTGTACACACACGAATACACATACTTGTACCTATCTAGTATTTCTAGGTAGAATCAGAACCTATGCGAAAAGGGTATCATATTTTCTATAATTGTCACCTTTTTATTCCCTTTATACTTGTTTTTTTTCTCTCCTTACCATTCTTTATTATTTTTTCAGTTCTTTATAATTTAGTCATTTTCTGCATTCTTATCCCTTTACAATGAACAGAAGTGAATTCTGAGTAAAATGTGCGAATGGTGATTGTAAATTTTATGTCATATTTTATATATATAAACTAAGCATATTATGTGTAATAGTAAATATAGGACCAAGTAATTAAATGCATAGCTTTTAAATTACAGCTAACAATGCCATTGCGTAAGTCTAATGGCTAGATTCTCATGCACACAAAAGACCAGAATAATTATTCTCAGTTGATATATTTTTAGATTTGAATTTTATTTTGTTATTATTTTTTAACATTTTTATTGATTTCAGAGAGGAAAAGAGAGGGAAAGAGAGATAGAAACTTCAGCGATGAGAGAGAATCACTGGTTGGCTGCTTCATGCACCTCACACTGGCTATCGAGCCCACAACCCCGGGCATGTGCCCTGACCAGAATCAAACCATGACCTCTTGGTTCATAGCTCAACGTTCATGCCAGCCAGGCACAATCGATATTTTTAAAGTCCCAATCAAAGTTGTTTCTTTATAATGTTATCCCTTTAAATGAACAAAATATTCTCCATCTCATGGCTTGGTTTTGTTTAGTTTTGGTTATTGGTAATAAAGTTTATTCAGGCTGTAGTATCTCCATGGTCTGGGTTCATATACCAGCTCTGCCTGTGGCTTATTATGGGCAAGTGACTTACTCTATTTATGGCTCATCTGTGAAGTGAGGAGGTTAAACTAAACAATTTCTAATATTCCTTCAAATTAAACTAAAGTATTATAAATAGGTTATAGTTAAAAGGATGTCAGATTTAGCTTGTAGGGTGCTTCCACAACATATAGTAGGATTAAATGTCTTATGAGTTGTATTTATTGGTCCATGTACTATCATTAAAAAGAAGTTGTATTGTTAAGGTAAAGACAACATGGAAAATTTAAATTTGACAGCTTATAAAGAAATCCCATAAATTATTTAGTAATAATCTCTTGGTTGTGTGTGTATATCATTTTCCTAATTTAAGTATTTTTTAATTAAAACTATTAGGAAAGATCTGAACTCTCTCAATGACAAGTTATTTTCAGTGTAAATTATGAGTGAGAAAAGAGTAAGACTGAACATAAGTGCAAAAATCTGTCTTTTGATAATTTGATTAGAACCCTTTGGCTAAAATAAGGGCATATTTATAGTCTGTCTTTAATGTCATTAAAATAAATTCTTAAAGCTGAAATATCTTCCAAATAGATCTCTCTGGCTAATACGTGGAGAATGGATTGGAGAAGGCCTTAGACTGGTGGCAGGGAAGTTGGCTAGGGGTTTATTGCAGGGAATATTGATATGAAATTGGTGACTTGAGTGAGAGTTATGGCCATGGAATTTAGAAATATTTAGGGGGTAGAAACAATAGGAGTTGGAGATTGTTTGCATATGAGAGATGATGAAGATAGAGGGGTCAAGTATGATAACCAAGTTTCTACCTTGGATGGTGGTAACATTGACCAAGATAGGAAACACAAGAGGAGCATATTTAGGAGTGGACAATAATTACATTTTTGGATCTATGAGTATGTCTCAAATAACATCAAACACAGCTGTTAAATTTTAAGTGTTGCAGCCAAATGTAAGTGTCCAAGTGGTGGTTTGATATATGGATTTGGACTTCAGGAGAAAGATAGGTTTGGGAGATTTTGGCACTTGCATGGTGATTGAAGTCATGAGAGTAGAAAAGATCATCTAAGGACGTATGTATGGAAAAAGGAGAAGATGTAGGATAGACCCTAAGGCATAATAATAATTAAGGGATCGCTAGAGGAGAGATATAGAAAAGATAGAGATATAAGAGGAAGTGAATACCAAGGAAATGGATAATAAGGAAGGAGAGATCATTTAAGAAGCTGTGTCAGATACTTCAGATAAATCAAGTAACATGAGAGCTGGAAAAGTCCCTTGGATTTAACATTCACAAGTTTATTAGTGACCATAGTGAGGGTACTTGCACTGATATAACTAGGTTGCAATGAACAGAGACAGAAGTGTAGATTAGACTTCTTGAAGATAGATAAGTGGCTTTTGTTAAAAATCTTGGAGAGGGTTACCTTTTGGGAACTAAGAATTTGCTAATGGATGTGGCTGATAAAGCAATTTAGCCAAGAAGCACATTGTAAACCATTGGCTGCATACCAGTGTTTGATTGAATAATAGGTAGAAAGCTATTGTTAGGTATTCTAGGAGTTAGGGAATGAAATGGATTTCTTCTTGAATTGGTGTGTGAAGGGAGTCTTAGAATTGTTGGATGACTCGAGCCAGAAAAACCAACTTGACTATTTGTACTTTTTATGGATGCAGAGAATCAGACAGCTGACAGGTAGGCATTTTCTGCAGGATATTTATCAGAACAGAGAGGGATTGATAGAAGCCTGATAATATGATTTGAGAAACAGGAAAATTGCTACATTATTTTCTTCAGAAATATTTTGGTTTTCTTTAAAATCTCAAAAGTAATGTAAAAATATAACAGTAGACTTTAAGAAGCAGGTGTTTATTGTTAAATCAAATGAACAGTCAATTTAATTTTTACATTTTTAGGTGATTAAGATGCCTTTTTCTAAAATTTTGAAAAGAACATTAATTTTTTCTTTCTACAGCAATCTTTCCCAAAGAAATTCCCCATGTCTCAGTCAGTGCCTCATATTTACATTCAAGTTAAAGAATTTATTTATGCCAGCCTTAAATTTTCAGAGTCACTGCACCGGAGGTAAGTTTACTAGTAAGAAATGTATCCTTATCATAGCTACTTATGTGAAACATTAACACTTGATTTCCAGGCCATGACTCTTTAGTAGATTATTATCTCACTGACACATGGGATTAAGTTGTTATTTCTTTTTTAAAAAATATATTTTTTATTGATTTTTTACAGAGAGGAAGGGAGAGGGATAGAGAGTTAGAAACATCGATGAGAGAGAAACATCGATCAGCTGCCTCCTGCACACCCCCCACTGGGAATGTGCCCATAACTAAGGTACATGCTGTTGACCAGAATCTAACCTGGGACCCTTCAGTTTATATAGGCTGACACTCTATCCACTGAGTCAAACCGGTTTCAGCCATATGATATATTTCTAACGTGAATACTTTCTGGAGGAGAGTGTTGTGATGCTGGTTTTCATAATGTCTCCCTCTCTGAAATCCACTCTTTTGAATTTGTATACGGAATACCAGGAAATACCCTTCAGTGTTAAATGCTTTTGAATTTTAAGTCAGAAAAAGGCATAAAGGCAGTTCAGATATGAGTTATTTATTTTTCAAGTTGAAACAGTGAGAATAATAACAGTTTAAAATTATAATTTGTTGTTCTTGTGTCTCTTATTGTAATTATTATTGTTTTGAATTTAAACAACATATAAATAAATGGAAAAAAGAAATGTGTATTCTTCCAGAATAAAAGGGTATTTGGTCTTAGGTCTTACACTGCTTTTTCCTGTAAGTAGGGATTCTTTAAAGAATTTCTTTTCTTTCTTTATTTTTAATATGTATATATATATTTATTTCAGAGAGGAAGGGAGAGGGAGGGAGAGAATCATTGATCGGCTGCCTCCTGCATGCCCCCTACTGGGCATCGAGACCGCAACCCAGGCATCGGAATCGAACTTGGGACCATTTAGTCTGCAGGTCGACACTCTATCCACTGAGATAAACTAGCTAGGACTTTAAAAAAGAATTTCTTAATTTTTGTTCTTGAATAATATGAGTTGGAAGGGAAAGAAGAAGAAAGGAAGACAAATGCCTAATGCATAGCATATGTTGTTCTGTGTGTTTCTTACAAGCCAGTGATTCTCAAAGTGGGATCCCCAGACCAATGGCATTAGTGTCACATGGGAAACTGTTAAATGCTTTTGAATTAGAGACCCTGAGAGTGGGGCCCTTGGTTGTGCCAAGTTCTCTAGGTGATTCTAATGCATGTGAAGGTTGAAGAACCACTGCCTTAAGCTTCATCACATACCTAGCCACTTATTCCAAAGTCTCTAAAGATGTATTTTAAAGACATTAGCTTTTATTTTCAGTCATAAAACTCACTAGAGGTAATATATTCTTTATACAGCACAACATGCAGAATCACAGAGTAGAATCTGGCATTTGAAAAGTAGTGGACACAAATGAGTCTTAACTAAAAAGGAATAACAAACTATTCCAGTGGTAGCTTTCAGTAGTAGAGTTTGAACTGTGAGAGCCACCAGTTGGTTATGCCTATCTTGTTTTTCCTTTAACATTATGAAATTCTGATCTGAGACAGAGACAGTATAATGCAATGATTAAGAACATAAACTTTCAGAGTTAGACCTTAGTTTAAGTCTTTTTATTATTTTTATTTTATTTTTTAAATTAAATTCTTTATTGTTTAAAGTATCACATATGTACCCTTTTTACCCCATTGGCCTCTCCCTGGCTGCTCCCAACCCCCAGCACATGTCCTCACTCCCTACTGTCTGGGTCCATTGGTTATGCTTATATGCATGCATACAAGTCCTTTGGTTGATCTCTCTTAGTTTGAGTCTTGATGCTGATACACACTAGTTGTAGTAGGATCTTGGGCAAGTGACTTAATCTATTTAAATTGCAGTTTCCTCATCTGTAAAATGAGGGAAATAATTCAGAGGGTGGTTGTAACAATTAAATAAGGTAATATACTGTATGTGTATAAAGCACTCAGTGTAGTGCCTGGTACATGCTAGAAACATTGGACTTAGGAGAGGATGGATTCTACAATATTAGATATAAAACTGGTGCTTGGGGTGTTTTATTGTATTTTATTTTAATTTTTAAAAATATATTTCTTTATTGATTTCAGAGAGGAAGGGAGAGGGAGAGATAGACACATCAATGATGAGAGAGAATCACTGATCGGCCTCCTGCACGCCCCCTAGAGGGGATCTAGCTGCAACCTAGGCATGTACCCTTGACCAGAATTGAACCCGGAAACCTTCAGTCTGTAGGCTGACACTCTATCCACTGAGCCAAACCAGCTAGGGCGAGTGTTTTATTCTATAAGCATGGGGGAACTGTTGAAGACATTTTAACTAAGGAATGACATGGTTAGCGTTCTATTGCAGAAAGTTTACTCTGGCCTCAATGTGGATGATAGATTGGAGGGGATTAAAACAATAATCAGTCACATTGAAAAAGTTCAAGAAAAAGATCCTGAAATAATTAGGATCAGCGATGATGAAGAGGAAGGAACATATTCAAGAAGTTTTAAGAGCTTGAAATTAGAGTACTTGGGAAGAATTAGATGAGGAAATTAAGGGGTAGGGAACAACTAGACTTACACATGGGTAGACTTGAATTTGTTTATCTGTTCTCAAATAGATTCTGGTTATAGTCATTCATTTGGAAACAATGATTCATACATTCATTTGTTATCAACTTCTAACATTATAAATGGTGAATGTTGTATACTAATGCTATAACAGAAAAGATTGTCAATTTTTTCCTTCTATCTTTGATGAAAATATTAATCACTTTTGTTAATTCACTATTCAGTTGTCTAGTTAACTCTACAACAGTGCTATTCATTCAACAAAGCTTAGAGATGCTTTGTGTTTGTTTTTTTATTGGTCATTAAAGGATTATGGAAAAAATCACTTTCTATGTTTAAACATATTTTGGAGTTAGATTTTTAGAACTAGAAGATACTTCAGAGCTTTTATAGTACAAATGTACTATATATGTACTATATATGAATAAAAGCAGACCAGAGAATGAAGTGACTTAATGAATAGACATACAATGAATAGTTCTAGAAGAAACATTTGGAACTAATATGATCTTTAAGAAATTTTCCGTTTTCATAAGAATTTAAACAGTAAAATATTTTAGGAGTTTTGCTACACATTAAGATTTCATTAATGTGAAGTATTCTTTAAAAATTAAGGGGAGTACAATTTATAGGCTCAAAGGACAAGGAAAAAATGGTCAGTTAGGATAGTGGTCGGCAAACTGTGGCTTGAAAGCCACATGCAGCTTTGCCGCTCTGTTGACTGCTGAGTTTGCCAACCACTGACCTAGACTCTCATTTCCAATAATTACAGGCTGTTGTTGTTCCTTGTGATTAAACCCCTATCCCAGTGGTCGGCAAACTCATTAGTCAACAGAATGACAAACTGGGGCTCATGATCCACAGTTTGCTGACCACTGAATTAGGATTAAAAACCTAATAGGGGAAATACTGGTTATTGTCAGGTACATCTTGCTGGCACAAATAGTACAATAGATACTGATAGGTTTTCTTTCTCTGCTTTTACTTACGAAGAAAAAGCTTGGCACTTGGCATTCAAGGAAGTTCAGAGAAATTAAAGGAAAGACATTATCTATCATGATAGATTAACTATTTCTCCCTTTCATTTACAAATATTTTACCTGAGAAGAATTTTATATAGGATTTCTTTAAGTATAATTTGAGTGTGAGGAATTGGCAGCTGCCTCTTTTTTTTTTATCAGGGTGGTACTTTGCTTGTTTAGGGACACTATTGACATATTAGAATTTTCTGAGAGTCTGATGCCAAATCACCTTGCAGCTCTTATGATGGCACATTCACTTTGATTTCAGATATAAAGAATTAGAGGAAAATACTCAGATCTGCCAGAATTTGGGTTGGCAGAAATTGAAAAGAGTGCTTGCATTAGAATGGAGTAGTGAGAAGTACCTATGCATTATCAAATCTTGCTCTAGTTGCATTTTAAAAATAAACATAAACTAGTATAAATATTTGTGCTTTATAAACTTGTAAGAGTAATATTTTAATAAAATAAAAAGTAAAGTAGTGCTAAAATGTTAGCCTATGTTTAAGGCAGTAGTTCTCAAGTGGGGTAAATTTGCTCCCTAGGAGGTATCTAGAAATGTGTAGAGGTATTTTGGGTTGTCCCAACTAGGGGGAAGGATGCTGTTTACATCTAGTGAGTAAAGGCCAGGGATGCTGCTAAATATTCTGCAATGCACAGGACAGCCCACAACAAATAATTATCTGGCCTAAAATGTCAATAGTGCTGAATTCTATGTATCCTGTCAGAAAGCTTAATAATACAAATTTTGTTTTTAGCTCAACAGAAATAGATGATATGCTTAGAAAATCTACAAATCTGCTGCTGACCAGAACTTTGAATAGCTGTTTACTGAACCTTATTAGGAAACCTCATATAGGTTTGACAGAGGTAGGTTTATATCCAAATGTTTTACTACATGGAACATCCTGTAAAACTAGCTATTTTAAATTTATTAATGAAGTGGATTTGTTTAAAAATAAAAATGTCAATGTAATTTAAGCAATGTAAAGAAAATGGATTTTTACACAGGGAATAGAAACAGTAGTCTCTCCGTATTCATGGTTTCAATTACCTATGACCAACTGCAGTTCAAAAATATTAAATGGATAATTCCCAAAATAATTCCATAAACAATTCCTAAGTTTTGCATACTGTTTTGAGTAGAGATACTGGCAATTCAGATATACCAAAGAAAAGCTATAAAGTGCTTTAAATGAAAAGGAGAGAGTGCTTGAATTAATGAGGGAAGAAAAACAATTGTCTGCTGAGGTTGCTAAACTCTAAGGTAAGAACCAATTTTCTATCTGTGAAATTGTGAAGGAGAAAGAAATCTGTGCTAATTTTGCTGTTGCACTTTAAACTGCAAAAGTTGAGGCCACAATGCTTGATAAGACAGACAAGGCATTAAATTTGTGGATGGGAAGCATGAACAGAAAACACATTCCAATTTACAGCAATATTTGTGCCGGAAAATATTGAATCTATAAGAAGAATTCAGCAAGGGATCCCCTGAAATGAGTGACCACATTCACATAACCTTTATTATAGTATATTGTTACAATTTGTCTATTTTTATTTTGTTAATCCTCACCTGAGGATATTTTTTCATTGTTTTTAGAGAGAGTGTAAGGGAGAGAGAAACATTGATGTGAGAGAGACACATCAATTGGTTGCCTCTGCATATGTCCCAACTAGGGCCAGGGATCAAGCCTACAAGGCGGTACATGCCCTTGACCACATTTGAACCTAGGACCCTCCAGTCCGCAGGCCAATGCTCTTTCCACTGAGCCAAATTGGCTAGGGCATAATTGTTCTATTTTATTATTACTGATGTTAATATCTTATTGTGCCTAATTTATAAATTAAACTTTATCACAGGTATATATTTGTATAGGAAAAAACATAGTATGTATAGGGTTCAGTACTATTTATAGTTACAGGAATCCACTAGGGTATTGGAACATATGCCCTGCAAATAAGGGGTGGCTACTGTAGTTGAAGATGTTGGATTGTACTAGTATATGCAGATTCCATTGCCAGACCTTACATAAAAAATGAAAATACTTTTTACGTGGTAAATGCATAAAATTTGAAAAAGTACTTTGAAACATTGTTTTGGATTAATTCACAGACTCTTTTTTTTTAAATGATAGTATTCATAAGCAGTATTTGTAGTAGACTTGAACTCACATAATAGTTGTATCCTGTAATGCTATAATTATGCATAAATGGTACAGTTACTGGAAGCAATAATCCTGGTTTAAAAAATCAAATGGCTTTGTGTACATGTAACATAATTTTACTGGATGTATTATGTATTTTCTAGCTAGTGCAAATCATCATAAACACAACACACCTGGAACAAGCTTGCAAATACCTTGAGGACTTTATAACTAACATTACAAATATTTCTCAAGAAACTGTTCATACCACAAGACTTTATGGACTTTCTACTTTTAAGGTATGTGAAAAATCTGAGTTTTTATTTCAATCACTGTAAGCAGACTTTTAAAAATTAAAGACATTTTTTATTATATACATGATTTGATTATATTCCTAACACTTAAAAATTAGAGGTAATCATTGTCAGCAGTGAGCTGATTAATGTCAGTTCCTTTTTGCCATTTTAAACATCTAAATAATAAAGAGCTAATATGCAAATGGTTGTGACGCCATCATGGGTAATGACCCATCAGCAGGAGGCTGTGTGCGCAGCAGGCGTGGGTGGGCGGGGATTTGCGGTGTCGGGGATTTTCGTGAGACTTGCATCCCCTCCCCTGGCGCCCAGCCATGGGGACATGAGGCTTATGTCCTGCTCCTGGAGCCAGGCCTGGGAATGTGAGGCTTGTGGAGGCCTACCTCTTTGGGGTGATGGATCACAGGGCTTCTGCACTGTGATGGCACAGGCCAGGCTAGGGGACCCCCACCTCCACAAGTGCACTAATATTGTGCACTGGGCCACGTCTTATTAATGTGGAGAAAAGTATATTGATTTTGTTTATGTTTTGAAGACTTTTAGTAGTGCTATATTAATCTCACTGGATTTCCATTAATGTCTCACAGTCCAATAAATAATTTTTAATGTAATGTGTATATGTATTTGTTTAGAAATGAAAAATGTAAGATGAATTAGTTGTAAGATTTGTTTTGCATCCTTAATTGGCTCTGATGTGAAGAAAAAGAATTATATTTGCATAAATTGAAGTCCTGCTTTTATATGAACGAAAAGATTTCTGTTTGTGTAATACCATGGGATATACTGAAAGATAAATTAATGGTTGTTTTAAACAGAATGGAACATTAAAAACTTTCATAAATTTTTTTTATAAACTGTTTCAGATTATATTGGTTTGGGGTCATATAGACGGAGTAGACACTAGAGTAGTCTTAAAATATAAATTTCTTTGCACTGAGTATTTTACTAAACTAATATAAACCACTTACTGATCCCTTATCTGTAAATTGTGCTTGCTAGTTTAACCTCACAGCCCTTTCTAAGTTTTCTATTAAAAAGAACTCGTAACTTTCTACTCTTGCTATATTGTAAATTACCCAATTTATCTCCTAAAATTATGGTATAATCACTTACACTTTGAAAATTTAGTCTACTTGTATTTAGAAATACCTAATTAACAGTAACCAGACTTTGAAAGTTCAAAAATGATGCTTGGTTCCTGAGATTATCTGCATGGCCCCCAAATCCTATCCTCCTTTGGTGATTCTTGAGCTCATGTAGTCATAATGATCCAGAAAGCACAAATGCAGATAATACCCAAGTGAGCACTTTTGTAGAATTAGTTGTTAAAACTGAAACAGAAGCTGGATAAAACAGACATTCATTTATCTAGATAGGATAAGTACAGTGATTAAGGGCATTTACTCTGGAGTTAGACAGCTATATGACTTGGACACATTTTTTAATTTTAATGATTCCTACTTTTGTTATCTATAAAATTAGAGTAGCAATATACAGACTGTCCCCAAAATGTGTATATACTTTAACAGCTGATAGCTCAATTTTGAAAATGAAATGTATTTTGATAAACACTGCCTTTGTAACTATTTAAAGTATGTGTATACAGTTTTTGGGACATCCTATATTATCGACCTCATCCAATTGTTATGAGGATTAAAGGGGGCACTTAGCATAGTTCCTCACCGTCTATGATCTGAACATACTGTTAGGTAATGAAAATGTAAAAATATATCCCTGCCCTTCAAGGAGCTCATAGGAGAAGCCTATATAATAAAAGCCTAATATGCTAAGTGTCTAGCCGATGGGTTGGCTGTCCAACCAATCAAAGTGTAATATGCTAATGATATATGCTAAGGCTGCTCAACCTTAGTCAGATGTGCACTGACTACCACAGGGCAGACAGTCAACCGGTCAACCAGTCACTATGATGTGCACTGACCACCAGGGGACAGACACTCCAACCATTAGGTGAACTTGCTGTTGTGGTCTGGCTGATTGGGACTGAGCAAGATGAGCCAGACACTCCCTGGAGCCCTCCTGTGGTCCCTTCCCAGCTGGCCAACCTCCCGTTTCCCTTTCTGCCCTGATTGTGCACAAATTCATGCACCAGTGGGGTCCCTCTCATAGTCCAGGATCCCTTTGGAGGATGTCAGCCAGTTTTGGCCCAGTTGTCGAGGAACCCCACAGGTGCATGAATTCATGCATCGGGCATCTAGTAAACTATAAAAAGATATTTTACAATATGATGTGATAAGTACCATAAATAGGAGAACACTCCACAAGGTTTTGAACACCTATTTATCCAAGGACAAATTGATTCTTTGCTTTTATATCAGATTTTATACAATCTTTCTTTTTCTTTATTGATCACCATCCTTAAATCCACGTGTTATTCATAGGCTGTCAAGAAGAAATTCACTAAGGACTAGAGTTGTAAACATATATAACTGTTAACATTAAATTTAATAGGCTTACTTTGTACTCTGATTAAAACATGAATTGCCTGGACATCTGGTATATCTAGGATTCTTCAATCAATTTTCTTATCAGTTATGACTCAACATGATATCTTAGACTGAGGGATCTTAGAACAACACTTCTCAGAATCTTCCTATTGGAAGGGAATGTTTAGAAATGTTAGCTCTGGTCTATCATCCCATTGTTTTCTTAAGTTGTAGATATTTGGTTGAAACCACAACTGCCATAGAATATTTCTTGGTTTTCTTAGAAATCCAGAAATCAAGTTGAGCCTTTATAAATAGTAGAGCATCCTAGTTATTTTTGTTCTTTGTTTTATTTTCACATAGAACTCAGGAAACCTTTCTGTTCTGTGAGAAAAAGAACTGTTTCAAGCTCAGTATATGAAGGGAAAGTATTCTTCAGTTCTACCTTTGGTCTGTTTCAAGAGGAATTTGTCATAACCTATGATATGAGGAAGCAATTCAACATCAAAATTGTTAAATCAATATTAAAGTGAATTACAGAGGGAGATGGGGGATTTTCATTCATAGTGAATAGTCAGTCTGTTGCCTCTTTCACAGAGAAGATTAAAGTACAGTCTTGATTGCAGACATTAGCATGGATTGCTTAGTTAACCTCTTGGCCAAATGCTTTTCAGTCTAGTGACTCTACCAAACATATCCTTATTTAGTTGCTTAATGATTAGGGGAATAAGCACTTAAAGGATCCTTTTACCTTTGCCTTCTTTTAGCTTCCCCTCCAAAAAGCACACGTGCACACACAAAGTGCTTGATTTATATCATATTTATCTTATGAAATATATAGATTATCTTGTAAATTTGCTTTTTCATGTTGCTAAATCTAGGAGTAACTCAAAAGAGGTAAAGTAAGTAGTTTCTGCCCTCAAGCAGTACCACAGCTTTTTAAAATTAATCTGGACTCACACTGAGAGTTACTCCAGACTAATATAAGACCTCTAACTGAAAAGATTTGCATCAGAATAGAGGGGAGGGGACAGAAATACCATTCCCCTTTTAATATGTGTAGTAGATAAATGAACCCTTCTTTTTCTTTGGCATTAGAGCTCTTTAACTTTGCTCCAGGGAGCTTTTCCAACCTGCCACTTTGAAGAGTCCTTTCCTTTTGAGGACTGGCAGTGATTACAATTGTGGGAGCTAAGGAGGCATATGCTTCTGATTCTTTTTTGGTTTGCCTTTTTCACACCTGTTGGTTACTAGGACTATGATTAAAGTGACAGTGGTAAATTGTCTTTAAGGACTTAAAATTCTCATCCTATGAAGGTAAGGACATAGTACTTGTACTTAAAAAAATGTTTTTCATTGAACTGTAATATATATACATGAACATGTATAATTTATAAAAGCACAGATTCAATGCATCCTCATCAGAATCTCAGCAAGTTATTTTGTGGATATAAACAAAGTAATTCTAAAGTTTATATGGAGAGACAAAAGCCCCAGAATAGCCAACACAGTATGGAAGAAGAACCAAGTTAGAAGACTGATTCTACCTGACTAAAATTTATGTAAAGATAGTGTGGTTCAAAAGATAGACACATAGATCAATGGGATTGGATAGAGAGCCCAGAAATAGACCCAAATAAATATACTTAACTGATTTTTGACAAAGCAACAAAGACAGTACAATAGACCAAAGATAGTCTTTTCAACAAATGGTGCTGGAGCAACTGGATATTCACATGCAAAGAAATGAATCTAGATATAGATCTTATACCATCCACAAAAATTAAGTCAAAGTAGATCATAAATCTAGATGTAAAGTGCAAAATTATAAAATTCCAAGAAATTAACATTAGAGAATATCTGGATGTCATTGAGTGGCAATGACTTTTTAGCTACTACACCAAAGGCAAGATCCATGAAGGACATAATTATCAGTTGGATTTTGTTAAAATTACAAAAACTTGTTCTGCAAAAAGGCATCATCAGAGAATAAGATAATAAACTACAGACTGGGGGAAAATATTTGCAAGAGAATTATTTGTTGCCCTAACTGGCTCAGTGGATAGAGCGTTGGCCTGCAGACTGAAGGATTCCAGGTTTAGTTCAGGTCAAGTGGACATGCCTAAAATCAATAAAAATATGTTAAAAAAAAAACAAAAAACGAGAGTACTGCCAGCTAACAAGCAGTACTTTGAATAAATGACTAAAATATTAGACTAGTAAATGGTCTAATCCTATATAATAAAAGCATAATATGGTAAGTGTCCGGTTGACCTGTCGGCCATTCATCCAAAGTCTGATATGCTCATCCACTCTGACCACCAGGGGGCAGACAGTCAACCAGTTGACCAGTTGCTATGACATTCACTGACCACTAGGGAGCAGATGCTCCACCCGGTAGATTAGCTTGCTACTGGTCTGGCAGATTGGGACTGAGCAAGATGGGCCCAACACGCCCTGGTGCCCTCCTGTGGTCCCTCCCCAGCTGGCAAACCTCCTGTGTCCCTTTGCACTGGTGTGGTCCTTCAGCCTGGCTTGCACCTTCTCGAAATCTGGGACCCCTCGGGGGAATCGAAGAGCTGGTTTCAGCCCAATCCTGCAGACCAGTCCAGGGGACCACACTGATGCACAAATTTGTGAACCGGGCCTTTAATATCTGAATAAATGACTAAATTATTAGACCAATTACATTCTAAAACAAAATGTAGAATTTAAGAAAACTTATTATCTGCTTCTATAAATATTTCTTGTTTGTTGTTATTTTGTCCCCTGTCAGGATGCCCGACATGCAGCAGAAGGAGAAATATATACCAAACTTAATCAAAAAATTGATGAATTTGTTCAGCTTGCTGATTATGACTGGACAATGTCTGAGCCAGATGGAAGAGCTAGTGGCTATTTAATGGATCTTATTAATTTTTTGAGAAGCATCTTTCAAGTGTTTACTCATTTGCCTGTAAGTATAACATTTTTTCAAAATTTATAATTTTGCTTACTGAAGTATATTTTAAAATTTAATTTTAGTTTGATGTTTACTTGTTTAAATCAACTTCCCAGCTAGGATATATTTCCTCTTCCATTATTATATATTAATTTGTGAAGAATCCTAACTTATTCCATTGTTTGAAGTTTTAATTTTTAATAAAAATTTCTATAACTCTCTTCCCTCAAAATCAAAATAAAACTGAAATTGACAGTGCAGACTTAAATAGAAATAAACTCTAATAGAAGTAGTTTTCAAAAAAGTCAATGTAATCAATGGCTTTTTCAGTTAGAAAAGGCCAAGAAATTATTAGATATTTTTCGGCCAGAAATTAAAAGTTAAATAGGAGCATTCTATCCTGATGAAACATTAACCCCAAAAAAACATATAACAGGGACATTTGAATGTGAATAAGCTGAAATATTGGGTTCTTCAGATGAGGAATACAAAGACCAGAGATTATTGTGGAATGAGCATGCTCTCTTTAGATATATTCAAAAGTAATAGAACTGTTAAAATGTGAATGGATTAGTTTTTGTACAAATAAAAGAATAAAAATAAAATAATAAAAAATAGAAAAAATTATATTGATCTTTTTATCTCATGATAAGATATAGCAGAATGCAAAAATAAAGTATTTAATTTGAAACTTATCTAACTCCCTCCAAGTGTTTCCCTTATTTAAAATGGGGGGAGAAGGGGAGAGTTATCTCCTCATCTTTTACTCTTTCCTTATTAGGAGTTGCTTCAAGAGCCAATTAGCTTAGTTTAAGAAAGGTGTTACTAAAAATTATTTTATTTATTTTATTTATTTCTTTTTTCTTTTTTTAAAAATTAAATCTTTATTATTCAGATTATTACATTTGTTTCTCTTTTTTCCCCTCCATAGCACCCCTCCACCCAGCTCCCACCCTTCCCTCTGCCCTTACCTCCCTCCCATTGACCTCATCCATTTTTGTCCAGTCTCTCCCTGCACACCCCTCACTCCTTTCCCCCTGAGAATTATCAGTCCACTCCCTTTCTGTGCTCCTGATTCTTTTATATTCACCAGTTTATTCTGTTGATCAAATTTTTAATTCACTTAATTTTTAGATTCACTTGTTGATAGATACGTATTTGTTGTTCATAATTTTTTGGCTTTTACCTTTTTCTTCTTCCTCTTCTAAAAGAGTACCTTCCAGCATTTCATATAATACTGGTTTGGAGTTGATGAACTCCTTTAGCTTTTTCTTCTCTGTGAAGCTCTTTTTCTGCCCTTCAATTCTGAATGATAGCTTTGCTGGATAGATTATTCTTAGTTGTAGGTTCTTGCTATTCATCACGTTGAATATTTCTTGCCACTCCCATCTGGCCTACATCGTTTCTGTTGAGAAATCAGCTGACAGTCTTATGGGTGCTCCCTTGTAGGTAATAAACTGTTTTTCTCTTGCTGCTTTTAATATTCTCTCTTTGTCTTTTGCTCTTGGTATTTTAATTATGATGTGTCTTGGTGTGGTCCTCTTTGGATTCCTTTTATATGGGGTTCTGTGTGCTTCCTGGACTTGTAAGTCTATTTCTTTTACCAGATGTGGGAAGTTTTCAGTCATTATTTCTTTAAATAGGTTTTCAGTATCTTGCTCTCTCTCTTCTTCTGGCACCCCCACAATTCTGATGTTGGTACGCTTGAAGCTGTCCCAGAGGCTCCTTACATTATCTTCACATTTTTGGATTCTTTTCTCTTCTTGCTTTTCCAGTTGAATGTTTTCTGCTTCTTTATATTTCAAATTTTTGACCTGATTCTTGCCTTCCTCTAGTCTGTTGTTAGGACTCTGTATAATATTTTTTATTTCAGTCAGTGTCTCTAGTTGGTCCTTTTTCATCTCCTCTAGGCTCTGGCTAATTTTATCCAGCTTTTCTAGCATATTCTTGAAAAACCTTATAAGCATGGCTTTGAACTCTATATCCAGTCATTTTTTTTTCATCCATTTCTTTTGTTTGTGATCCCTTCCCTTGTCTCGGCATTTTCACTATACCAGGAGAACTTGTGTGTTGGATTCAGCCTTATGATACCAGACTTGCAAAACCGAAGAAGCCTCTGTTGAGCTTGGGATGGGTGGAGTCTCAGGGCTTAAGGGACCGCCTTGCCTTCCAGTCGGCCCCACCCTCCACGGCCCCTGAGTCTCACATGACTGGGTAATCACTGGAGTGTTCCTTGTGCGTGCGCACCCGCAGTGCCTCTGGACCGCTGCCCCTCCGGCTCTCCTGTGCTCCAGGAGACCACACGAGTCTAGGTCCCCAGCGTTTCACCCGAAACAGGGGCTTAGTGGAGTCAGAAGTGGCACGGTTGGGAGGGTCTGTCTCCTGCCCACTCGCGAAAGCCAGTGGCACAATCAGCAGTCTGTCCTCTGTGCAGTGCCGTGCACACCACCAGTCCTCTGATCTTTTGCGACTCCCCTAAATTTCCGTGCATCTCTCCCTTTTTACAGTCCAAACTCCCCCCGTATGCATTTTGGCTGGATCTGGGGTTTAGTGTCGTAAGATAGGGGTTCAATGCCTTTGAGAGTCTCTGTTTCCTTCCTGCCAGAGAAAACCAGCCAGGTATTCCGGCACCTGCTCTCTCCACGTGCAGGTCTCCGTACCTCAGCTTTTTGCAGCTCCTCTGGGTCTCGTGAGCCCCTCTCCTTCCCTCTAGCTGTAGAACTTCCACTCAGCCAGCTTTCCTGTGTTTCTGGATGGTGTCCGTTCTGTCTTTTAGTTGTAGTTTTGAAATTGTTGTGCGAGGCAGCAGTGTAGGTGTTTACCTATGCCGCCATCTTGGATTCTCCCCCTAAAAAATATTTTAAAAGGATATCTTTTAAAAAATATGTGTATACTAGAATTTGTGCACCAGTGGGGTCTCTCAGCCTGGCCTACAGGATTGGGCCAAAACTGGCTCCCTGACATCCCTGGAGGGTTCCCTAAGGGATCAGGGTTGGGGAGGGATGCGGGAGATAGGCCAACTGGGGAGGGACAGTGGTAGGGCTTCAGGGTGGATCCGGCCCATCTCTCTCAGACCAGATCAGCTGGACCCCAGCAGCAAGCTAACCTACTGGTAGGAACATCTGTCTCCTGGTAGTCACTGCACCTCATAGCAACTGATCGACCAGTCAACTGTCTTCCCCTTGGTGGTCAGTGCACATCATAGCAAGCAGTTGAGTATCCTTAGCATATCATTAGCATATTATGCTTTGATTGTTTGAACAGACAACTGGACTTAGCATATTAGGCTTTTATTATATAGGATATGTTTATTGATTTCAGAGAGGAAGGGAAAAAGAGAGATTGAAATATCAATAATGAAAGAGAATCATTGGCTTCCTTCTGCATGACCCTACTGGGAGCCAAGCCTGCAGCAGGTGCATGTAACCTGACCGGGAATCAAACCATGATCTCCTGGTTCATAAGTTGGTGCTCAACCACTGAGGCATGCTGGCTGGGCTAAAAGAATATCCAAAAGGAAATTATAATGGTGGGTCTTTGCTAAAGAACTTAGAGAAGCTTACTCAAGGATGAAATATTTTTAACTGCTATCCTTGAGTTAAAAAGGGGAATCTTTATATATATTCAAACTTTATATCAACTAATTTCTAAAAAGTGTTCCTCATGAAATATGCATTAATTGCTGAATTAATTTGAATTCATTTTGTCAGTGTACATCTTCATGCTTCTCGCCAAAAACAATCTTCAGGAATAAACAGATGCTCTTTCAGTTGTTCGTTTACTGTCTTCTGATAGCTCCAGAGGCCTTTGTCTCTAATGTGTACCAGTTGCTCTCTGGATAGTTTAGATCATGCATAGCTGTTACCCAGGAACTTTCCTTCTCTACTCTCTGGGTTGAGAATTGTTTCCTGGATTCTTTGTGTTTTTATTATCTTACTGGTTGGTTTTGTTGAACTGCCTCAATAACTTCCTCCCGAGAGGGAAGTTCATTATTTAAGTCCTTGCATATTCTTACACCCTCATGTTTGATTACTATGCTTGCATTGCAAAATGGTACATTTTAATGATGATATAAACTTGATACTCTGAGCTGGATTCTTAGATAAGAAATGAAGATGACTATGCTATATCACAAAGCTGCTGCTTTAATAATAGTTCCTGGAATGCTTCAACCTGAATTCTGTGGCTTGGCTATCTACTCAGTCACCACACAGGAAATTACATCTCCTCTCTCATTTCCCTTGCTTTTCTTACATTTGCTAGTGAGGGAATATAGGGCCTTCTTATTTTTAACAATTCTCTACTGAAACCGATGTCTGACTTCCACTTTGCTGTAATCAAGTAGATTTAAGTGTTAGGAATAACCTCTCAGTTCTCAGTCAGTACAGACTAGCTTCCTTCTCCTACTCAGCCACAGTGCATGCAGCTTTCACCATTCTATCTACATTTCTGATAGCATCAGTAGCCTGGAAGCAGAGGCATTTCTTCAAAATCTTGACTTCTTCTAGAATTTCACTGCTCTGCTTGTCCTTGCATTATATTTCTGTCTATTAAAAGTAGGTTAATGCTATCATGGGACTGCTGTGACAGAAACAATACTTGCAAAAAGCTACGAATCTGGGTATTACGTGTCATCTAAGACCATGTTCAGAAGGTTGCTTAAAACAAAACAAAATGGAAAAAGGCCATCAAAGTTGGATGAGCCGTTAGTTGGGATAAGAAAGTTTTTTTTGTTGTTGTTGTTAAATAAATCTTTATTATTCAGATTATTACAGTGTTCCTCTTTTTTCCCCCCATAGCTTCCCCACACCCGGTTCCCACCCCACCCTCTGCCCTTACTGCCCCTCTGCACTGTCCTCATCCATAGATGTATGATTTTTGTCCAGTCTTTTCCTGCACCCCCCACACTCTCTTGCCCCTGAGAATTGTTAGTCTACTCCCTTTCTATGCCCCTGATTCTATGCACCAGTTTATTCTGTTCCTCGGATTTTTAATTCACTTGATTTTTAGATTCACTTGTTGATAGATATGTATTTGTTGTTCATAATTTTTATCTTTACCTTTTTCTTCTCCTTCCTCTTCTTACAGAATACCCTTCAGCATTTTAGGTAATACTGAATTGGCGGTGATGAACTCCTTTAGCTTTTTCTTATCTGTGAAGCTCTTTATCTGCCCTTCAATTCTGAATGATAGCTTTGCTGGGTAGAGTAATCTTGGTTGTAGGTTCTTGCTATTTATCACTTTGAATATTTCTTACCACTCCCCTCTGGCTTGCATAGTTTCTGTTGAGAAATCAGCTGACAATCGTATGGGTACTCCCTTGTAGGTAATTAACTGTTTTTCTCTTGCTGCTTTTAATATTCTCTCTTTGTCTTTTGCTCTTGGCATTTTAATGATGATGTGTCCTCTTTGGATTCCTTTTGTTTGGGGTTTTGTGTGCTTCCTGGACTTGTAAGTCTATTTCTTTCACCAGGTGGGGTAAGTTTTCAGTCATTATTTCTTCAAATAGGTTTTCAGTATCTTGCTCTCTCTCTTCTTCTGGCATCCTCATAATTTGGATGTTGGTAAGCTTGAAGTTGTCCCAGAGGCTTCTTACACTATGCTCATCTTTTTGGATTCTTTTTTCTTTTCCAGTTGGGTGTTTTTTGCTTCTTTGTATTTCACATTTTTACTTGATTCTTGCAATTCTCTAGTCTGCTGTTGGATCTCTCAATATTCTTTTTTTATTTCAGTCATTGTATGCTTAATTTCTAGGTCCTTTTTCATGTCCTCGAGGGACTCACTAAATTTATCGGTGGTTTCTAGAAAATTCTTGAAACACCTTATAACCATGGTTTTGAACTCTATATCCAGTCGTTTACTTTCCTCCATTTCTTTCATTTGTGATCTGTTTCTTTGTCTCCACATTTTGGTTGTTTCCTTGTGTTGATAGCGTGGCTTTGTGTGCTAGGTTTCCTATAGGGCCCAGTGGCTCAGCCTCCCCAATTACGTGAGGTGGACACTCTTGGTGTACCCCTTTGTGGGTTGTGTGCACAGTCTTGTTGTAGTTAAGCCTTGATTGTTGTTGGTATCACTGGGAGGAATTGACCTCCAGGCCAATTGGCTGTGAGGATCAATTGTGTCTACGATAGGAGAACTTCTGTGCTGGAGACACCCTTATGGGGCAAGACTTGATTCAGTGAGGCTTTGGTGTTCATTGAGTCTGCCCCCTTGAGTATGTTCCTTACGGATCTGAGGAGTTGTAATCTGGATGGTCCCACTCTGACCACTGGGTACACTGGCTCTTGGATCTCCAAGGAGGTGCAAGTTTAGCTTCTGCCTGAGGCCACCCAGCAGGAGCTATGGATAGATCTGCAGATTTCTCTTCTTTGATTGTAGTTTGGAGATGCCCAGATGAGACCCACCTGTGAAGCAATGCAAGCTACTGTGGGGCCTTGGACCTTCTTTTGGAAGTTCTGGGGCTCTCTGGGGCTTTTTCCTCATTTATTAGGTAATTTTATATTGCAAAGGGTCAGGCCATTCATATGCAAAAGCCTCTGTTTACAGCTGGGGTGGGGTTGTAAATTGGGTGAAGCGGGTGTCTCAGGGAATCAGTAGGGTGGAGCAAACAGCAATGGCTGACCTTCAGCCCTGCCCTAAGAGACTCGGGGGTCTCAGTGTCATATGGTAATCACTGCAAGCACCTCTGAGGAAAAAGCCGCCTTCATATTCCGGCCTGATGCCAGACAGTCCAGTTCCTGCCCCCTCCTGTTACCCCTCTCCGTACCAGTGTGGGTCCTCAGAGTCTCACCCAGAACTGGAGTTCAGAGCAGTTAGGAACCTGTGTCTCCCTCCCGATTGAAAATGACAACGGATTCCTCCGTTGCCAGCCCTCTCTGAACGTGTGCCTCCAAACCTCTGCATTTTACTTCCGCACCTCCTCTGAGTCTCAGTGTGCTTTTCTCTTCCCTTCTAATTGTAGTATTTCCACTCAGCCAGCCTTCCTGTGGTTCTGGATGATGTCCTTTTTGTCTTTTAAGTTATAGTTTTGAAGTGGTTGTGCATGGCAGCAAGTTCAGGTGTTACATATGCACCATCTTGGTTTCTCTTCTAATCGGGATAAGGAAATTTTGAGTGAAATAAAAATATGCCATAAATTATAGGTATCCTGAGATTTTCCCAGTTTGTGGAATTTCCTAACTTTAGGATAGTAATTGAATTCTGTGTAAGCTGTGTGTGTGTGTGTGTGTGTGTGTGTGTGTGTCCGTGTCCCCATGTCCTTATGATTAGAAATTGTTAGGAGGAGAAAAGCTTAAGAAGAGAGAATTCATAATTGTGGGGATTGTGGTTAACTCATATAGTAACCAGTTCTTTTGGGGCTATAACTATTTAGATAGTAACAGAATTGAGAGCTTGAGAGGAATATAGAAGTGCAAAAAAATATTTTGGAGAATTTTAGGGAGTGTTAGAGTGAGTATATTTTGATAAGCTTATGAATGTTTTTGGCATAATTTCAAAAATCTGTCTTCAAGATGGTGTTAAGGTTATTATTAAAACTCACTAAAGGAATCCATCTTGATATTTAAACCTTATAACTCATCCATTCTCTATTATTGGGAATCTGAGATATTTCAATGTATAACATTTCAGTGTTATACAGAGTATTCAGCCAGAAAATAGATTAAAACCTATTTTACTATATATAAAGGAATTTTTGTGCATTTTAAAAATCATCATGGGGTAATTTTCATGTTTTATACTAATGTTATAGGTATGTTTCCTCCCCTGATTTAATAACATTCTTTCCATTAGAGCAAAATGTAGTTTAATACAGTAAAACTTTAGATTAGTGGTTCTTATATAAAATAGAAGGAGGAATAATAGATTTTTAAAATTAGTGTCTACTTTTTAAATGGGCACCTTTTTTCATATTTCATTTGAGAATTTGTTTCTAATTTTAGTGTTTACTCCACATTTGATGAAAGTCCTCACTCTTTCAGTCTGTGTGTTTTCAAAGACATAAATTGTGGCTCTTTAGGAGACTGATTCATTAAAATACTTTCCTTCCTCTTTTGCCTTCCTTCTGAAAGACTATTTCACAATCTCATAACTAAATTTATATAGCAAACTGAGAGGCAGTGAGTTTGAATACTGTTGTATTTTATTGCCTTTAAGTTAAATAACTTTAGACAACCATACAAAATCAGAATTAATAAATTCACTTACCATTGTTAGATTTAATTTCCAAATTGATCACAATTGAATTTCGTTTTCCCACTATTTTCTGGCAAGAATTATATAACCTTTTAAAACAAAACCTGCTATCAATTTAAAGAATAATAAATACAGCAGAATATTTCCAAGTCTATATATTCCTTTTTACTTACATAAAAAAGTAGTTTATTGTGCGAATTTGACCTTTTATAGGGATGTAAAGGAAAATGGGCTCTCTTGGGATCATTAAGGAAAGTAGAACAATACAGAATGGTTTGTGATTTCAAGAGCATGTTTTTATCTTAAATGTACTTGAGAGAATGAAAGCAATATTGAAAAATGCTTTTAAATAATTACTGTTGAAATCAAACCTTTTTTATTAGATCTTTGAAATAAGAGAATGGTGAAACAGAAATGAAAGCTTCAATGAAAATTTAAGTGTGTCAAATTAGTTTTTAAGCATTCTACATTTCTCCTATTATTATATTGGAGTAGATCTATCAAAACATTACTTTGAAACTAAAACAGTTGAGTAATAATTAATAAAATGTGTTGTATTTTTGTTATCATGTCATTTTATGATATTTCAAAGGAAACAGTGTCTTTAGCCTAATCTATAATAGTAAATTATTTTGAAAATTTGGCTTGACATACAAGCAGATGTGTTTTCTTGATTCCTTTTAAACTGAAGGTTGGTGGTTTGTGGTTTATTGTTCTTGTGATTGGCATTAAAAGCCTTATTTCACAGCTTGCAGCAAGGGACTATTGGGTAAAGAGTGGCTGTGTTCCACAAACTAAATTCAAAAAATGTCAATCAAGGTCTCACATAGGTTACTTAGAGAATGAGTTTTCTTACTGATTTCACCAAATGTCGCCTCATGCTGTCTTTGATTGGCACAGCCTGGCAGGGAGGATGGATGAATCTGTCACCGACTGGTTAATTGTGTTGCTGGTCTCAGTCTGACATCAGGTCTTTGACTCTTAAGTGGCTCAATACAAAACAAATTAGCAGATTGTAGTCATATTTCTCATTCTATATGCTTTGACTTTGTTGAATGCAGTCCATAAATCATATTGACTGACACACAAGTAAATGATGAAAGCTGCTTTTGAGACATGGATCTAGAAAGCAGCACTGTGAAGGTGCCATGGAAGGATGCATATGGTTGACCCTCTGGGAATTTCCTAGGAGCCAAATGTCTCTTTACCACAATTGTTCTGAAAAGAAAAGCTTTTGGGTAATGCAAAAAGGCTCTAATATGTCAGCAGATTCTCTTTTACAAGTTCCTTTGAAATATAAGAAGTTTGTCTAAGGGTGTTCTCTCTTTGCAAGTTGTTTTTCAGCAAAATGTTAGAACTGGGTAAAAAAGTAGTTACCTTTAAAAGTTGGCAGGTGTTTTTACTTATTTATTGAACTTTGTGTTGTTAAAGAGAAAGAAAATATTAGTAATAGTTGCAATTAATTTTTCAGATGAGGACAGCAGAAATTTCTAGGTATTTGAAATTTGTTAAATGTGCTATATTTTCTGAGTCACTTCACTTAACTATTTTGGCTTTGTTTGTTATAATGTTAAAAACCAAAAACAGAGCATCTCTATTTCTAAAGGTAATTGTAAGACAATTTAAATTATTTTTGTCCTAGAATGATATATTAGTAAGAACATCAACAATAATAGGAATAATAGTGTTCAGAAAGGGTGTTTTGATTTTATCAAAGTATGCTAAGGTCTACAGGCATCAGAAATGAATTACCAAACATATTTTTGGGTGTGCAAAATATTTGAAAAATTAAGAATTTCTTATTTATAGCTAAAGATAAGTATTAGGTGAAATGTAAGAATATTGTTTACCTTTTATAGTTAGGAAGTAGCCATTTTAAAAAACAATACATAATCTGTTAAAAAATTAAGAATCTGAGCCCTTGATATTAAGTTCCATTTTGAGCTATGCAAAGGATGAATTTATTTCATTTGAGAACAATAAGTCTCTACTTAATATGCATAATTAAAGAAATTTAATATAGAATTTTATTAATGCATATGTGGTTTAAACAAAGGCTAAATTCATGTGTGTGCATGTGTGTGTTTGTGTTTTCATTACCTCTTTCCACTAGATTTATAGAGTAGTATATTTCTGTACTTTTACCATCATTTTTGGCTCCAATACTATTGCTTTATAATCATTTGTAGCATCTGAACTCATGTTAAATTTTAAAGATCACCTTAAAATAATACCACTTACATTGTGCAATATGTTTGCTTATGAGATGAATATAATAGTAATTTTGTTTTGGCAATTTATTAATCTGCTTTTGTAGTTAGTATATTATAATAGCAACATAAGTAGGACATGGAGCTGATTTAATAGAGAAGTACATTAAACTAAAATGCACTAGTTGTTCCATTATGTCAAAATGACATTTCCATTAAGTATTCTTGAGCCTATTACATTGTAATTAAATTACATGGCATTGATTTCTCCTTTTCTACTCCTCCCCACCCCCCTATTCATATTGATATTATTCTGCTTTGGGAATGTAGCTGCATGTCTCCCAGACTAATTCCTCTTGAGTTTGAGGGATCTGGAAGCATGCTGGGTTTTGCATTGTTTGTTACATTCCTTTTTGACAGTTCATCAGTATCTGTCAAATATATTGTTTGCGTCGGCTTTAATCCCTAAAGTTTTTGATTGAGAAATTGACATTCCATTTCAGATACGCAGTTTTTCACTGTGCACAATGTCTAAATACTAAATACTCATTCATAAAAGTTGCTTGTTTCTCATCTGACTTTAAATCTGTAACTTGAACAAATGTAGTTCTAGTAAATATCACAAAGATATATTTATGTTATTTCTTTTCTAACACATCAACTCTATGTAAATATTTTTGTACAAATATATTGTAGCATATATGTTTGGGAGATATTTTGTAGCTAAAGAGTTTTTGTGATAAGTAGAAAAAATAATTATTAAATATCACTGAGTAAATATTAGTTAATGCAAATGAAGCAAAACTTGGTACATCTTCCAAACGTCATTATTTCCAACCATATTTATAGTCTTTGAATCTTATTTTGGGAATTGGCCCACCACCAAATCACATAAATGTAGGTTGAAGATAGCCATTTTAGGAGCAGTATTATTCTAGAAAACTTTGAATTTTTACATTATTTTAAGCTTCTAGTTGAAATATAAAGTCTGTTCAAAGAAACAGTTTATACTAAAATGATGTTGTATTGTGATTCAGCTATGTAATCTAAAGGCTAAACATTTAAAAATTGTCATTTTAAAAATTATTTTGAGAAAAATAGAGCCTTAATTAAAGCTATCAATGTTTTAGCAACTTATTTTAGTAGAGACTTTCCTAATGCTTTGTGTATTTAATGAAAGAAAACCACAAGTACTTGTAGTTTTATTTAACTACATATTTCTAAATTATCAGATAATTTAGAAACTTACTTTTTAAACCTAAATGTGGATCTCTAGATGATTTTGAAGTCTTTTATATCCCGATAATTGAAACTATAGTCCAAACTAATGTTGTAATTAGAACTTATGACAAAGTATATTTTTAACTTAGTTAAAATGATAATAACTTAAATTCACTGTTTATTAATTTCCTTTATTTTGGCATGGTTAATTAGGTAAAGAAGAGCTTAAAGAGTATGATATAGATAAAATGTCAATATAAGTTAATTTTATGTCATAAATATCATATTTTAATGTGTTTTAAAATACTTGAGACATTTCAAAAGATCTGAAATAACTTACTTGTATTTTAATTTTCCTATGTGGAGTAAGAGTTTTAATGATATTTATGTCCTGAGAAGGATAGGTAAACAAGAATATTAATTTTAATTCCAAAGCTAAAAGGCACAGCCACTCTGAATGCAGAAATAGAAAGATCAGTAGTGACTCTTGTACTCCTCAAAAAAGGAACAAAAGAATGCCAGATACATAATATTTCTGATACTTTATGTGATATTTTTGTTTGTTTCTTTTTTTGCTTATTTTTGGTTTGGATATTTGTTTTAAACAGGGGAAAGTTGCTCAGACCGCTTGCATGTCAGCCTGCCAGCATCTGTCAACATCCTTAATGCAGATGCTACTGGACAGTGAGTTAAAACAGATAAGCATGGGAGCCATTCAGCAATTTAACTTAGATGTCATACAGTGTGAATGTAAGTACCTTGTTGGTTAAATCTCATGCATTTCTAGGAATCTACATTTAAATTATATGAAACCAAGGGCCTATAGTAGGATAGTTCAGAAAGGAGGGACAAGGCCTAATTGAGCTAAACCTTCAGCAGCCTTAAATTTAGCTTCCTTCTAGGAAGAGAAAACTCTTTTAGCTTTACTTTTAGGGCCTCAAGAGAGAAAGCACTGGAATGGCAGTCCAGACAGGGATCATTACATAGATTCTGTTTCCCCCTTATTCCTTCTTCTGGTCATTCTTGTCAGGACTCTCCAAATGTTTGTCATAAATGAATAAAATTGTTCTTACTTTCCTTGTAAGTAACTTTTTAGATAGTTGCTAGAAGTATGATCTTAGGACTCTGTGTTCCAAATGAAGCTTCTTTTATGTTCTGAATGTTTTGTTCTCTTCCCCTCAAAATTTCTCAAGCCTTTACCATTGCCATTGTTTTCCACTTTGTTTTCTTTAGGTAATGAGGTTGGCATATTCCATAATCTAATGTTGACATTAGCCAGTTGGCTTCATAACCAGTTATGCTATTTGGTTATTAGCCTTGCCATATATGCTTCTGGATGCGATAAAACCTACATTAAATTAAATGCAGGAAATGAGCATACAGAGCAGTGTTTAAGCAGCACTTTCAAATGAATGGTACACTGATTAAATGATGAAAATCCCTGGTTGACAGTTCAGTCAGTCACCATTGTTAATAAGTTGAAAATCAGTGGGGCACAAGAAGGGTTATAAACTATTTCTCTTGAGGCAAGCTTTGCAATAATATATTCTGTGCGAAAGACATTAAAAAATTAAATTTCACCAGATTGCAACTGAAGCAAAAGTAACATTTTTTCAAACAAATATAAAATATTTGCACATTCTTCTAGAAAAAGCCATAATTAATATTAAAAAGAAAAAGTATGTAAGCTCTTTGATCAAGATCAGTTGTTTATCTGTCACATACACACACACACACACACACACACAAATAAATTCAAAGATTTTAAAAACCTATTTTCTTAAAAGAAAGGGAGATCCTTATCAAAAAGCAAAAGAAAGATAGTCTTTCCCTAGGGAATAGGGAGGATTCATTTCCTTTCCTAAAAAACATTCATAATTTTTTATAATTAGAAAACTTTATAATTTATTTTTTTACAAAAACCTGTTATTTATAAAATATTTATTTTGCATTTCCAAAAAAATTTTTTTGACAAGTTTCCAAGCTCCAAGTAATTTTTATTATTCTAGTCTACTAATGGTTTAAAACTAATTTCCTAAAGTTCATTAAAAGTTGTCCATGAGATCATTCCTGTATGACATTGCTCATATAAACATATTATAAAAATACTGCTTGATGCATTTTGTATTATTACATCTTTAATATAGATTTGAGTAATTAGGTGGTTGAAGCGTTTATTGGCATCTGATTGTGTCTTCTCAGTTGTAGTAAGTTCTCAGGTTATGTCTGAGATCCATTCCTGTGGCGCGATGGATGCCATGTAACTCGATTTTCGCCGTAAGTCGGAACCCATCTACATAAGCACCTACATCACTCACATGGATCACTTACTCAGCAGTAATGAAGTAAAACAGTAAAAAAAATTTAAAAGATAACAATTCCTGACCTTTACTTGTGGTAAATAAATAAAAAACAAAGCACCTATGTACATACGTCAAAATGATGGAACTTTTTTTTTTTTTAATAAATAAACGGGAGATGGCGATGTAACCACGTAATGACGCACCCGTGGACCGTCTGTAGATATTTTTATCTAAAATGGAAATTACTGTTTGGCTAGGCAACTTTAGCTATCTAAAACTTCTTTCTGTTCTCTTATCTCCCTCTGTGAAGGGCTAGTCTATGTTTAGAGAAAAGCACATAAAATCAATCTTTGCCTCTCTGTCTTGCCACAGGATAGCTTCTACCTTTTATTACTTTGGGTGGGGTTACTGAGGGCTCCTTTTATTTTTTTTATGTTTTTAATATATTTTATTGATTTTTTACAGAGAGGGAGGGAGAGAGATAGAGAGTCAGAAACATTGATGAGAGAGAGAGACATCGATCAGCCGCCTCCTGCACAACCCCCACAGGGGATGTGCCCGCAACCAAGGTATGTGCCCCTGACCGGAATTGAACCTGGGACCTTCCAGTCCGCAGGCCGAAGCTCTATCCACTGAGCCAAACCAGTTTCGGTAGAGGGCTCCTTTTAAAATGCTTATGTTTTCTTAAAGAACTAATCTTTCTCTTTCTCTCTCATTCTCTTTCTCTCTCTCTCTCTCTCTCACACACACACACACACACACACACACACACACTCCTCTATCTACCTTGAAATCCTCTCTAAAATAACCCTACCAAGTAGTGGTCTGGATACTCTTTTTCTTCAGATATTCTTAAACATCCAATTTGGGGAATTAATTACTTTCAGAAAATGAGTTTCCATATACTACATCACTTATTATTTCTTACATTGAGCCGAAATCATGTTCTCTAAACTCCTCTTGATGAAACTAGTTCTACTTTAGGGCTAGAGACACTGTGAGTCCACATTCTGCCTTTGTGCAAATTAGAAAAGGAAAAAAAGCCTCTAGAGCAGCGGTTCTCAACGTATGGGTCACGACCCCTTTGGGGGTCCATCGACCCCATCACAAGGGGTCGCCTAAGACCATCAGAAAACACAGATATTTACATTACGATTCACAACAGTAGCAAAATTACTGTTAGGAAGTAGCAACGAAAATAATTTTATGGTTGGGGGTCACCACAACATGGAGAACTTGTATTAAAGGGTCGCGGCATTAGGAAGGTTGAGAACCACTACTCTAGAGTTTTCCCTTTTATATGAATTAGAAAAAGTTTACCCTTTTGCCCAACCAAGACACATGGCTTATCAAATGAAATGTGAGCTGGATTTCAGTCTTCCCTCTCCCTCTCTTCTCCGAAGCTGGGCAACCATGTGTAGTAATCAGTCTGATAACTATCTGTGGCAGTTCTGTTTAGAGTCATACAGGAAAACACGAATCTTCATCACAAGTCCGTTATATGAAAACTTCTCCTATAGCCTTTTGAATCTTCTAAGGAAATCAAGAATTCCTCTTACTGTTCTCATGTGATAATGATTTTAGATACAAAGCTCTTTGAAAAAATTGGTTTGACTACCTTCTCTTTAAAGTCTGATACCTAAAATTGAATACAAGAATACTCAGGTGTAGGGGAACCAGTATAATATGAAATTGGACTATCAAATATATTGTTCTATATTCTGGACTTTATTAATAGAGCCCAAACGGTTATCTTTATTGGTTGCCAGAGCATACTCTATATAATCATTCTAAAATCTCTGTATCTTTCGCTCCTTTTGTTATTGTTAAATTCTGTTTTTCTTAACCTATACTTGTATATTGCTTTTTGTTTTAGTATTTTAAGATTATCCTTATTAAATTTTAAGATTTTCCCATAACTGGCCAATTGAGATTTTTTTATATCACAATTTAGTATAATCTGCTCAGGCTTTTTACATCTTTAAGGTCATTAGCAAAATGTTGAAGGAACCCGAGCGTCCCTCAAAACATGGCCCCAGGAGCAGCATCAGCAGCATCTGGGAACTTGTTAGAAAAGTAAGTCTCACCTAGCCGGTGTGGTTCAGTGGCTGAGCATCAACGCAGGAACCAACACCTGTTTGATTTCCAGTCAGGGCACATGCCTCGGTTGCAGGCTGGATCCCCAGTAGGAGGCTATGTAGGAGGCAGCCAATCAATGTCTCTCTCTCATCATTGATGTTTCTATCTTGCTATCTCTCTCATCTCTTCCTAAAAATCAATAAAAACATATTTGTTTTAAAAAGAAATGCAAATTCTGGGGCCCCACCTGCTGAATTGGGAATTCTGGGCACAGGATCCAAACAATTTGTCTTTGAATAGGCCCACCTTCATATGTGATTCTGATGCACAATGATGTGTGAGAACCACATTACATTCATATTGACTTAGATCCATTATAACAAATTTTATGGCTATCTTAAGATTTTGTCAGCCAGTTACTAATTCCCTAATTGAATGTAACTAATAGTTTTACTTAGTTATGAGCAACTTTGTCAGATACCTTCCTGGCAGATAGGGATAATGACCATTGAATTTTTCTCATGTACCAGTATAATTTAGTCTTTCAAAGAAGAAAATTATACTACTCTATTTCATAAATCCATATTGACTCATAGTAATTACTTTCTTTTCAGGAAGCTTAGAAACCATTACTTAAAAGTCTGTGACTGATTCTTGGGATTAACATAAAATCCTACTAGTCTGTTTTACGCTAGTAAGAGATCCAGAGTTCAAGGAGGTCAGGTAGCATAGGCAATAGGAACTGGAGCCCATGAACCACCAAGATCCTGGGCAACTTCAAAAAGGTTTAAATCGAAGAATTTAAGCAATAGTGAGTGAGTATGAACATCAAAAATGACCTTGCCCTACCTAGCCCATTTGGCTCAGTGGACTTAAGGATCTTGGGTTCAGTTCCAGTCAAGGGCACATACCTGGTTTTTGGGCTAAATCCCCAGTAGGGGGCGTGCAGGAGGCAGTTGATCAATGATTCTCTCTCATTAATGTTTCTATATCTCCCTTTCTGATATCAATAAAAATATATTTTTAAAAAAGAATGACCTTTATTCTGAGTTATATTTTCTTGTATTTGGTTTGATCAGAAAGCAGAATATTTATCTTTCCATCCTCTTAACTTTGTAAAAATATTGTACATATATTTTTCAGGCCTCAGAATGTCAGTCCACAGGTAGAAACAAATAGCAATCTAGGCTGAAGTTGTCATTTTCCTTTGGATATTTTTTAATTGTTATTTTTTAACCCATACTAGGTCAAACTTGATAAAATGTCTGAGTTCGGGAATGTAGAATGATAGGAAATTATATAGAACTTTTTTTTAAAGTGCTCTCAAATCAGTCTTAACATAGTCTGAGCACATGTCAGGAAGTTGAGACCATGGTTTCAGTCCTGGCTCTGCGTGTATTTGCGGCAAGTGGCTTTGGGCTTTGGATAAACCATTCAACAATCTAGAGGCCTCAATTTTTCCTTGAAATATTATAGCTGGAATTTTCAAGATATATCCTTGTTCTAAGATTCAGATGCAGCAAAATTTAAGGCAGAGGAGAGTGTGGAGTCATACATTAATGAATTCCTTCATATATAATATGTGCTTGGTGCTTAGGACTTTGCTGTTCAGGGTCTTAACCCTCTTGGGGCTTAAGCCCAGTGGGGAGGTAGTCATTAAATAATTGCAATAATAAATATAATGGTAAATTGTTAAGTCTATAAAAGAAGAGTATATGGTACTATGAGAAAGTATACATAGCAGATCTAATTTAGATAAAAAGTTGTACAGTTTGAAAATATAGGTAGAGTCTATGGATGAATGAGTGAATACTTGTGGCTAACTTGACCATAAACATGATACTATTATAATTATGTGGTTGGAGAAGTCAGGAAGTCATCAAGGAACATATATTTTGGAATTGCAAGTATATGTTCCAAATACTCTGAAAGTTTGATCCTATTACAAATTCTGTGTAAGTTCAAGAGAAATCACTTCCTAGGTGGAGGAACATTTGCAAAGGTTGGCATGAAGATAATGTTCTAAATCTGTGTATGTGTTTTGTTTTATATTTATTAAACACCTGGTATGCATTGGGCCACAACATAGGTAGGTACCTTCCTTACAAATACAACTGTATAGAGGAAGGGTGGGGAATGAATCTTTATTCTGCCAAAGGCCATTTGGATATTTATAACATCATTTTGGGGCCATACAAAATTAGCAACTTAAAATTAGCCTGCTGTATTTGATCAAACATTTAACTCACCCCTAATGTCTTGGCAGGGCCAGACCAAATGAATTTGCACGCCTTATTTAGCCCGAGGGTCAGACAGTCCCCCCTTGTATAGAAGAAAAGATCAAAAGGTCCTCTTAAGTCCCTATAAAGGTATCTCAGAGATGCTGCACATCATTAATAAAGTACAAAATATTTTCAAAGCATCAGAAATCAGAAAGATTTGAAGTATCCAGAATAAGTCTAAAATGTACTTTTTCATACATCCTACAGAAATATGTAAGTGAGGTAATCAGCTCCTAAGAGTTTAATATCTTAAATCTATGGGCATTAGAAGAGCTCCAGATTAAAGAGTACGGGCACTTGTTTCAGTGGTGAGTTATTGAGGAATTGAGGAATCTCTAGGTCTGAAGGCTTTGGTCTTTATTCATTTTGGATAAAGACTTAACCCACCTCAAAAAAAGAGATGAAGTCTGTTTATACATTTTTGTGTGTGTGACAATAGCCACTGGGCCTCTAATTCTAGCCTTGAAAAAGATTCTTACCCCAAAATAAAAGGATTCAGGAAAAGTCATGTGAATGACATAAGAAGAAATTTAAATGCCTTTTAAAAATTAATTTGTGAGAGAGTGATTGACTTGTTGCTCCACTTATTTATGCATTCATTGGTTGTTTCTAGTATGTGCCCTGACTGGAGTTCAAATCCACAACCTTTGTGTATCAAGATGGTGCTCTAACCAACTGAGCTACCTGGCCTGGGCCTAAATTATTATTATTATTATTATTATTATTATTATTATTATTATTACTAGAGGCTTGGTGCACGAAAATCATGTGCTCCGGGGGGAGGGAGTTTCTAAGACCGACCTGCACCCTCTCACAGTCTAGGACCCCTTGGGGGATGTTTGATGGCCTAAGCCCTCGGTTGGACATCTTTAGTGCTGCTGTGGAGGTGGGAGAGGCTCCTGCCACAGCTGCTGCACTCACCAGCCGTTAGCCCGGCTTCTGCCTGAGCAGTGCTCCCCCTGTGAGAGTGCACTGACCACCAGGGGACATCTCACATCACAGTGACCGGTTGCTCCACTATTTGGTTAATTTGCATATTAGCCTTTTATTATATAAGATTATTATTTTATTGTTTTCAGAGAGGAAGGGAGAGGGAAAAAGAGTTAGAAACATCAGTGATCAGAGAGAATCATTGATCTGCTGACTCTTTCATGTCCCTATTGGGGATCAAGCCCACAACCCAGGCATGTGCCCTTGACCAGAATTGAACCTGGGACTCTTCAGTCCACAGGCTGATGCTCTATCCACTGAGCCAAACCAGCTAGGGCCTAAATGTCTTTTTAAAAAGTAAATTGCCTGCTTACTTTTAGTACAGTGGTACAGTGGTATCTCGAGATACAAGTTTAATTTGTTCCGTAACCTTGAGGCGTGGGAAACTATGAGACGGTCATGTGCAGCCGGCCAATCCTCGTGATTACTCCTATCTCAACTGTTGCTTTTATTTCAAAGCAAAAATCGCTCGCTCGACGGCTCGTATCTCAAAAATCTCGTATGTTAGGACACTCGTATCTCGAAGTACCACTGTATTAGACTTTCTGGCTATCTGAATTTAATGGCATTTAAGGTCTCAGATTAATGCTACTTTGCCCATGTTTATCTCCAAGAAAGGAGAAGACTAGATACGACTTTATATGAAAGTAGGGTGATAAATATAGAGGGGCAGTTGGTCCAAGAGGCTTGCATCCCACTGCTGCCAACACATGTAACAGAATGTAAGTCTAAGAGCTAAGAATTCTAATTCAAAGACCCTTGCTTAATTCCCAGCATAAATTCTTCATCACCAGAAAGACCACTAGATGGTGCTCTTAGTCACCCATTGTACTGACACATACCGTAAACATAAGATACTTTTCTTGCATAGGCAAAATCTGAGTTCTAACTAGCTGCTTTAAGTCTTACGACGTAGCAAGAAAGAATGATCAGAAATCTGTTAAGTATGCAGGCTATTTTGCATTAATATTCAGTCATTTATTTAGTTACAAAATTATTCCATTTTATATGCTTTTGACTTGTTGTCCAAAAGAAGTCTTAAGACTTTAGCCTAGCCATCTCACCCTCCCTTTCAATCCTTAGTCAATCTTTTTTTTACTTCACGGACACTCTTTCTTCCCCTCCCCTGACCCCTGACAGTTCTTCCCACCCTGTGTAGATATTTTCCAAATAGTACACATTCTTTAGCTTACAGTAAAGATAACTATCTGCCTAGGATAAATTGTCTAAGGACTTATTCCCTCTGCATTTAATTTTTGAGAAAGTTTTATATTTTCATGCCAGGATGAGGACTTATACAGTTTGACTTCTTAGCAATCTTTGTTCCCTTCATACCAAACCCTACCCTATACATCTGTATATAGCTCCTGAGGACAGAAAGGACCCGTTTTTCTACTCAATGGGGCAGGTGGAGGGGGGAGGGGGCGCGGAGATAGTTATATGAACAAATAACTCATGTTTTTGCCCATAGATAGTCTTTATTTATTCTTTTAAAGTTCTTAGACTGCCAGTTTGGAAGATATTTTTTGATCATTACAATTATAGTTCATATACATATATAGGCTGATATTGCAAAGTTTTACTCTATTGCTACAAAAGACCTCTCAGTAAGATCTGACATCTCGCTCTCTAGTCTTTTAGAGTATTTTTAAACTTAGAATCAGTTATTAAGTTCCATATTCTAGCAGAAAATAAGAAATGAATGCATTATGAAGTTAATTTACTTTAATAAGAAAATTGTAAAATTTGATACATTAAGAGAAAAAAAACCTAAGTAAATATCCCAAACTTTAGAAAGCCTAGAAACTTTTAAAATATTTTATTGGAAGAACAGGATCAATGTGTTTCAAAAAAAAATATTTTTAATGGCATGGCTAAGTGACAAAGAGATATCAAAAGAGGGAAAGCTTATTAAATGAAGATAATAAAAGATGATCAAGGGAAGAGAATAAAGAAACCCCAAACTATGACAAATATACAAACCAAGAATTTGAATAAACCAAGAAGGAACCTGAAGACACTAGTTTTTAAAACTTTGAAAGTTGAAACTTATCTTCAGAATTATTGGGTCTGTTGGACAATATTAGTAGAAATGATTTATTTGTATTATTATTAATTTGTTCAATACATTTATTGAATATTTTCTGTACACTGAACAGGGGGTGGGTGTAGAAGTAAAAGAAATTATCTCTAATTTTTCCACAAGCTTCTTGTTTAATAGAAGAACTCACAGTTTAGGTTTCTTTTTTTCTTTTTTTAAAGATATTTTTAGTGATTTCAGAGAGGAAGGGAGAGGGAGAGAGAGCTAGAAACACCAATGAGAGAGAGCATCATTGGTTGGCTGCCTTCTACATGCCCCACACTAGGGGATTGAGCCCACAACCTGGACATGTGCCCTGACCAGGAATCGAATTGTGACCTTCTGGCTCTTAGGGTGACACTCAATCACTAAGCCATGCCAGCCGGGCGTGACAGTTTAGTTTTCTCACCTATGATCAATTATTTTGAAATAAATATACTAAATATGCACAGAATGTCCTAGATTTACTCTCTCCAATAGCCATATGTGCCTATTAAATTTAAGTTAATTAAATAAAACTACAAATTCAGTTCAGCATAGATATAAAACCACTATTGCAGAAAGTTCTCTTGGACAGTGTCATTGTACTTGTAATCCACAAGCCAGATGTATGTATCAGTTTCCAGGACAGTATGGCACCCCCTTAGAATTCATTTGTTTACTCAGTTTTTCGTCATTCATTTAAGAAATTCTCACTGACTACCATTATTACTATTAGGCATTGGGTTAGGTGACAGAGATGTAAAAGTGGAGGTACATTCCCTGCCCTAGGTGAGTTCATGGTCTGGTACTAGACGCAGATAGATACCCCTATAAGATAGCAGAATGGATGATGTATTTAGGCAGTGCACAGGAAGTTGCAGTGAAGGCACAGTGGAGGGATCTAACCCAGCCTGCAGGGAACTGGAAGTCTCTCGTAGAATATGATGCCTGAATGGAAGGATAAGCAAAAGTTGTGCCATGGAAAAGAAGCAGAAGTATTGAAGGTAATGTGGAGACTGTGGGATATGTAAGGAAATGCAGGTAGTTGGTATGGAGTTTAAGGTGCCCCTACAGCAGTAGTAAAAGATGAGGCTGGGGGGGTAGGTAAAGGCAGAGTATAAAGGATCTTCATTGTCTTGTTTTATTGTGAAGATGATGGGGAACCAGAAAGATGTTAAGCTCTGAAGTGGCATAAATCACGTTTACATCTTACATAAGTCACACCAGGAAAAGTGGATGGAGAGATGGCATACAAGAAAAGGGAGAAAAGATCAAAGTATGTTTTAGTAATCCAAGCAAGGATATTTTGAATAAAGTAGACACAGATTCAGACTCAAGACATCTTTAATGAAGCCATTGATAAATTGAATAGCATATGTCCTCTGTGCCAGATGATTAACAGACTGCTCAATAACCGAGAGAGAGAGGGAGAGAGGGAGAGAGGGAGAGGGAGAGGGAGAGGGAGAGAGAGAGAGAGAGAGAGAGAGAGAGAGAGAGAGCCTGAAAGCTATCATCTAGTGAGGGTAACTGAGGGAGGTATTTCAAAGGGGATGCCTCTTCTAGCTGCAAGAGCTTATGCCCTGTTCACTAAAATAAATAATCGTGATGATCAAAGCAGATTGTGTGTGAGAAAGTACTTTGTAAAATTAAAGTGCTATATAAATTTATGGTACTTATAATTTGGATACTAAGCTCCTTGGTTTAATGCCAAGCAATGGGGCTTAAACTATAGTATCTTAAACAGGAACCGAGGGAGGAGAAAAATGACAGATTATTTTCAGCGTAGAAAAATTGGGGGAGAATAAGTACATAATAATTGCAAATATAATTGGAATTAAGCTGATTTTTACCCCTGCTAGATAAAGTAAGTCTCCTTGCATTATAGGAAATCCTTATTTTTGTATGAATGAGTATGCATATATGGTGATGATAGAGGCTGAGATAACATTTACAGTCTTGGTTGGAAACTACTAGGGATTCATAGTTAAACTAGAGGCCCAATGCATGAATTTATGCATGGGTAGGGTCCCCAGGGAGTGGGGTAGGAGGGCCAGGATGTGATCAGACCTCTGGGTGGGTGTTGGGATGCCCTTGCCAGCCCAGAATCCAGATCCATCTCGCTGATGTTTGTGCCAGTTGTCGAGAGCCAGCTGGCAGCTGCTTTTATATCCTTTCTTCTGTGATGTGTGAGGCCAACTTCCAGGAGGCCGGTAATGCTGTCAGGATTGTGCTGGTGGCGCTGGTTCATCGGTGCCTGGCCTGCTCCCTAGCGATTGGACTTGCAGGACTATTGAGGGAGTGGCTGTCACTGGGCTGGTGGGCTGCCAGGACAGGTCTGTCAACTGAGTGGTGCTCCAACTGTGGGAGCGCACTGACCACCAGGGGGCAGCTCCTGCATTGAGCGTCTGCCCCCTGGTCGTCAGCCTGCGTCATAGCGACTGTTCATTCCAGTTGTTCTGGCTGCTCCAGTTGTTCTGGTCATTCCGGTTGTTCAGTCTCTTAGGCTTTTATATATATAGATCAGCGGTTCTCAACCTTTTTTAATGCTGTGACCTTTTAATACAGTTCCTCATGTTGTGGTGACCCCCAATCTTAAAATTATTTTCGTTGCTACTTCATAACTGTAATTTTGCTACTGTTAATGAATCATAATGTAAATATCTGTGTTTTCTGATGGTCTTAGGCGACCTTGCTAGCAGTTTTCAACCTGTGGGTCGCGACCCACAGGTTGAGAAATGCTGCTGTAGAGCATTAACAGTAGCAAAATTACAGTTATGAAGTAGCAACAAAAATAATTTTAAGATTAGGGGTCACCACAACATGAGGAACTGTATTAAAAGGTCACAGCATTAAAAAAGGTTGAGAACCACTGATACAGACATTATTTGGAAATAGTAGCCTAGGTGTGTGGCCAGAAAAGCCAACAATATGCTGAATGGTACCTAGATAGGTTTTTTTTTTTTAAATTAAAAAAACACCTTTACTTTTAATAGGCTTATATAATTTTGCTTATTTTTTTGTTTTGTTTTTCATTAAAATTTGATGGTACTAGAGAAAGGCAACTCAGTTATCTGGGACATGGTAGGGGATAATAGGATTGCCACAGTATGAAATTATGCCACTTTTCATTGTATGAAAAAACAGTGGTATGAGTAAATTATACTAAATAATTAAAAGTATGGCTAGATTTGCTCAATAAATATTAATTTTCTGGAAATAGGGGGCCTGAGAAAGATGAGTACAGTCACTTATCTAATGGGTATAACTACTTAGAACCTAGCAGAGAACCAAGAAGTAATAGTGTGGGAGGGGGGAGGGAGGGGGGATGGTGTACCTCTGAGTAATCAAAAGGTTACGTATGCTCAAAAGGTACATATTGTATCCTGAAAGGCATATATAAAACCCATTCACCTTACTTGTGGGAGGGGTCCTTGCCCAGACAACTGTATTTGCTCTTACTTCAGACAACAGCTCAAAAATATTAAAGCAGCATATTAATAAGAGATGAATAAGAGAACAAGGAGTAAGAATTTATGTTAAAACTGCAAAAGAAAAGGAAGAAAAATTATAAAATCTAGACATGACTCAAAACAACATTCTGAGTTGCTTAATGTAATAGAAAACAGTTAATACCATAGCAAACCTGGAAATGTATTATATAGAAATGTATTACATATTATATAGGTTCTTTTTCTTTTCTTTTTAACTTTCTATATATGTGGTATTGTTTTTTAATCCTCGCCAGAGGATATGATTCCTTTGATGAGGGAGGGAGGGAGGAAGGGGGGAGGGGGGGAAGGAGGGAGAGAGAGAAAGAGAGAGAGAGAAACATTAATCGATTGTACCCTGGCTGGGGATCAAACTCAAAACCTTCTGGTATACAGGGCTAGGTTCCAATTAACTGAGCCACTTGGCCAGGTCCCTATAGGTGTTTTTTTTAATTGAGGTATACTTGACATACATTATATTAGTTTCAGGATGATTTGATATTTGAATATATTTTTAAAAATTTAATTTTTTTTATTGCTTAAGGTATTACATGGGTCCATATCCCCCCATTATCCCCCACCCCACTACCATACATGCCCTCACCCCCTAGTGTCTTGCGTCCATTGGTTATGCTTATATGCATGCATACAAGTCCTTCGGTTGATCTCTTACCTCCCCCGCTCTTCAGCCTTCCCACTGTAATTTGACAGTCTGTTTGATGCTTCTCTGCCTCTGTATCAATTTTTTTGTTCATCTATATAAAAATATTTTAATGATGATCCAGATAATTAAGAAAAGTTCAAATAATAGTATACTTCAAAAAAGGGAAGTATTATATTATAGATTAAAATTTTATAAAATATGCTTAAGATTAAAAAAAGAATTTTGATGTTTAAATGAAAAATTATCAGTTTCTTAAAAACAACAGCAACAAAAACATTTTGAATTCTTCATGCCTTAAAAATGCCAGACAAATGAAGCTGTTCTAGGGCTTTCATATATTTACTAGAGGCCCGGTGCACAGATTCCTGCATCAGTGGGGTCCCCCGGCCTGGCCTGCACCTTCTTGTAATACAGAACCCCTTGGGGGATGTCAGACTGCCAGTTTCAGCCCGATCCCTGTAGGCCAGGCCAAGGGACCCTACTGGCTCAGGGGGCCTCTAGTACGCATATAAGATCTTTGGTTAAACTCTTCCCTCCCCGCTTCTCTCTGAGATTCATCAGTCTGTTCCATGTTTCCATATCTGTGCATTGAGTGTCTGCCCCCTGGTGGTCAGTGTGCATCATAACTAACGGTCAAACAGGCTTTTATAATTGTTGATTTATTTTTAATTGTTGATTTATTTTTGTTATCCCCAAAACAATAGAGGCTGAAATTTTAAATAATTTCTAAAACACTGGCTGAGATAAATTCACAAGTTGAAAATCTATAATGTTCTCTAAGAAAACTCAGATATTAATACGTAGGGAGAATGGTTGCAAGCAGTCTTATTCTTATCAGAGAAGCTTGAGTATAAAACTATAGGGTCTTATGAGCCTTTTGTCTTCAGAATTACTAACATTGGGTTTGTCTTCAACTTAACTAAGCAAGCTTTGTATTACAGTTTTTTAGTACCAAAAAAAGGTAAAAAAAAAATATTTTGAAATATGTTTGCAGTCTTTTGTTAATATATCTTTTAATTCTTAAAAAGGTATGATGCCTTTATGGAAAAAATATTAAAAGATCAGAACAAACATTCCTGCATCATCCCCATTTTGCTCCTTAGAACATTTTACCTGTTGTCTGTCTACATGTAAAGCTGACTTCTTGCATGTCTGCTGTTATTGCTGTTAGTTAGAGGTAGGATTTTTTATGGGGCATATTCTTTAACAAAGCAGATGTTTGAAATATGCTGACAGCCATGGAATTGGTATAGTTTCAAAATGCTTCTATAATCATTCACCTAAGGCTAAAAAGAGTCAGAAAACTTCTCTTGATTGAAGTATATTACTACCTTGAACTCCATGTAGAATAACCCTTCTAAATTTATTGTAATTAAGGATTATAGTGATTAAATGGCAGATTAGAAGTTTAAAATTATTAAAATATTTGTGGTAATGGGTGTGGCAAGTGTTCTCAGTAGTGGAAATTAAAGGTTATAAATAGTCTTCATTTGAAATGGCTATCTGTAAATATTATAACACATTTATAATGAGTAAAAATTAATTTAGCAGTTAAAAACCCTTGTATATTTTGCAATCTTGTTTTTCTTCTTTTTTTATTTTTTAAATAGTGTTTGCCAACTCTGAGCCGGTGCCAGGATTCCAGGGGGATACCCTGCAGCTAGCATTCATTGACCTCAGACAAGTAAGATATAATAATGTCCTTCTCATTTATTGCCTTTTTTCCCTTTTTAATGTTATAGGAATGCTTGTTTGCCTTGAAATGACCTGTCTTTAGAAAAGTGCTTCTTTGATAACTATGTATTTGGCCCCGTTTTTATTCAGTGTCTCAACTCCACGGAGAATTCTCTTTGGGTAACATAATCATTACCCGCTAAGCATATGACTAAAGAGCAATTTTATACTTTGACTTAGTGACACTTAGATTTTAAGTTATTTCTTAATTATGTAATGATCACATGTGAAAATTGATGTGTAGTACTTAGTGTCGGGACCCAAGTTAAAGGTAAATTATTACATTCTATATAGGAGCCTCTTGCTTAAAATTTTGTCAGTGGTAACGAATGCTATTTTCATAAATTTTCTGTATGTCTCCAGAAAGAAGGTTAATATTAAAGAGGTAATTATACATTTATATAATTCTTTTCTAGTACATAAAGTATAGTAACAAATATGATAATTTTTAGGTCTATTCATTTTACTACTCTTGAACACCTCTACTCTATTGTCATTTTCTTTATTTTTCCCGGTTACTCTTTTTTCCTTTCCCCCCATATTTTTTTTCTTATTCCTTTCTTCTTTCCTTCTCCTCCTTTTTCTTTTTCTTTCTTAATCCTAGGATTAAGGAGCTTAATAAAGCTGGGAGGCACAAGAGTGTGGAGGAGGGTGGATCCAAGTGAGAGGGCTCAGGAGAATTGACAACAGGCATGACTGCTGCCCTTGGCAAGAAGAACCAAGTGGAGAAACAGTTAAAATAAAGATGCTGTGCTCTTGGTCTGTTTATGGTCCCATCCCCTTTGGGGAACGGAGATGAAAGATGGGGCTCCACCACTGGTATGAATAGATGCTACCCCGGTGATGTTTAGAGTAGGGCCAATTTGAGCAGTTAAGGACCTCTGATTTAAGGAAGTGTTTAAGAGTAGAGCTGTTTTTGCTCTAATTCCAAAGAGTGTTCAATAAGTATTTATGAACTATTATGTACTGGTTATTTGGAGAGGGGAGATGTGGTTGAAATAGATACAATGGTAATATAAGAGACAGTTTCATTCTTATGGAGCTTTAAAATCCTTTGAAGAAGCAAAATACCCACGAACTGTTAGGAGTACTTGTAAGACAGTGAGTCATATAGAAATAAATGGTGTAGCTTCAGTTAGGGTTTAGAAGGAAAGTGAAAAAGCAATTCCTGTCTCTCTCTTGTGTTTGTAAAGCCTGAACATATAAAATATATTTTTATTTATTTCTGTTTGCAATCAGGGCTTATATATTATGCCAAAAAAGAATACTGTGGATGACCTAGCTCAGTGATCGGCAAACTGCTGCTCGCCAGCTCACGAACCGTGGTTTGCCCCTCTGTTGACTAATGAGTTTGCTGACCACTGACCTAGCTCTATGTGTGATTAGCCTTACTAATAGGGGAAGATAGTAGAAAATGAAGGAGGCGAACTCTGAATTTCCACACTAGTTTACCAGAATATGTCCTTTCTATTGAAACTAGAACCATTTTCTATAGAAGGAGTTCTCTCTGTTATAGTCCTATTGCTCTGAACAAGCTGATATCTAATATAGGAAACTGAGTCCTTTTGCAAGTTGGCAATAGGTTTTGGATATATATTCATTTCCCGGTTAGGTTATGGACACTTACTGGGTATGCTTCCTGATTGTAAGAACATGAAATGTCCCCAATTGCAAAGTATGTGATTTGGAGATAGCTCCCATTACATACAAATAATCTGTTTACAGAAACTTGACATTTATTTTGTGACATTTTCTCGGTTTTATATGAATTTGTAATGGAGTTAACTGGTTTATAATCTCACTGTAAGATTGTGAATAGGACCACAACTTTATTGAACTAGTTGATAAAGCTTCTGTTCCTTGATTTGTCCAGATAAGTGGTTGGTTTAATGCAGATTAAAACTCTGATCCCAGGTACTTCTTTCCTTCAAAGACAATCATTACTTGACAGCAAAGTTTCTTTACAAGCATATAGCTCCCTAGGGAATATTATCAAGGCATACTTATAAATATTAATAAACATCTCAAGTCTTTTTGGCTGATTTTACTCTTCAAGTGTGTGCACTTAGAGGCATTAAGTCCAGGTTGACTTTTCCTCATCAAGGTAATTTCTTTAAGAGACTTTGAAGTGAGTTAAAAAAATCTATTATGGAACATTTAGAATTCTGAAGTCTATTGTGACACATGTAGAACTTTTATAGAAATAACTTATATAAAACAAAAATTATTAGTAATTATAATTGGGAGTTAATATGCAGTGGAAGTGACTAGTGGATAGAAAATTTTGATGAGCTAATTTTATGTGTTGATTTTTCTGTTTTTAAAAGGGGCTTAAATTATTTCCCCTGACTATTAATGTTAAAATGTAATCATACTCTGTTCTTACTCTTTTGTATTCTAAAACAAGATACAGTTAAGTCTTGTGCACACTGTGACATAACTTGAATTTCGTGATTTCAGAGGTCTGGATTTAATAACTTGAAAGTTATGTTTCACCTATATATTTTTTTCAAATTAATTTATAAACAGTTAAGTGGTGAAATGTCAAGTATGAGAATTGGCCAAAAATAAAATTAGTCTTGAAAACTATAGTCTAATATGAGGGAATACAAACTTTTGTATCAGATGTCAGTAATTATTTAACTAAGATTGCCTTCAAGTTTCAATAGTGTTACATTCCTGACTTCATAAAGATATTTTATAGCATATTATTTTAACACTTTTATATGAAGTAGCTTATCACCAAACATAAAGAGGGTGTTAACACTTTTATTTACATTTCAGTTGAGTTTCTACACTTTTCCTTTTTTTTTTTCCCCTAGTCTGTGATCCATTTCTGTCTTAATAGGGTGGCTGACAGTTCTTTTCAAGTATACTTAGAAAGGCAAAAGAGCCCTTTTCATAGTACTTATAAGGGGTCATGCTTCTGTTTTTTGGTTTGAATTTGATACTGCTTCATGAATTGCTGGGTATGAAAGATTAGGAAGTAGGTCCAGTGGTCAAATTTTACCTGCCCACCCGGACTTTGCCCTGAGGTCAAACTCCTGATATTTGCTGTTCTGAATAGAGGGGTTGATGACAAGTATGAGCTAATACAAGAGGAAAGTTAGAACCATATCAAAGCTGAAGGCAAGAGAATTGGGACTCAATGAGAGACTGTAGCTAAAAGATGGATCATCAGAATTGCCCTCTTCTCAAGAAAAGGAAATAGCTGACCTGTGAGTGAAAAGACTTTATCATCCTGCCAATCATATGCTTGCTAATGGAAGCCAGTTATCTCAACAATATCTTAAGGCTCATTCCCCCAAAAGACAATGGGGAGGATTCACAGTACTGATTCTGCTTTATGTGAATATACTGCCTCAGTCAATTTTCAGCATGCTGCTTGAACATGATTAGTATGTGTAAACTTTTTCTAAGTAAAACCTAATCATCCTCCTACACCCAGTTCTGAAATTAAGTCCCTAAATGATAAAGGACTTTAATATACTTAATGTGTGTCTGATTTTAACAAAGAGCATCTATTTTGTTAACTACAATCTTTCAAATAGATTGCAGATGAATATGTAAACTTCTTTTGACAGTGTATGAGAACTTTAACATTTTAAAGTTATTTTTATTATAAGACTATATAATATATAGTACTTAGTGATAATTTGAATAACTCATTTCTAATACATAGAAATATTTCACTAAATATCACTAGAAAATGAGGTGTCCTATATAACTGAGATAAATTTTCCACCAAAACTTTGAAAATGTAGCCAGTTTAATAGGAAATTTGAAAATATATCTCTTGCCTTCATAGCTTCTTATTGACCATAATTCTCATGGTAAATTGAGCACCCATGGCTCACTAATCTTAATACTAAATCCTCTTTACCTGGTCCTATTTCACTTTGTGATAAGTTAGACTGGTAATATATCATTGCTGCATTTGATAATATCTTGATTGTCATTTAGGCAGTATAAAAAAGCTTAGGTAGGTTGGTTGATAATGCAGGTGGGATTGAAGTTAATAAAACAATATCTTATCCAGAGAATGTTGGTTAGTGTACTGTTATCACCCTCGAGCAGTATTTCATAACGTGTTTTTTCTAGGAATACTGATTTCTCAAGATGAGAAAATATTTCTTTTTTCAAAAAGGTTTCAAGTCAGGTATGTTTAAGAAACTGATTTTTTTCTTAGAGACTTACCATGTTCATTCGAATTGCAAGGGCTGAGAAATTTTGCAGTAACCCAGCATTTTCCATACTCAACATTTCCCTCACTCATTTTGGGTTGTATTACATGAATCTTAGTTTGTGAAATGTTGCTTCAAGTCAAGACTCTGGCAGCCTCCTCTAGATGTCTATCTTTGACAGTTTGGGATCAACAAATTTTTAAAATAATGACTTGGATAAATAGAAGAAATATGAATTATGTACATAGATTACCTAAAACTAGGAGAGTTACCTAAGATGATAGAAGAATCAAAATGCCCTCAGTACGCTTGAGTGAAAAGCCAAAGCCAACAAAGTAAAATTTATCAAGGGAAATATTAAGTGCTGTATTTAACTTTTTAAAATTAAGTTTTAAAAAAAAAAGACAGGCTGCCCTGACCGGTTTTGCTCAGTAGATAGAGCGTCGGCCTGTGGAGTGAAGGGTCCCAGATTCGATTCCAGTCCAGGGCATGTACCTTGGTTGCGGGCACATCCCCAGTAGGGGGTGTGCAGGAGGCAGCTGATCAATGTTTCTCTCTCATTGATGTTTCTAACTCTCTATCCCTCTCCTTTCCTCTCTGTAAAAAATCAATAAAATATATTAAAAAAAAAAAGACAGGCTGTAGGAAGTCTGACTCATAATATGGAAAAGATCTAGTAGTTTTAGTTAACCTCTGCATACACCAGCATTTTTCTGGGGCTCCTTAGATTGCATTAATGAACGTGTGGTATTTGGGTTAGACCACTGCACTTTGGGGCTAAGACTATGTCTCAAGTATTGCATGATATAGACACTCACACATTGGAGAGCATTTGAGGGAATTACAAGACTAGTGAGAGCTCAGATACCTAGAAGTGCCTTTTAAAAATCTGGGAATATTTTGGCTAAAGCTTTAGAGAGGTATACTCATAAGTGGTTCTTATTAGACTAGATATGAGTCCATTATATCATTTTCTTTTTTCTATTAAAATCCTAAGTTATAAAAATTTCTTATAATTCTCTTTTTCCCATCTAGGATTAGATCCTGTTTTCAGGTAGTATTTGATTTTAGGCAAACTAGAGAAAAGAGAAATGATCATTCCACTGAACAATGTGTAGGCAATTTGAGAAAGAATTTGAATTTTGCAAAATATATCTATATCTCATAAAACTTTTCAAATGTTTTATTAAAGTACTAGAGGCCTGGTACACAAAACTAGTGCATGGGGCCGGGAGTGGGGGTGGGGGCTGTGTCTCTCAGCCCAGCCTGCATCCTCTCCAATCTGGGACCCCTCGAGGGATGTCCAACAACCCTCTTACAATCCAGGACTGCTGGCTCCCAACTGCCCTCCCCTGCAGGCCTGGTCCCCCCCATCTGTCCTCTACTTCAGGCGTGGGTCCCCCGCAACTGCCCTCCCCTGCAGGCCTAGGGCCCCCCCCCCCCCAACTGCTGCCCTTGCTGGCCTGGTCTCCCCCAACTACCCTCCTCTGCCAGCCTGGTCACCCCCAACTGCCCTCCTCTTCTGGCCTGGTCACTCCTAACTTCCCACAACTGCCCTCCCCTTCAGGCCATCTTGTGGTGGACATCTTTTGTCCACATGGGGGCAGCCATCTTTGACCACATGGGGTGGCCATCTTGTGTCTTGGTGTGATGGTCAATTTGCATATTACTCTTTTATTAGATAGGATAACTTACATTCAGGCAAATCATAGGTCTAGTATTGCTGATTTTTTACAAATTGAATACCTCTCTTTAATACCCAGGTTAAGAAAGGGAACTTGACTGATAGATACCTCAAAAGAGACCCCACCCTTCACTTCACTTCTCACAATCATTAATTATCCTCTCCCCCTTAAAGCATAACTACTATCATGACTTGTAATACAATTGATAAATTTAGCTGATTTTGAACTTTGTTTACATGAAATCATGCAGTATCAACTTTTTGGTTCTGCCTTTTTTTACTCAATATTTTGTGTGTGAAATTTATCCACGTTGTTAATGTAGTTGTGGTTCATTCATTCCCTTTGCTGGGTAGTCTGCTGTTATACAAATAAACCATAATTTATACATTCTACTATTTATGGACATATTAAGTTGATTCTAATTTTACTGTTACAAATTATGCTACCATGACATCCTTTTGCATGTCTTTTGGTAAACATATGCTCACATTTCTGTTGAGGTATTTATCTAGGAGTGGGATTGCTGAGTCAGAGAGTGATATGTATGTGATCAGTTTGGATAGATACTGTGAAGCAGTTTTCCAAAGCAAGAGTGCTAGTTTATACTTCAGCCAGCAATGTAGGAGAATATTTTTGCTCTACATCCTTATTATCACTTGATATTATCTGTCTCTTCCATTTTAGTCATTCCAGTGGGTAGATAGTATTTTACATTGTTGTTTTTTTTTTTAAACTTTCTTTTCTTTATTGATGAAGGTATTATATATGTGTCCTTATCCCCTCGTTACCTCCCTCCCCTGCTCATGCCCTCACCCCGCTGGTGTCTGTGTCCATTGGTTATGCTTATATACATGCATACATTGTGGTTTTAATCAACATTTTCTTTATGATTTATAAAATTGAAATCTGTTTCATATATTTATTGTCCATTTGAATATTTTCTTTTGTGAATACCCTGTTCAGAGTTTTTTTTGTATGTGTGTTTGGGTTGGGTTTTTTTGTTTGTTTGTTTGTTTGCCATTTTTTTCCCTATTGAATTTCTACTGTTACTGTTTGTAAGTTCTTTGTATATTCTGAATATGAGTCCTTTGTCAAACATATATGTATATATTACAAATATGTTCTGTTTTGTGGTTTGTCTGTTCATTCTTAGTGATGCCTTTTAATAAAAAGAAGTTCATAATTTTAATGAAATCCAGGTTATATTTTCCCTTTATGGTTCTTTTTAATGTTTTGTTTAAGAAGTCTTTGCCTACCCCTAAAATTATAGATATTTTCCCATATTTTCTTCTAAAGTTTTATTGTTTTACTAGTCACTCTTAAGTTTATAATCTATCTGAAATTGATTTTTATACATAGTGTGGGGTGTAAGGTTCAAGATTCATATTGTTTTACATGGTTATCCAGTTGACCCAGCATTATTTATTGGAAAATAATTTAATCTCTTAGCATTTTAAAGTAAAATAATCATAAAACACAAAACTGAGACATAAATAATATATACCTCCAATGTAAAAGTAAAATTATTTCCATGTCTTTCAATTAACTGTATGCTTATATTTTATGGTTTATGTCATCCCTCATTCACAAATTAGTTATAGGGTTCAGGTTTTTTTAAATTCCAGCCTCACTATACTCTTCCTACAACAAAGGTACATTTACAAATAAAGCAATTCTAGAGTAAGTATTCATAACAATATCAGCAATATAAAAGCTAAAAGCTAAACTACAAGCCCACGAGACAAGACTCACCTTTATTTGTTCCCTGCTGTACACCCATTGCTTTCCACTATTTCTAGCAGAGAATAAACAATCAAGTGTTGAATAAGTGAATGCAAATTTTTTAGCTATACTAAAACATGTTTTGTTGTGGGTTTATTTTTCTGTTTGTGTTTTTTATTTTGTTTGTTTTGTTTTGCATTACCTGATTAGGTATTGACATATTCCACTTAAATTATGTTCCATATAAACAAACATTCTTTAAAGGTGGTAATTTTTTTCTATTTCAATTATGTTTTTATGAAAGTACTTCTAAAAATACATGACACATATCTCTGCCTTCTCAAGTAAAAAAGTGTAACAAATACAAATATTTTTTGACTTATCCTGTTCACCATTATGGATACTAAAATAGTGCTATAAGTTATTTCTAAAAAATGTTGTCATTGCTCCAAAACCAATTCATATTCTATCAATAATTAAATATTTTGGACAGGGGGATTTTAGGAATTTAGACAAAAGCAATATACACTTTAAGTGATCAACAATGACTGAATATAAAGCAGAACTTCAAACAGCATTTCCTGTTGTTTAAAACAGTCATGAAGAGAATAAACTGTGGTCACATAAGTTTAGGAAATCCTGCATATTGTTTCCCTTTCTTATAAGTTTACAATTTCATAAGCACATTAAAGGCTCTGAGAAATCCTAGAGTGAAGGTGTATCTCTTTCTCCAAAAACCTGTTTGATTACTGAATGCTTTTCACAAATGAAAAGCTCTGGCTGTCCCGCAAAGCAGTTATATCGTACACAGTTTGAAACCACCGAGGCACCTGAACCACTGTTGCAGTACATTAGTGTGTGGGTTCCTAGGGCTGGACAGGGTAAAACAGAGCACTATGGCAGCAAATAGATAAGCCTTTCAGTAGATCTGTGTAATTTAAATATTAAAATGCAAATAACACAAAAATGATGAAAAGTAGTAGTTAAGTTTTCCAAAAAAACTGTTGAACTTCCTTTTTTAGATGATCGTGTGAAAGATGATAATTACTAGAAGATTAATGCTGCTTAGATGCAGGGAACCGGCAGTCAGTCATACAGAATAACTTGTTTTTCAGAAGCATGAAACAGTAACACAGGATTGCTTGTGAAGAATGAAAAGACTTAAGTGGGGAAATTAAAATACCAGCTTATGTGGAGTTCAGATCCTAACAGTTGTCAGATTCCTTAGTGAATCATCAAGGCTATTGTTATTGAGCCACAGTGTGCATACTTTGAGAGAAAGAAAGAATATATCCGCTACTCCCCCCTTGTCCCTTTACTAATACACTGTAAATGAGATGGGAAAAGTTTGAAGGAGAGATATTTTGGTAAAACAATCAAGGTAAGTTCTGTTTTTTTCTCTGTGTTATAAAGAGGTCTCCTACTATTAAAAAGGAAATACAGTTGAAGTGACTTTTTTCAAGATAATTAAATCTAATACCAAAATAAGAACCCTAAAACAAAGCCAAACTTCCACAAAGAAAATAGTGGCTCTTACTATGTAGTGGTACTAAAAATGTGATGAGAAAGTTCTAAGTCCTTCAGAACCTGCAGACTTTTTTTTTTGCCCAGGTGGTTTACTTTGTGCATTAACTTAGCCTATGCGCCTGCAGATACTAAAAGAGAAGGGAAACAGAAGTGACTGTTCAGTTGGTCTCTTGGCTGACAACAAAGCCCACCCTAGCAGGCAAGGGAGGATTTTTACACCTGAATCTATTCTTTTTTTCTGCCATCATTTCTTTGACATAACTTAAAAAATACATTTTGAAAGTCATTTTGTGACCCTACACATGCATCTTGTTATTAATGGTACCCAGGGAAGTTTCTCTGCCTCTCTAGAGCAGTGTTTCTCAACCTTTCTAATGCTGCGACCCTTTAATACATACAGTTCCTCATGTTGTGGTGACCCCCAACCATAAAATTATTTTCGTTGCTACTTCATAACTGTAGTTTTGCTACTGTTATGAGCAAACATCTGAATGAAATGGAAAGATATGGGGAGATAGCATACCTAACTGAGGGAAGAGCAAGTCAAAGTCCTGAGTGCTATTAAGGGAGAGAATGGGTAATAGTGTGGCTGGAGTGAGCAAGGGGCTGAGGAAATTGGAGAGTATCAGAGCCAAATGATGTAGGGCCTTGTTAAGGAGTTTGGCATTTCAGGATTTTAAGCAGGGTAGTATCATGCTCTGATTTTCATGTTTAAAATGTTCTGGCCGCTCTCAGGGGAATAGATTGAAAAGGGATAAAATTATAATCAGGAAGAACAGGTGATTATTTTGATAGTCTAAGCTACAGATGATTGATTACTATTAATTACTGATCAGGTGGTTCACCACATTTCACAGTGGCTTCTTTGTATGGACTTGGAAGTTTCTGGTTTATTTTTTAATATTAGAAATAGTTGAATTTAGCCCAGTTGGTGTGGCTCAGTGATTGAGCATCAACCTATGAGCTAGGAGATCATGGTTCAATTCCCAATCAGGGCACATGCCCAGGTTGTGGGCTTGATCCCCAGTGTGGGGTGTGCAGGGGGAGGCTGTTCAATGATTCCCTCTCTCTCTCCCCCCCCTCTCTCTCTTCCTCTCTGAAATCAATAAAAATATATTAAAAAAAAGAAATAGTTGAATTTATCCTAAGCAATTACTAGTTGTTGGTTTTTTTTTTATTTCAAGAATACTGTGAATTATCTAACTAATTATAGTGTCTTCTTTATTTGTGAGTTACAGAGCTCTGATGTATAGGATAACATCACATGCATTTTGTATACAGATCTTCTCTGCCACCTTTACTTTTTCTTGTCCTTAACTTTTCTCAGTTATTAAGTTGTAATTTGTCTTGCATGTATTTTTGTAAGTTGCTTTAAAATCCTTTTGGAACTAGCAATAAATAAAATCAACATTTGTTAGTCGAATCTTTTCCATGGCATGCCTAATCTTTATCACTGAAATTAATGAATTGTGCCCTAGCTGGTTTGGCTCAGTGGGTAGAGTGTCAGCCTGTGGGTTCGATTTCTGTCAAGGGTACAGACCCGGGTTGTAGGCTCGATCCCCAGTAGAGGGTGTGCAATCAGCCAATCCAGATTCTCATCATTGATGTTTCTATCTTTCTCTCCCTTTCCTTTACTCTCTGAAATCAATAAAAATATATTTAAAAAATAAAAATAAAATTAGTGAATTATGTGAAGTTTGCATTGAAGAGGTCATTAATGCAAGACTGGTGTGCCTGGTCTACATCACGGCGAGCTATAAGAAGCATAGTTCCTTCCAGAAGCATTGCTTCATAAGAGAAGTATGTCTGAGCACCCATCTCCTTGTTCTCATTATACCCTTCACCTACTTCTCCTGCTTTTTCTATAGTCTGATAATCCTCTACCATACTTCCACATGATGATAAAGTTTAGGAAAGAAGTTCAGATGTGCTTCACCATCAAAAGACAGGAGAGCCTGATTGTATTTGACTCAAAATGAACAACTTTGGATTCTACCTAAAGGGACATGAACAAGCCTTGGATGTTGTGAAGGAATTGTTTGGCCATAATTCTTGCCATGGAGACTGGGCGTCTGCCAAGACTTTACTTTGAAATTTCTACCTTCTGTTTCTAATCTTAAGGCATCATAACATACAATTCTTTTGCCACTAGTCCAGTTTATTCTTTTATGATGAGGAAGAAGACACTTTTAAATAACAATTATTTCCACTATAATTAAACAAATCTTCTTTTGTTTGCATTATATTTGTTACTATATTGTATACACACTCGGCTTGCTTAAACTTGCCCCAGTGACTATTTCACAGGAACTTTCTTTAGAAGTTTTAAAGTCTTTGACTTCTTAAAGTATTAATGGGATTTGCCAAAGTTGTAGTATCTGAATGCTTTACTAGATATAGTAGCAGGACAATAAGCTTGTTCACACAGCTCCTCCAGCAAACATTTTTTCCCTTAGACAATCCTCAATTCATTTGAAGTACCAAAGAATTAAAGGAAGATGTATGTGGGTTTACTCCTGAATACAGCAAGACCAGACATCTCACAAAGTTTCCCTTAAGGTCCAGATATTAGAAAAGTATGCTGCCCTTTGGGAGAGCTTGGATCATAAAGAATTAGTCTGAACCTAAATGACTTCAGCCTTTTTGTCCTCTTTTGTTCCAGTCATAATTCTGGTACTTTACACTTTATGTGCTTAACTGTGTATGTGACTTCTGCTCATAACCTTCAGTTATTGATATACATTTGGAATTCATAGATTCTCGTGATTCATTGAAGAGTACAGGTTAGAGAAGCCCTATTTCCAAATACAGATACTTTGGGAGTTAGGGCTTCAAAATATGAATTTGGTGATGGGGGTTGGGGGCACAATTTAACCCATAACGCTCAGACTAACAAAACTGAAAGGACTTATCACCAGTAAATGTTCAAAGAAGCTCTTCAGAGAGAAAGAACATAATATTGGTCAGAAAAATTAATTTACATAAAGACAGGAAAATGAGAGAAAGAATAAATGAAGGTTTTTAAAAGTTAGGTTAGAGCGGTTTGTAGTTTAGAAAATTACTTCTAAAAGGTTTTTTTTTGAAAACCAGATAAACAGACACCATAATAATCATAAAAATAACACATGCCCACTGGTTTTTAAATTTTTTATTCTTAAGTAATAAAAATTAGAGACTCACAAGACGTTGCAAATACAGTTGAGAGGTCTCTGTACACTTTGCTCAACTCCCCCATAGCATTTTTTACATAACTATATTATTAAATCGGGAAATGGACATCGTATGTTCACTGTTTAAAACCAACCAACGAACATGTAGAAATGTATAAAGACAAAGCTCTCTGCTTCAGTTTCTCGGAGCCATACCTGTGCTTCCCTGCAGACCTTTCATAAGGTGCATTTAAACACAGACATGCACCCGCTTGTGTGAACACATGTAGAGGTCTTGACTTTTGGAGGAAATGGATCATTTATGCTATGATTTACATTTTTCATGCAACACTGCATGAATTTCATATTCATAAATATGAATCTGTTTTAGTTTTCATTTCTTCCTATGGAAAATAAATATACTATAATTTATTAAACAAATCCTCTTTTTTTTGGACATTATGAGGTCTCCAGTGTTTTTACATCTAAATAATACTGCAGTTAATATCCTTAGACTTATATATTGAGCAATTATATTTCTCTCTGCTTTTTGTGAAGTAGAATTTACTGGGTATTGCCAAAATAACACTCAAAGAAATAAACCACCCAGAATTACTTTTAAGAGAAGTGCTTAAGTTAGCTATATGACACACAAAAAATTAGATTTATGGGAAAAATTATTTGTGTAAGTGTGCATATAGTAAAATATGGAATATTCCTTATTTACAGTACAAGCATTTTCTTACTGTGATTAATTTTGAGGTGAATTTTCAAATGTGCTTCACAAGGAATAAGTCTTTGTCTCCAAAGACTGGCAATTATAAGCCAATGCATAATGTAAAGAGAGGCAGTCTCAAACTTCAGTGTTCTTAATTATCAATATTCTTGCTATTTCTTTCACTGAGAGTGGTAGGGTAAAATATTTAGAATAGCCTATCAGCAATAAAGGGTAGTGATAATCTGGCCTTTGATAAATATTATACATCCATTAAATTAATTATTGGATATAATCTCAATATTGGCACTATCCAACCGCTAACTTTATCTTTCCTCTCAACATTAATTTGCATTTTTGCCAAATTTTATATTATTTGCTTACAAGAAATAATGTTTTTCTCTATTTTTTATTGACTAAAAATGTTCCTCTTCCCCCCCCCCCCAATACAGATTTTGGATTGGGAGAATAGTTTATGAGAAATTTAAATATTTAAATATTTTGGCAGAAAATAGCAATAATGCACTGTTTATTTCATATACTAATGAGCATTATAACCATAAGCATCATATTCACTGTTACGATCTTTTTGCTATATAAAACAAAATTCCTGAGACTATGTTATATTTATCATATCCAGTGTGAATCTTACCATAGTGTTTAAAAAAACGTTGTATGCCCTAGCCAGTTTGGCCCAGTGAGTAGAGCATGGGGCCTCTTACTGAAGGGTCCCAGGTTCGGTTCCGGTCAAGGGCATGTATTTTGGTTACAGGTTCTCCAGCCCTGGTCAGGTACATGCAGAAGGCAACCAATCAATGTGTCTCACTCACATACATGTTTCTCTCTGTCTCTTCCTTTCCCTTCCACTCGCTCTAAAAACCAATGGAAAAATGTCCTTGGGTGAGGATTAACAACAACAACAACAAAAAAACACCTTGCCATGCATTCTTTTGAAAGCAGATTGGTTATACACACCAATAAAAGGAAATCTTGTGTAAATTAACCATCCTAAAATAGTTGCTCAAGTACTTAATTTATAAATTGAGGAAGTTAGGTTCTAACCCTACTTTACATATAAATTTGAACAAGACACTTAATCTTTCTGAAACTCAGCTTCTCCTTTTATAAAGTATAGAAAAGCCTGTACTTCACTAGAATGAGTTTTGCAAGTTAAGTTATACACAAATACAACTAATGATCTGAAATAGAGATAAAGAAAAATTAACAGTGGGTTAATCAGGATCCGCTGTAGGTAATCTATATGAGAAAGACTCACAGCCCCAAAATGTATTTATACAAAGCTTTTCCAGTGATATAAACTTAAAGCTTTATTTTGTGCATTGATCTCTCTGCTTTTCCTCTGTGGCTGTGTTTTGCCACAGAAAAGACACAATCAAACTTTTGCTTTTCAAAGTGTTGTAGTGTTACATAATTTAGTTCAGTTCAACAAGCTTTTATTGAGTGCCCTAAGGGAAAAGGAAGAGCTAGTAACCTGCCCTTGAAGAACTCATAATTTGGTTGGAAAAGTGAAAAACATATCCGATGAGCTAGGTATATGTACATAATTCAAACTTTTGGAAGTTCTCAGTGGCCCACAGACCACCGTTCCTCAAATTTGGGCAGCTCAGAGAACCAAACACTGCGAATATTCAGCTAGCACTTAGAAGGGGTGCATTCTGCCATATTTACCATACATTAAAAAAAATTTAGATTAGTGTCTTTTAGGTCAATAATGACCTCTTAAGATCCAAATGGATATATAGTTATGAAAAATTTTTACTAACATATCAAGAGGATGAAATGGCTGAAGTGATTATTTTATTTGAAAATTAAACATAGTACTTTTTGCCTGAACTACTTCTGAGATATACTTTACAGTGCTTACTTAGTACTTAATGTTAAATGATAGGTTAGTTCTTGGAGTGTTTTACAATTCATAGTTGTTGTTTTATTCCTTTGCCTCTTGTGTGTGTGGGTTTTTTTTTGTCATTTTATTTTATTTTATTTTAATTTTTTTAAATTAAATCTTTATTATTCAGATTATTACATTTGTTTCTCTTTTTCCCCCCTCCATAGCTCCCCTCCACCCAGCTCCCACCCTTCCCTCTACTCTTACCTCCCTCCCATTGACCTCATCCATAGGTGTATGAATTTTGTCCAGTCTCTCCCTGTATACCCCGCACCTCTTTCCCCCTGAGAATTATCAGTCCACTCCCTTTCTGTGCTCCTGATTCTATTATATTCACCAGTTTATTCTGTTGATCAAATTTTTAATTCACTTAATTTTTAGATTCACTTGTTGATAGATATGTATTTGTTGTTCATAATTTTTTGGCTTTTACCTTTTTCTTCTTCCTCTTCTAAAAGAGTACCTTTCAGCATTTCATATAATATTGGTTTGGTGCTGATGAACTCCTTTAGCTTTTTCTTCTCTGTGAAGCTCTTTATCTGCCCTGCAATTCTGAATGTTAGCTTTGCTGGGTAGATTATTCTTGGTTGTAGGTTCTTGCTATTCATCACGTTGAATATTTCTTGCCACTCCCATCTGGCCTGCATCGTTTCTGTTGAGAAATCAGCTGACAGTCGTATGGGTGCTCCCTTGTAGGTAATGAATTGTTTTTCTCTTGCTGCTTTTAATATTCTCTCTTTGTCTTTTGCTCTTGGTATTTTAATGATGATGTGTCTCAGTGTAGTCCTCTTTGGATTCCTTTTATATGGGGTTCTGTGTGCTTCCTGAACTTGTAAGTCTATTTCTTTTACCAGATGTGGGAAGTTTTCAGTCATTATTTCTTTAAATAGGTTTTCAGTATCTTGCTCTCTTTCTTCTTCTGGCACCCCCACAATTCTAATGTTGGTATGCTTGAAGCTGTCCCAGAGTCTCCTTACATTATCTTCACATTTTTGGATTCTTTTCTCTTCTTGCTTTTCCAGTTGAGTGTTTTCTGATTCTTTATATTTCAAATTTTTTACTTGATTCTTGCCTTTTTCTAGTATACTGTTAGGACTCTGTATAATATTTTTTATTTCAGTCAGTGTATGTTTAATTTCTAGTTGGTCCTTTTTCATCTCTAGTTGGACCTTTTCCATCTCTAGTTGGTCCTTTTCCATCTCTAGTTGGATCTTTTCCATCTCTAGTTGGTTCTTTTTCATCTCCTCTTGGGTCTCGCTAACTTTATCCAACTTTTCCAGGATATTCTTGAAAAACCTTATAAGCATGGTTTTGAACTCTATATCCAGTTGTTTGTTTTCCTCCATTTCTTTTGTTTGTGATGCCTTCCCTTGTCTCGGCATTTTCACTATGCCGGGATAACTTCTGTGTTGGATTCAGCCTTATGATATAAAACTGCAGAAGCCTCTCTGTTGAGCTTGGGATGGGTGGAGTCTCAGGGCTTATGGACTGCCTTGCCTTCCAGTCGGCCCCGCCCTCCACGGCCCCTGAGTCTCACGTGACTGGGTAATCGCTGGAGCGGTCCCTGTGTGTGTGTGCGCTCTCTCTCTCTCTCTCTCTCTCTCTCTCTCTCTCTCTCTCTCTCGCAATGCCTCTAGGCTGCTGCCCCTCAGGCTCCCCTAGGACCATATGAGTCTGGGTCCCCAGGGTTTCGCCCGTCTCCACACGCGTGTCTCTGTACCTCAGCTTTTTGCAGCTCCTCTGGGTTTCTATGAGCCCCTCTCTTTCCTTCTAGTTGTAGAATTTCCACTCAGCCAGCTTTCCTGTGGTTCTGGATGATGTCCGTTCTGTCTTTTAGTTGTAGTTTTGAAATAGTTGTGTGAGGCAGCAGTGTAGGTGTTTACCTATGCCGCCATCTTGGATTCTCCTCTCGTGTTTTCTTAAATGTCAAATCATTGTTCAATTACCTTCATCTGTGACTCCATGATTTTCATAGTCCTGAAATCCTAAGACTTAAGAATTGGAAGGGATTTCAGAAAATCTAACCAAACCTCCTAGAAGCTCTCCCTTTAACCAGGGCTCTTGCTGCTGCTCTACATGTCTTGAGATCACCTACAATGAAATAAGCCAGAGGAGGATAAGTAGCATATGATCTCACTCATTTATGGAATATAATGAACAACATAAACTGATGAACAAAAACAATCCCAGAGACAGAGAAATATCCATCAGACCATCAAACCTCAGAGGGAAGGTAGGGGAAAGTAGGAGTAAGGGGGAGAGACCAATCAAAGGACTTGCATGCATGCATATGGGCCTAGCCAATGGACACAGACACCAGGGAGTGAGTGCATGAGTGGGGAGATGGGAGCTAAGTGGGAATAAGGACACATATGTAACACCTTAATCAATAAAGAAATTAAAAAAACAAATAGAGGCTTCTCTGCCCTTTTGAAAACCTCATGTCAGCCTTCTGAAACTCATGCACTGTTCCTCATTCTAGAAGATTAAAATATTTGATTACTCAATAGAATAAAAATACTTTCTCCCTACTCAGTACTTTCTTTTCTTTTTTCTCACTACCTTTTTATATATTTTATTACCTTTATATATATATGTATTTTTTTTCCCATTGATTCCAGAGAAGAAGGGAGAGGGAGAGAGAGATAGAAACATCAATGATGAGAGAGAACCACTGATCTTCCTCCTGCACACCCTCTACTGGGGATTGAGCCTGAAATACAACCTGGGCATAAGCCCTTGACCCAAATCGAACCTGGGACCCTTCAGTCCATAGACCAGTGTTCTGTCCACTGAGCTGAACTGGATAGGGCACTCCGTATTTTCTTACTGAATTCCTTCCCACTTCCCAACCTTTTTCCTGTCTAATTGCTCCTTGCTTTGTTTACACGTTCACTTCTAACCCCCTTATACCTTCATTCCTATGGAAGTGGCCCTATAGCTTTAACCATTGAACAGAATGTTTTTCTTCACCCCCTTGCACAGAATTCTGAGGATACTGCTAACTGTGTAGCCCTCTCTAGTGGTAGTCATGCATTCTTTCATATGCTCCATGGAGTGATTGAGACTTTGGTTTTCTCCTAGTTTCTCTTTTCTATCATTAGACCGTTGTTCTTGCACCTGAGTGAAAGCTCCAGCCCCTTTGAGCCTCCTCATTCATCTCTATCACCATTGGTCTCTCATTGCTTTTGTAATCAGTGTATTTATATTTATATGCATCCTCATTTCCTTTCCTTCACACTCAGATAACTGATATTCGTATAGTCAAGGCTCTCTCATCTTCCTATGCCCTTGACTGCATCTTTTCATAGGACTTTGTTTTGTTATTCATCTGTCTTTCCTCTGCTTTATCATTTTTCTAACTACCTTAGCCTAAAAACATGTTTAAATCTTTCCTATCTGAGAGAGAGGGAAGGGGGGACAGGTGGGCAGGAGGGGAAATACCTTCTCTAGTCTCCTTCTAGCCATTTTCAATCTCTTTTCTTCCTTACACCCAGATTCCTTAAAAGAATCCTATCTAATAAAAGAGTAATATGCAAATTGACCATTTCTCCAACATACAAGATAGCTGCCCCCTTGTGGACACAAGATTGCCACCACAAGATGGCCAACAGGGGAGGGCAGTTAGGAGGGACCAGACCTGCAAGGGAGGGCAGTTGTGAGCAATCAAGCCAACAGGGGAGAGCAGTTAGGGGTGATCAGGCCAGCAGAGGAGGGTAGTTGGGAGCGACTAGGCCTGCAGGGAAGGGCAGTTGACGGGAGGGGGGCCCAGGCCTGTATGGGAGAGCAGTGGAGGGGATTAGGCCTGCAGGGGAGGGCAGTTAGGGGCAAACAGGCTGGCAGGAGAGCAGGTCAGGGGCAAACAAGCTAGCAGAGGAGTGGTTAGGGGGTGATCAGGCTGGCAGGTTAATAACAAAACAAAGTCCTATGAAAAGATGCAGTCAAGGGCATAGGAAGATGAGAGAGTGGTTAGGGGCAATCAGGAAGACAAGCAGGCAAGCAGTTGGGAGCCAGCAGTCTTGGATTGTGAGAGGGATGTCCGACTGCCAGGATCGGGCCTAAATGGGCAGTCAGACATCCCTTGAGAGGTCCCAGATTGGAGAGAGTGCAAGCTGGGTTGAGGGACACACCCCCCCCCAATGCATGAATTTCATGCACCGGGTCTCTAGTGATTTATAATTGATTATTACCTTATTTCCTCATCTCTCATCAATCCCTCCATCCACTATTCTCTGCTTTATCACACTGCTGAAACACTATTCATTTAGCTCATTAGGGAAGGCTGGTAGATGTTTTAGCTCTAATCTTACTGCTTCTTTCCACTGCATTTGATCATGTTAATCATGTCCTCTTTAAAATTCTCTTTTGTTCAAAGGCTGTATTCTAATATTTGTTTTCTCTTTTGTGGATTCATTTTCTACCCCCTAACTCACATCTCTCTCTCTGGCATAAGTACTGTATGCCCTAGATACATACCAGTTGCTTGGTAGACATTTCCACTGGGATGTGTGTCTCACAACCTATGTGGCCAAAGCTGTCAACACATACCTTCCCTCATTCTCAGACCATATCATCTTTCTGTGTTCTCTATTTTGGTTGATGGCATTGCTCTGCCATGTCCCCATCCAGTCAATCGTCATGTCCCAGGAAGTTTTTTCCTCCTAAATATTTTCAAACCCATCCTTTTTCTTTCCATTCTAAATACTTGTCTACTATCTATCCATCCTCTTCTCTCTATCCCAACTACCTGTCTGTCCTAGTATATTTCAAGATCATCACAGTGGTCTAATTATTTTTCCTGTCTTTAATGTTTTCTCCTCGAGTTCATTCTGCACAGAGCTCTTGGAATTATAAATGATGAATCTGACCATGGGAGCTCCCCTTGTTTAAAAGCTTCCCCAAGTTCCTAAACCCGGCATAAATGTCCTGTAATGACCTAGCTCCCCATGCTCTTCTCCAGCCTGACTTGTACTACTCCTTAACTTAAATATATATTTCAGTTTAGCAGTACTAAAGTACATAACACTCCCCATAAACACAGCTATTTCTCCTCTTTGTACCTTTTCTTATGCTGTCCCATCAGTTCGAAATACTACCCTTCTCTCTGTTAACTCCTTTATAAGACTGTTTGGGTTCTACCTAAGTTGCTGTCTTGTGTTTACTTCTCACCCCCCCAAATAACATTGAATGCTCTAATAATAATAACCTATACATAATTCTATCAGTGTAATTAGCAGGTTCATGATTATGTGAATATCTCTTTCATTATACTTATGAACTCTTTGTATCCAAAGACTGGGTTAGCATCATTTCATTACTAATTTTGGATAGAAGAGGACTTTGAGACCCAAAGTTTACAACACCTTTAAATGATTAATACAAAATGAAAGTAGTTTGATATTTTTCAAAACTGAATTGGAAGGGAATTTAATAGGGCCTGTGAATAAACATAGTATTGGTATCATGAAATAGCACTTTTTATCCAAGTGAACTATAATTAGAAAACAAATAATATCCATAGGATATTGATTAGGCAAGATATTGGAAGAACTTGATTGTTCCCAACCAAATGGTGTCAGTCTCTAACATTCTGAAGCATCGTAACCGAATATCAGATATTTTTTAATTATTTTGATAAAAAGAGACTTATTTTTAAGTTGTAGTTTTTGTTGACTAGTTCAAAACCATTGAATACTCTTAATTACTCAATTATTGATAAGAATTAAATTCCTTTTTAAAAAATCTTTTATTAATTGACTAGAGGCCTGGTGCATGAAATTAATGCATGAGTACAGTCCCTAGTTCTGGCCTGTGATTGGGGCCATCTTCCCTGGCTGCCTGCAGCTGGCCCTGCCCCTCCACCCTACCCCCCGACTGCCACCCACCACCAGTTCCCCATTCACCATCGGGTGATTGGAGCCTGCTGGCCAAGGAGAGGAACTGAGAGGTCAGCTCTTCTGCCTGCTTGCTGGCCCTGCCTCCCCCCAAATCCCCCTCCCCCTGCTGCTACCCACCCCAGTTCTCCATTCGCCATCAGACAATCAGAGCCTGATGGCTGGGGTAAGGGACCGAGAGGTAGGCCATTCCCGCCTGCTCACTAGCCTCCTACCCCCACTGCAGGTTGCCCTCTGTGTGTGGGGTGACTGTGGGGTGGGGGCCTTGGCCTGGTGCCACCCACCCCCAGTTCCCCGTCCACCATTGGGCAATTGGAGCCTGCTGGCCAGGGAAAGGGATAGAGAGCTGGTCAATGTGCCTCATAGTGACTGGTCAAGCAGTCATTCTGGTCATTTGCCATTAGAGTCAGTTTGGATATTACCCTTTTATTATATAGGATAGAGGCCCAATGCATGGGTGGGAGCTGGCCAGCCTGCCCTGCTGGGGACCCCGGATTGGGGTGGGGAGTCCCCATTGGGGAGCAGGGCCGGCCAGGGCGAGGGGCCATGGGTGGTTGGCAGACTGGCCCTGCCCCCAATGGGGGTGGGGTTTCTGCTGAGGGGTGGGGCTGAGTCAGGGTGAGGGGCCGTGGTCATTCTGGTCTCTGGTCGTTCAGTCGTTGGGCTTTTATTATATAAGATTTTCAACTAATCTGTATCTTAAAGAATGCTTCCAACTTTCTTACCTGTTATCCTCTCTCCCTTCTTTGCCCTCCTAATTATCAACAAGCTTTGCCTTAGTCGTGTTGAAGGGACTGGGCCAGGCTCTGTTTTATGTGTTATAAAGAAGAGATGCTGCCCTAACCCGTTTGGCTCAGTGGATAGAGTATCATCAGCCTGTGAACTGAAGGGCCCGGGTTCAATTCCAGTCAAGGAATTAGTTGTTGGCTCAATCCCTGGCCCAGCTCGCATGTAGGAGGCAACCAATCAATGTGTCTCTGATGTTTCTCTCTGTCTCTCCCCTTTCCTTCCAATCTCTCTAAAAATCAATGGAAAAATATCCTCCAGTGAGGATTAACCAAAAAACAAAAACAAAGAAGAGATGGTATGGCTTAAGTTTTTTTCTGATGGCCTCATGTAAGATGTTTATACAAAGTGTCAATGGAAACAATTATTTTAGCAGGATGACACAACCTGTTTTGCTTAGAAATATCATTTCCTGTTCAGGTTACCCAGAGGTCAGGTAGGAATTTCTTTTTGCCCTGCCACTCCTGTAGTGCAGATTCACATCATGCAAGAATTGTACAGCTTAGGTCATAAGCCACTTGATTCTTTAGGCTGCATTTTATCTTCCTAAGAAAATAAACCCTTTCTCTCTTGTTTTTATTTGGTTTTTCTTTTTGTGTTTTGCTGTTATAACCTATAGTGAAAGTGTATAGCCATAGCTGAACTCTTTACCAATATCTGCTTCTTAACTAAGCTGTATCTTTAAGTTTATTGCCCATTTTGAAGTTCATGTGGATACCTGCATAGCCAGAATGTCACAGTGTTGTCACTATTGGCCTGTTCCAGAAATCTGTTATTAAGCACTCAGGAAAGCATCAGGCCCCAAAGTAAGCCATAGCTGCATGCTAGGTACTCCCAAGAATGTTTGTTTAACATGTTTGATGGTATCACCACTGGTTGACAAAAGGTAATCTCAAGAACAGAACTTGGGTTTTAAAATATTTTAGTATATTCTATAGCACAAAATAAATCAGTCAATAAAATGGACTAATGTGGCTTTCATAATAATTATAAGATATTACTAAAAATTCAGAGGTGTCTTAATTATTAATAGTTTACATGTAACATAAGGTAACATAGCCATATTATTAGCATGTAAGATGGGTTCAGTGTAGACTTAAAAATCTGTGTCAAAAAGTACCCTGTGAAGTTCATCTCAACTTGCCTTTATTTAATTTATACCAGTAACTGGGCCAGATGTGAAGATACAGATATATATATATATCTTTTAAAATTTGTATTTTTAATTTTTTTAATTTTAATAAATCTTTATTGTTGAGATTATTACAATTATTCTTCCCCTCCCCCATAGCTCCCTTCCACCTGACTCCCACCCCACCCTCTGCCCTTACCTCCCCCCCATTGTCCTCATCCATAGGTGTATGATTTTTGTCCAGTCTCTCCCTGTACCTCCCCTCCCCTCTTCCCCCCTGAGAATTATCAGTCTACTCCCTTTCTATGCCCCTAATTCTATTATATTCACCAGTTTATTCTCTTCATCAGATTTTCAATTCACTTGATTTTTAGATTCACTTGTTGATAGATACGTATTTGTTGTTTATTATTTTTAACTTTACCGTTTTCTTCTTCCTCTTCTTAAAGAATACCTTTCAGCATTACATATAATACTGGTTTGATGTTGCTGAACTCTTTTAGTTTTTTTATTATCTGTGAAGCTCTTTATCTGCCCTGCAATTCTGAATTATAACTTTGCTGGGTAGAGTAATCTTGGTTGTAGATTCTTCCTGTTCATCACTTTGAATATTTCTTGCCACTCCCTCCTGGCCTGCATAGTTTCTGTTGAGAAATCAGCTGACAATCATATGGGTGCTCCCTTGTAGGTAATTAACTGTTTGTCTCTTGCTGCTTTTAATATTCTTTCTTTGTCTTTTGCTCTTGGTATTTTAATTATGATGTGTCTTGGTGTGGTCCTTTTTGGATTCCTTTTGTTTGGGGTTTTGTGTGCTTCTTGGACTTGTAAGTCTATTTCTTTCACCAGGTGGGGGAAGTTTTCAGTCATTATTTCTTCAAATAGGTTTTCAGTATCTTGATCTCTCTCTTCTTCTGGCACTCCCATACTTCTGATATTGGTACACTTGAAGTTGTCCCAGAGGCTCCTTACACTATTTTCACATTTTTGTTCTTTTTGCTTTTTGCTTTTCCAATGGAGTGTTTTTTGCTTCTTTGTATTTCAAATCTTTGACTTGATTCTTATGATCCTCTAGTCTGCTGTTAGGTTTCTTTATAATATTTTTTATTTCAGTCAGTGTATGTTTAATTTCTAATCGGTCCTTTTTATCTCTAGTTGATCCTTTATCATCTCCTCTTGGGTCTCGCTAAATTTATCCATTTTTTCTAGGAAATTCTTAAAAAATCTTATAACCATGGTTTTGAACTCTATATCCAGTCGTTTGTTTTCCTCCATTTCTTTCGTTTGTGATCTGTTCTTTTGTCTCTTCATATTTTGCTACTTCCCCGAGTTGGTAGAGTAGCTTTGTATGCTAGGTGTCCTATGTGGCCCAGTAGCTCTATCTCCCCAGTTACCTGAGGTGGACATTCTTGGTGCACCCCTTTGTGAACTGTGTGTACAGTCTTGTAGTTAATTCTTGATTGTTGTTGGTATCACTGGGGGGAATTGACCTCCAAGCCAATTGGTTGTGAGGATCAGCTGTGTCTGCGCATGCGCGCTTGCCTCTAGACCTCTGCCTTTCCGGTTCACCTGAGTTTCCATGCACTCCAGAGACCAGTATGAGTCTGGGTCCCCAGGGCCTTGCCCAAAACTGGGGTTCAGTGTAGTTGGACCTGGATTTCATTGCTGTTGGGAGGTTCTGATTTCCTCCCACTTGGCTTTTTGCAGCTCCTCGGAGTCTTCATGAGTCCCTCTCTTTACTTCTAGTTGTAGAATTTTCACTCAGCCATCTTTCTTATGGTTCTGGATGGTGTCTGTTCTGTCTTTTAGTTGTAATTTTGAAATTGTTGTGCAAGGAAGCCGCTTAGGTGTTCACCTATGCTGCCATCTTGGTTTCTCCCAAGATACAGATATTAAGCAAAATAAGTCACCAGCTTTGAGGCACTTACAAAGGTCATTTTTAGGGAGAAGACAGGGCACTTCAACTCTTGGGATATTGGAAAGAGACAGGGCTGAGGTAACCATGAGTGACCCACTGCAAAAGAATTAATTGATATTTATTCTTTAGTGAATCGACAGAAATTAATCCATAATGTCAATATGTTGTGAAAACTACTTGAGATATATGGAGGGTGCTATAAAAGAGGAACAGCCAATCCAACCAACACCACCAGGTCTGGGAAGGCTTCCTGAGAGAAGTGAATCCCGACTTAAACTTTATGGGATAAGTAAGTTACCTGGATAAAGAGGAAAAGGAGATTCCACACAGAGAAGAAAGAGATAAACATACAGGTTTATCATTTCATGGTTTATAAGAGTTCTGAGTATTTCTTGTTTAGGAGTTTAAATTATAAGTCAGGAGAAAAAGCTGTATGGTTGACCTGGATTAGGTGCAAAATAATTTCATGTCATGTTAAAGAACTTAAACTTTATCATGTAAGACTTGGGAAGCCATTAAAGGTTTTAAGCAAATGATTGGTGTGATCAAATTTTTATTTTAGCTGGATTTCTCACACCAGTGTGTAAAGGTTGATGGATCTGGCGTATTAGAAGAGAGAGGCAAAGGGTATGAGCAAGACCAGAGGCCTCAGGGGGTGATTCCTACATTGGAACTAGGACGTAGTAGTAATAGTAGGGATGGAAAGCATTTATCTAGGACTATGACATAGCTTACCATCAAGAATACTTTAGGAACAGTCTACCTCTGCTGTGTGCACTTCACCTGGGTGAGGTGACTTCAAGGACGGGTGCCTTTTAACCTCTGCTCAAAGCTCCTCCTGGTCCTCACGTGAGAAAGGCAGGTGTGGGCGAGGGCTCAGGTGCATCATGGAGCCAAAAGGCATCAGGAGGACAAAAAGTGAGGGTGTGGGGGCGCAATACAGCTTCTTCCTTTTTGTCTGCTACTTAAGATTCTCTTCTGTGCTGTATGTGGGTTTTTCCAAATGTGCTGTTTTTAGAGAGCTGGAAAATGGGTAAAGTCAAGTATGTACTTTAAAAACCAGATAGCTTATTATTTGATTTCAACCTCTATTTAAAAAAAAGGGCTTGTATTTTCCCACTGTGGTTAATTTAATAAGACCCATTTTTCTTGAATCCCCTGTGCCCAATTACTTACATTTCTTTCGTAAAACTGTATTATAGTTTAGGATTTTTGTGTTGTTTAAATCTCAGAAGCCCTCTAGGAACCCTTGCTTTGGTTTTGTTTTTTGGAGGCAAAGGAAAAACGATCTCCTGGTTTACTTTTGGAGTCTGCAAAGCAACTCTGAGGTCCCAGGTGGATTTGGTGTTTGGAAAAAGGGACTTTGGGGGACTAAGGTTGACCCTGAGCCCCAGGTCACTGTTCACATTTACAAAAGCAAACCTGGTATCCCCAATTGCTTTTCTCTTGAGGTTGGCTTAACTTTATTTATCTTCTGTCTTGGGTCACTGCCCCTGAGGTGCTTCAAAAGCAAAACCCAAAAGACCCAAAACAAAGAAAGCTAAACGAGATTCAAGGAAAAAATGACCTGCACTCTGGGTTCACTTTTACAAAAGCAAAAAGTCACTTCGAGTTCCATAGAATGGTTTTAAATCGGCCTAGATTCATTGTGTCATTTGCACAAAGTGATCTCAACAGGTCTGAGACCCCAAGTTTCTTGGGTGTAGATATAGGGTGAGACTTAGGATGGGAAACTGTCAGCAAGCTAAATGTGATGACACAGACGAATTCTTCAGTGATTCAACTATTTGAGCATATAAATGGGACCACCCATGCAACCATTTCTTTCCGTAAGCTGAATCTTTTTGTTTGGTGGACACACACAGGGAACGCTGAGGAAGTGAAACTTACAACTCACTTACAAATATTGGCATAAATCCACTTCATGTTATCAGATTAGGGTATTTTTGAATCCTTGGTGAAAAAAAAGTTAGGATACTAATTTTAGGTAATCTTATAAATCATGAGAGAGAACTGAGGCACATTATTTTGCTGTTCATTTTTATATGATCCATACTTTGCTTACTTCCCAAAAGGATTTAAGGTGGAATTACTTTACTTGACTATTGGAACAAACCCATTTATAGAACTTAATACCGATTTTCATTATAATATGCCTGACTTTATCCTTTAATAAGTAATTGTAAAATTGCTCTTGGATAATCTAGGGGAGATTTTTGTTTTTGTTCATATTTGATCTACATCTTTGAATTGTAGGTATATATGTTAAATAATAAATTCACCTGTTGAGACTATGTCTTACTGTTTATTTAAAAGACTGAGAGAGATTTGGTGTGATTAATAGTAAATGTATTGTTTATATATTGCCGTCTGAAGGAAGCAAAACTCAAGATAGAGAAATGAGGTTTTCCATAGTAAGGTTTTACTATTAAGGACATAGTGCATCTCATGAAACCTGACCAAATGTGAGAGGCAGGTCCCAAGGCACTGACTGTTTGTGTGGAGTGAAGGTGAGTGTCAGTAGTTGTACCTGTCATCACTCCAGTTCCTTCATCCTGCCTGTCACACTCTGGCTCCAGAGCAGTCATGTTCTTTTAAACCATCCCAAAGATCAGAGATCATGCATCTTAGTCAAAGAAGGCATGGGTAGCAGCCTACAGAAATAGGTTCAGTCCATCAATCGGCCTGGTACGGTGTTTGTTCCATAACATCCTTGTTTTGTGTTACATCTTTCACTTCAGTTTAAAATTTTTAAAAATGAAAAAGGACCTTACAATATGGATAAAGGGTACAGGAAGACCATTCGGAAATATTAGTGCTTCTTTCTCTAGGGAGAACGTTTAATGCATTCAACATTAGATCCAGTGCTTTCTTGTGAGGGAATCTGGCCTTACCAATGCTCCAGTCAAATCCTGGAAGAGATGGGAGAAGTCAGTTGACTGCATTCACTGGCTTTCGTTTGCCTGCAGGCCAACATCGGCCTTTTTCAAAGAGCGGTCCGCATAGCCAAAGGGATCTGGAGGGTGCTCACTTTTTGTACTCATGAAGCCTAAGAACAAGGCCTAAGTAAACTTGGTATAGTGGTCTGGCATCATCCATCAGCCAGTTATTTCTTAAATATCTACTGAGTAGTTACACTCTGTTGGACACATCTTACACTCTTTCCTGCCTCATTTATTTCTGTTTCCTTATTGATGCAGTGTGGTGCATTTGAAAAATCCTTACATACATGAAAATGAGAAATCAGAATATGAGATCGACATGCTTGCTGACCCCATATCTCCTCTCTACCCCCGTCCATGTATACTCTAGGACATAGACCCTGAAATGGTGCTCAAGTCATGGGCTGAAGACAATGAGCAAGCAGTCACTGGCTCCTACATAAATCAGTCGTTTCTATCTTAATAGTAAATTGATAGTAGCTTCCTTATGTGTGATGGTAGTTTAAAATAGTGGGTTTTTGTGTGAATAGTTTTATAAAAATAATTTCTTCATGCTAACGTAAAATATTACTTGTTTTCTTGTTAACTGTCTGCCTCGCCACCTTTTCCACATATAATGTAAACTCTTTGAGGTCAGGGACTTTGTCTTGTTCAGTACTATAGTCTGGTGCCTGACACAGATGCTGCTTCGTTGCCTCCTTATAGGTGAGCCGTCAATATTTGTTGAATGAATAAATGAATGTTATCTAGGTGCTTAGCCCTTTTATCCACATTGGCGATGCATTCCTTCCCATTAATGTGCAGATTTACGCAGACTTCCATAGCTCTCTTCAAGTTAACTTTGCACTATATGTAGTTCTATGAAGTATTAGTGTAAAATTGAAAGCATGTTGATTAGATTTGTCTACATGTGGGCAGGTAGGTTAAATTTTGTGGTTCCTGTAATGTGTAGGGGTAAGAGATTTGCATAGGATTGTCTGGCCATGTGTGAAAAGTGTAAGCATAACATTTCTTTATCTAGGAAAGTCTATTTTGGTGCCATAGAAGAACCAGTTCTATATTCACAGTTGGAGTTGGTGTAGGTTTTTAATTAAGTGGGCTCCTCCTTTCCCACCTGGGGGTAGATCTGCACAAGAGAAAAACAGACTTATTTTAAGGCCTCTTCCTCTTGCAAATCCCAAAGGTCATGTTGCTAATGCCTTTTGGAAAGAAAGGGAGATTACAGCCAGTATACAGTTATTAAGTGTTACTTTCTGCTGACTGTGCGCATGCCCACACACACTTGTGCAAACACATACCTAACCTGAAGAGGAATCCTTCAAAATGAGGCTTTTGTTAACGACTCTGTGAGGAGTAGTCATTATCGAAATTTAATATATAAATATGTAAACCTTTTTTCTAACTCTAGAGTTAATGCATTTCCATTGTGAAATATTATGAAAATAAAGACAATACCTTACCTATAATCTCATCACATGAATAACAGCCATTCAGAACATTTTCTCGAATTTTCTTCCAGTCTTTTTTTATGGGTTTTTATGTAATGTCAGTAGCAACATTTATTATAAGCATCTTCCCAAGCTACTTAAAATTCTGTATAGACCAATTTTAATAACAGCATAATTGTCTTATAGATAGATCTTCCTATTTAATCATTATCTTACTATTGAGATTTAGGCTATTTTCAGGGTTTTTTTTCTCTTCAGTTTTTTGATAATACAAATAACATTTTTGAGATTAATATCTTTGCTCATACTTTTTTGTCCATCTTTATTATTGTTTCCTGGAGTTAAATTCCTATAAGTATGATTACTGAGTCAAAGAGAATGACCATTTTTATACAGTTCTTAAACATATAACAAAATTACATTGCAGAAAAGTGACACAAATTTACGTTTTCACTATGGGATAATCTGAAAGTAACTTTTCCTCCTTGTGAAAGGAGGAAAAAAAAGTACTTGCTGCAACAGTCAAAAGTTACACAGAACATTAAATAAATTCCCTTTTCTTTTTTATATGGTATATTATTTTAACTTTGTGTCAGTGTAGTTTCTGTACCAATGTTTTAAAATTTTAGTATGGCCTAGAATGTTGTCTGAAAAAAAAATAGAGTGGCTTTTAATATTGGTACTTAATATTTTCATGATAGAATTTTCCTTCTTTTACAAGGAAGTCTCTATTAATAGCTGTTTGTTGGGTGGGGAGTCAGACAAGTCCATTATCTTCCAAAGGAAGAGCTAGTTTCTTGTAACGTTCCTTTAGGTTTGAACCACCCCAGAAGTTTTATTCCTCTCACAGTTAGTGGGTTGGCTTGAATAGAATAGCATAAGGGTAAATGCAAATGCTTCATTCATTTGAAAGCAAAAGCAGTATACTTCTGAGTTAAAACAAAAAGAAGGAATAATATAAAAACTGAAGGAAGGTAGTAAGTAAAGCATTTAGCTTTCTAAAACAATTCAAATGGGGATAGGAAGTTGGTTTTAAATGGCTTAAAGGGGATTAGGGTTTTAAAGTTGGATAAGGAGTTTGGTGCTTTGGTTTAGGCATGGCATTGCTTTTAAAAGATTACTTCCATATTTGACAACAGTCCTCACTGAAGATTATAAAGCAAATAGTCGATTTTAAAACATTACAGAAAACAAGAGAGTTTCTTTTTTGTTGTTGTTTGTTTATACAAAATGATTGCCTAGAGTTAACATGCTGAGTCCTGAAGCCCTCCTTTCATAAGACTACTGAGGATCTATCACCAGGGAGAATCCATCAGAGGTTGTTTAATGCACTTAATTGAGATTATCCGAGCTTTTGGTTTAAATTACTTTGGGAAAGTCTAGATGCAAATGGCTTCTTAGAAAGGTAAACATACTTAACCTCTAAGACAAAAGGTTAAATTTAAGTCCTTTAACATTCTTCACCAAACCTTATTCATTAAATTTGAGTATGAACTGAATAATGTGTAAAGTTTAATATTAACTGTTTTCATTTTATACTTATTTGAAAATGCAATCAAGTATTTTATTTGAAAAGCAACCTCTGACAATTTTAATGACTTCAAAAGTAAAAAGATAGTAAATACTATTTTGATTATAAAGTGCAGTTAATGCAGTTTCAAAAAGGAATTTTCTTATTCTGTTTCATCTAAGAAGTAAGTCATGTTACAGTGGAACTAGAGTGGCATATACTTATGTATTAGCTGTAGGTAAGTAGCTAAAAGTTGGTTTAACATTTCCCCATCTTTCCCAGCTCCTTGACCTGTTTATGGTTTGGGATTGGTCTACTTATCTAGCTGATTATGGACAGCCAGCTTCTAAGTACCTCCGGGTGAATCCAAACACAGCCCTTACTCTTTTGGAGAAGTGAGTATATTCTGAAAACTTTTTTACATAGTATTTTAGCATTTTGTGATTCAGTGATTAAAGAACTAGAGATTTGCATCAAAAGAGAAATGTCTAAAGGGAGCTTAAAGGCTCAGTCCATTTTAATGACCAAAACATAAGCCTTTTGTTTGCCCTTTAGTGTTGGTGTATGAGATTGCTATTTATGTTAACATGAACAAAACGTATTTCCTACTGTACCCTCAATAGCAGGCTTCATTGCCTTTAGAAATGTGTTTACTTGACACAAGGGAGAACTGGAACTATATATTTTTTTATGCTATAACATAGGAAAGAAGTTATTTTGTAAAATATGGCTAAGTATTGCAATGTCTGCCACCAGTGAGTGCTGTCAAACCCCACCATTATGGGCCTGGGTTCTTGGTAGCAGAGAAGCATATTATTTACAGAGTAATACAGTAAAAACTGAACTAACAGGATACTTACTGGTGTATCTTGTCCAAATTTAGGTGTTGGTTTCTGCCAAATTATGTGGCAGATTTTTTTTTTACTCAATCATAATTAATTTTAAGTATCACTATTAAAATTTAATTGTTGAATTAAAAGTGTATATTATTTCTCCACATTTCAGAATGTCTATAGTGTATTTTACTTGAGAGGAAAAAGAACTGTTTAAAATACATGTAAAATTATTTTACAATACCATGAAACAGTAGTAAGGCCCCTCAAAAAATGCTGCTTTAAATTTTCTAATGTTATTTTTCCTTTTACCTTGTCTTGCTATGAGTGTAATTTGCAGTTAATAGAGGGTATGTATTTTAGCATACTTTATGAAATGATATTAGAAAATAGTAAAATATTAGAAAATAATACCCCTGTATAGAGAATGTAGAATAAAGCTGTTAACTTTTGTGTGTGGTACCTATTTCCCTAATTCTACTAGTACTTATTTTCTTTGAAATATGTTTTTCAAGCATAGGCTTAATGTTAGATAATTCAGAGCCCCCCCAAGGACACTTAACTTGTGACAGCATAGCTTATAATTTCTTTTACTAAGCTTCTTCATTCACATATGTTCCTAGGATGAAGGATACTAGCAAAAAGAACAATATATTTGCTCAGTTCAGGAAGAATGATCGAGACAAACAGAAGTTGATAGAGACAGTCATGAAACAGCTGCGAAGTTTGGTGAATGGTATGTCCCAGCACACATAGACTTCTTGACTGAAACGTTACCTCTGTCTATGGTAGCGGCGGTTTGCAGAATTAAAAACCACAAAAGAAAAGACACTGATAAGAGCTGGAATGAGAGATAGTAATAAATATCATTTGTATGGGTTTTTAAATAATTGAATACTATTTTATATATGAAAAATGTGACATTAATTTTTCACTTTTAAAAATATATGTAAATCAGGTCAAAATTGTACATGAAACAATGTAAATACATTGAAAAACTTATGCCTCTAGATATCTTTTTTTAATTCAGACTTGAATGATGGTTTTGTTTTTCCATCGGTATCTGGTTTTGGAATGCAATCATGTCTGATATTGGACTATTTCACTATCTTCTGACTTTTAGCTTTTACTTTCACCTAAGTATGATTTAAATAGACAAAAATTTTCTAATTCTTCTGATTCTAAAGAGGAAATAGGTAAATCTTTAAAGGTCCCTGAAATTAACCTTGATTTAACTCAGTAAGAATGTGAATTATTTGTTCTCCTTGGGTGGCTTAATATAATCATTCTGAATATGAAGACAAGTGTTTGGATTTTCTAAAGATGCAATGTTTCTGTTCAGCAGGGGTAATATTTCTAACTATATTGTTTGTAGCTGACCCCATTCTAGAATTTATTTGGTTTGGGTCAAGTTAAAAGAGAGGACAGGAAGTGGGGTAACCACTTCAGGTGCAGCTTGTGCGACAGTAGCTATGTTCCTGCACACAAGGTACCACAGGGGTCAGGTTACTTCCTTCAAATAGCAGGTCTCCCTACCTACCCTCACTTGGAAACAAGCCAAACCAAATGAACTCTGGAAAACCTAAAACGAATGTACGTTTTCCTTTGTGTAAATTACTGCAGTCCACATGGAAACAGCAGTCTGATCCTGATGTTCTCCTCATTGTATTTATGCTGAATGCTCCTTTTACATTTTCAGGACTTATGCCTGTAAGAAACTTCTACCTGACTCTGTAAAATAAGTGTAAAGAATTATATGTACATTTCTTGATTTTGTGATGAAATATAAAAGAGTTTGAGCAAGTTATTGAAAATGAGCTGCTCTAGCGTCTATTCAGAGCTTCCTGATTTAAAACAACGGCTTCATTTGGATAGGGTATTACTCCCTAGTTATTGAAATGGGGTGTCACTAAAACAAAATAAACGTTCTTTTGACCATCTCTTATCCTAAGGTTTCTCACACTTTTAAAACTTTGCATGGAAAACATGGTAATTCTCTGAAGTTGCTCAAGGAGGGTGAACAGCTAGCTAGCTAGCTCCCTTTGAAGACTGGAATGTGGGTGTCGCTGGTGTGCCTTACCCTGCCCTCCAGGGCATGGCTTGTGCGAGGTGTCCCAAATTCGTAGAGCGGCTGCCTCTGCACAGCCGGAATGGCCGTGAGGGGTTCACCCCACGCTTCTCGGTAATACAGGCACTCGGCGCTGGACCCCCCACCCTCTGGTTGCTGTAGGGAACGGGACCCGCGCGAGGGCTTGGGACTTTTGGAGCCCTGTGATGCAAAGCAGAAAGCAACTGTGTAGACTGGGGCGGGGGGTGGGGGGGGCCTCCGAAGGGGAAGGGGATGGTGAAAGTGGTCCCTGAGACCCGAAAGGAGCTCGATATCTGCCTCTCTTTGGCTTCAGCCAACAATGATGCAACTCCCCCCCCTTTTTTTTTAAATTCTCACCCAAAAAATTGAGGAAGCGAGAGAAAGAGAAACATCGATCTGAAATAGACACATCGATTGGTTGCTTCTCACACGCCTCCGACCTGGCTGGGGATCGAATCTAAAAACCCTGGTACGTGCCCTTGACCAGGAATCTAACCCGAGACCTTTGGGTGCGCGGGCATGCGCTCCAACCACCTGGCAACCGGACCATCTTCTGGAGGAGTCCTGAAGGGGTAGATCAGAGACCAGAAGGAGTGGGGGATATCGGAGAATCCGGACCCCGGCTCTCTCTGTAGGCGCCTGCGAAGCCAAGGTTGGCGTCGAAGTCCGCAATTTCTCCGAAAGGGAAACAGCAAAAGGGAGAAACGCCCGACCTCAGCTTTGAGCACTGGGAGGGGAAAGGGCACTTAGAAGCTCGAGGGTGCGGACCCTAGAGAGAGAGCTCGCGCGCGCGACGGCTCAGTGCGCGCGGCGGTTTGCCCACCTCGGAGCTCCCGCCGGCAAGTTCTGGCTCGAACCCGGAGACCCCGCCCGAGTGTTCCAGCCGCCGGTCCCTCCGAGGTTCCGCCGCAGCTGCCACGCCCTGCTCCGTGGCCCTCGGCGAGCCCGCCGCAGCCCACCGCCTCCAATCAGTTCTCTGCGTCGAGCGCTTTAAATATGCATGGGGCGTCACGTCGTGTGTTTCTGGATCGGTCCGTAGGGAGGGAGCCAGCCAGCGTCTATATAAGTGTGTCGGGGTGGGCCCCGAAGAGTGAACAGACGGGGGAGAGGGAGGTGGGCGGGGGTCCACAGCCCCGGTGATTGAAGCCCAGGTTGGCCACACCGGTGAGTCGCGCCCCTCGCTGCTTCCATCAGAGGAGGGAGCACTGGCCCCGGGAGGAGGTGGGAAGTGCCCGCAGATGCCAGGCGGGAGCGGCCCGAAGCAGCCAGCATCCCGAGAGGCACAGTCCTGAGTGTGCGGGCGTGGGGGGAGTCACGTCCCCTAAGGTGTGTGGCCACTGCCGCCTGCCACCGCCGGTCCGGTTTGAGAGCGAAATCCTTGTCCGAGGTGAGAGCTCTCGGTCTTGCCCCCCCCCGGCCCCAGGACCTTCGCGGACAGAAGCGGTGAGCGCTGCGCGCTGCCCGGCTCCCCAGCTCTCGCGCCCCTGGCGCCCGGGTGCTCACCATGTTCCCCTGCGGTCTGAGCTGCCTGTCTGTGCTGGGGGCGGCCGGCACCGCGTTCCTGTGCGCCGGCCTCCTGCTCAGCCTGGCCCAGCACCTCTGGACCCTCCGCTGGATGCTGAGCCGGGACCGGGCCTCCGCCCTGCCCCTGCCCAAGGGCTCCATGGGCTGGCCCTTCTTCGGCGAGACGCTGCACTGGTTAGTTCAGGTGAGCAGGCGGCGTCCCCCCCACCCCCCCACCCCCCCAGATGGCCCCGTCTCCCCGGGCTCCCCTGGACCCTCCTCTCTCTCAGCGCTCCCGGGGTTCGTAGCCTGTCTCCCCCGTTGCCCACTGAGCATACCTGGCTCTCGTCCTCGGCCAGCCGCTCCCTCGAAAGGACTGCCACCATGCTCCGTAAACTCGCCCTGTCACACCCTGGGGGTGAACACAAGGGCTCTAGAAGGAGCTGAGGAGCCTGCCACCGATGAACGGCAAGCACAGAACCGGGAGCCAGGGCCTCTCAGCCGTGCGCCCTTTGGCGTGGACTGCCCCCGTTATAAGTTCTTTCCTCCTGTCACCAGTGGGAGCAGGGGCGCCTAACCTCCTCCAGGGGAGTCCCGAGGCCCAGGTGAGACGTTTAAAAAAGTAACCACCAGCCCGGAGCAGGGATTTGTTCCCCGGGGGCGGCGGGGAGGTCGGGGCCAGGTCCCCGGCGGTCCCAGCCCCCCTCGCCGCGCCTGCTGCAGGGCCCGCGCTTCCACAGCTCCCGCCGGGAGCGCTACGGGACCGTCTTCAAGACACACCTGCTGGGCCGGCCGGTGATCCGCGTGAGCGGCGCCGAGAACGTGCGCACCATCCTGCTGGGCGAACACCGCATCGTGCGCAGCCAGTGGCCGCAGAGCGCGCACATCCTCCTGGGCTCGCACACGCTGCTCGGCGCGGTCGGCGAGCCACACCGGCAGCGGCGCCAGGTGAGCCCAGACCAGAGAAGGGGCCGTCGGGACCTCAGGCCCACGGTTCCCCGGGCACCTGCTGGAGGCCCGGAGTCATTGCGAGGGGTACCCCACGGACCTGGCCGGAACCCCTGGCCCCCCCGTGGGTGCCTCGGACCGGTTCCTTCCCTTCTCCAATTTCGGTTTTTAAGGCCAATACTGCGACTTAAAGGTCCTTTCATCTCCCATCTCCTGTAACGGAGAGACCAGAAGCGCTGGAAGCAGCCTCGGGGAGAAGTTAGGGACGACCTCCTCGAGGGGGAGCAGCTGGGGGGAGCCCGGATGCCTGTACATCAGAAAAGAACTAGAGGGAATGGGGAGAGCAGAAGCCATCACGTGTAGGTCCGGGCCACTTAGAAGAGAAAGGTCCCCAGATAGCGATTGCCGAGCAGAGGAGGCCGGACCGCGGCCGGCGGGCTCACCCCTCGCGCTCCCGGCAGGTGCTGGCTCGGGTGTTCAGCCGCGCGGCGCTGGAGCGCTACGTGCCGCGCCTGCAGGGGGCGCTGCGGCGCGAGGTGCGCGCCTGGTGCGCCGCCCGCCGGCCCGTGGCGGTCTACGACGCGGCCAAAGCCCTCACCTTCCGCATGGCCGCGCGCATCCTGCTGGGGCTGCGGCTGGACGAGGCGCAGTGCGCGGAGCTGTCCCGGACCTTCGAGCAGTTTGTGGAGAACCTCTTCTCGCTGCCCGTGGACGTGCCCTTCAGCGGCCTGCGCAAGGTACTGCCCCCCGGCCCCCCGGCCGCCCCCGGAGGCCCCCCGGCCGCCCCCCACAGGCCACTTCCGTGGCGGGACAGAGGCCCAGCCCGGGGAGGGGCGGCGGCGTGGCGTGGGGGTGCCTGCTGTCTGCCCCGTACTCGCTGCGTGACCGCGGCGGCCACACACCCTCTCTGCGCCAGGCCACGTGGGCCGGGCTCCAGCGCCAGCAGCCGCGGGGCCTCCCTTTGGACGCTCGGAGGCAGGCAGGCGCCGGGCCAGTGGGCCAGCCCCGCCCCGGAGCGGCGCCTCCCGGCCGGGCCCCCCACCCCCTGGAGAAGCCCCGACGGCTGCGGCACGGACGGGCCGCAGACACGCCCCGGCCCAGCCCGGCGCCAGTCCCGGTTGGAGAGGGGTGGGTGCCGGCTCCCCGCCCGCGGCCCCGGGCCCGCGCGTTTCCGGATGAGAGAACCGCGGCCTCTTCCGACTTCAGAGCGCAGGGCCAGGCCCCCGGAGCCGCGAGGAAGCCCCATCCCGCCTTCCCCTTCTCTCTGAGCCGAGGCTTCCACCGGCCCCATCCCGCCTTCCCCTTCTCTCTGAGCCGAGGCTTCCACCGGGCCCGGAGCGGTTTTCGGCCACCTGGAGAGAAATACAGTAATAGCCACGTATCAAGGGGCCTTATCCTGGCTGGTCACCTTGGGTGCATTTCCCGATTTAGTCCTCTCAGCCTGCAGAGTGTTATTCACATGTTGTTGATGAAGAAACGGAAGCTCGGACAGGTTAAATGATTTACCCAGAAGCACACAGCCAGCAGAGGGGCAGAGAGGCGGGATTTGAACCTGGTCTGGTCTAACTACAAACCTCAGGCGCTCAAAGGCTTTTTGCTGACCTTGCTCCCTGAGCTCTGAAGGGACACCCTGGCCCTCTTGCCTGTCCCCTTACAGAGGTTAATGCTTAAAACACCCATCGCGTGCTCTAAGCAAGAGCTTTTCTGGGCGCCTCAAGTGTCTGTCCTTGGCTCTCTGTCCTGGTGCCCGCTGTCCCTACCCCTGCAGGGGAGAGGCAATGGGCGGGGTCCACCACCACAGCTTTGTGCCAGGAATGGGCACCGACTGCTGTGTGACTCTAGGCAATTGCTTGACCCCTCTGAGCCTCCACCTCCTCCCATCAGGACCAAAGACACTGTTTGTCTACCTCAAAGGGAGCTGTGATCAATGAGAGAGAATGATGTGTTGGGAAAGTGGACAAACCTGGAGCATTTATTAGGCACCTTCTCTGTGCCAGGCATGAAACTAAGCTGGGACACTTAACATGAGGAACTCAGCAGAGCCAGAGCAGCCTTGGGAAGATTTGGGGGGAGGGGAGGAGGTGCCCAGGCCTGGCCCCCTCAGCCTTCCTGCCCCCATCTCCCTCCTCTCCCTGCCCATCAGGGCATCCGGGCAAGGGACCAGCTCCATCGGCACCTGGAGAAGGCCATTGCAGAGAAGCTCCATGAAGACATGGCGGGGGAGCCGGGCGATGCCCTGGCCATGATTATCCACAGCACTAGGGAGCTGGGCCATGAGCTCTCAGTGCAGGAGCTGAAGGTAGGTGGGGCCTGATCTCTCCTCCCTTCTTTCAGTCCTAGAGGATAGGTCTCCACTTTAAGCCTCAGTGGCCCCTCAGGGTGAGGGGGAAAGACCAGGCTTCCAGCCATGGCTCAGCCAGACCCACCCTCAGTAGGAGGCTTGAGTCCTGGGCTCTTCTGGACACAAACATTTCCACTTCCCTCCCTCTTCTCTGTCACTCCCTACCTTTACCTCTGCTGTCCTCCTGATCATGAAACCCTCTTCACCCCTTTTCCCTACAGATCCTAAGGGTTTAGGGTCAAACTCCACATCCTCCTGGAAGCTCCCCTCTTCCCCAAAACCAATACTCTCTTCCCATAAGGCACCGTGGCACCTGACACTCCCACCTGTTTTGTATGGGCCCGGTGTGAACTGGATGTGCCCATATTAGCACCCGCAGTGGAGGTAGGGGAATGGGCCCCCGGACATACTTGACAGCCGCCCCAAAAGAGTGGAGAGGTTGGGGAGCAGGACACAGAAATGGAAACACCTCAGCCCTTCTGCAAGCAACTCCCATCCTTTCTGTGGGGCTCCATTGCCCCTTCCTCTAGCCTCAAAGTGTAGCCCGGCCTCCAATTTCTTCTCTGAATATGGGGCTGATCATCACCCGGACTCCTGGTGGCTGTGAAGTCTCGAGGAGCCAGGGTGTCAGAAGTAGATGAGCAGTGGGCTCCTGAGTTTTGGGGAGCCTTAGGGTAGGGACAGGTCTGGGCAGTGCAGGGTAGTGTGTGGAAAGGAGTGATGGTCCCACCGCCTTGACAGGGATGGGGTGGGGGAGGGGGAGGGGCCCCAGCTTCTCTGGAAGAATCCCTAGGCCTCTGCCAGGACCTTCCGTTCTGGTTTGGGACCCAGGGCAGGTGAGCCAGGCCAGGCCTGTCCAGGGAAGAGGTTGGGGCTTCCAGGTCTCTGTCCTGGCGCTCCATCCAGTTCAGGGCAGACAGTGAGCCTGGGACCGAGTCATTCATTCCACACGTATCGGACCTAGGCGGTGTCAGGCTTTTGCTGGGGCAGGGGATTCAGCAGTGATCAAAACCCAGCCCTGACCCTTGAGGTGCAGGAGGGGTGGCATCCACCTTCATCTTAGGAGCGCCCCGTGGGTGCTGCCAGGAAGGAAGACGGGGAGCTGGGAGGGAAAGGCAGGCAGCGAGGGCTCGGCCTGGAGGATGAGACCGCAGGCCCCTCCTGTTGTCCTGGGCAGAGCAGACCGGGAAGAGATGGAGTCCCTCCCGGGGACTGCTCCCCGAAGCGCGAGGAAGACACCACCGTGCCAGCTTTGGTGCGAGGCTGGCGCCTCCCCCAGTCCCACTGAGTCCTTGCAGGGGCCCCAGCTGGGCCGCAGGCAACACCACACCCCTAAGAGCACTGGGCGCCGAGTCCTACTACTGGCTGCAGGGACCTTCCCAACCGGGAAGAGGAGGGGGGATGTGGGGAGGGATGGGGCAGAGGGGAGAATGGGATGAGCTGATGTGCTTAAAGCACTAAGAGTAGCACCGGAATAAGTTCCTCGCATTATCATCTCGGGGCACCCTCCAAGCCAGGTGGATAGGTCCTGGTTTTGCCAGTTGCTACTGTGGCCTGCCCCTGCGGCAGGCGGGACCGACTCCCGGGCCCTGGCACGTAGCTGCCCCAGTGGCACACCCCAGCTCCCTGGCTTGGCGCCAAGGTCAGTGTGGGCTTCACACCCCATCCGCGAGGCCAGGGCGGGGCCGGAGACGGAGACTCAGCGGCGCGGGGCTGTCTTGCAGGAGTCGGCCGTGGAGCTGCTCTTCGCCGCCTTCTTCACCACCGCCAGCGCCAGCACCTCGCTGGTCCTGCTGCTGCTGCAGCACCCGGGGGCCATCGCCAAGATCCGGCAGGAGCTGGAGGCCCAGGGGCTGGGGCGCGCCTGCAGCTGCGGGCCGGGGGCCGCCGGGGACGGCGCGGGGCGCTGGCCAGACTGCGGCTGCGCGCCCGACCTCAGCCTCGCGGCGCTGGGCGGCCTGCCCTACGTGGACTGCGTGGTCAAGGAGGTGCTGCGCCTCCTGCCGCCCGTGTCTGGGGGCTACCGCACCGCGCTGCGCACCTTCGAGCTGGACGTAAGTGCGCCCGCCCCCCGCCGCTGCTTTGGTGCTGGAGCGGGTGGCGGTGGTGGGGAGAGGAGGCGGCTAGCTCTACCCTGCCCCTCGCAGACCTTCCACTTTCCGACCTGCAAAGTGGGCTGGGCTCGGTTCCACTCCCCCAGATCCACGTTGGAGGGGCGCCAGCTTGGCGCCTGGCGAGGCCACAGGTTAGGGACCCCGTATTCTCTGCTTTTGGCAGCTGTGTGGGTCTGCCAACTAAATTAGAGCCACATTGGACAATAAAAAATTTTCTCTGCTCAGCACCCGCCCCTTCCCCCCTTAGCCAGTGGATCTGGGTGGAGAACAAAGAGACCCCCACCCCCACCCACATACAATGCCCCACACCCCACTCCACAATGTCTCCTGCCTCACCCCTCGGACTCCCTCACAAGATTAAGGAACCATCGTTGTTACCTGTCCAGGCCTCTGCTAAGGCCAGATTCCAGTGGAAATACAGGTTGGCATCCCCTCATGGTCGGAGCAGGCTGGCTTGGGCTGGGCAAAGGTTTAAGGGCAAGAAGTTTAAGGTCTAGGCTTGGCTCCATCTCTGCAAGACCTTGGGCACTTTCCACCTCACTCCAGGCCTCCGGCTCCTCTCTGGAAGGAAGCTGTCTTGATCTCTTCCTGCTCCGACAGACACTCCAGGTCTCCAGGTGGGCAGGCTGTGCCTCACAGTGGCAGCATCCAGGAGTGGAGCCTCCTTGGCCAAACAGGGTGTCTGCCGGTGGGATCCAGCTGTGGCTGCAGTCCCCTCTCCCCAGCCTCCATCCACGGGCACCTCCTTTCCTGACCCTTACCTTAAACTGCAGGCATCCCCGGTGCATTGCAAAGCAGGGATCCAGGGCACCGCAGGGACTGGGCTTCTGCCCTGGAGATTACCTTGGAGAGAAAGGGGGCCAGCCCCTCAACAGACACCCTCCCATCCCAAATGTGGTGTGAGGAAGAGAGTGATCGTTAGTCCTGGATGACTGCAAACATTTTGGAGGGTTGGGGTTTGAGCTGGAGAAGTAAAGGGTTAGGATGGGGACAGCACACCACAGAGAGAGGACAGCCCCCCTCCCCCAAGTGGGTGGATTAGAAGGATGCTGCATCTTGGAATTCAGGCTTCACTCTGCAGGTGTTGGGGTGCCCTACAAGACCGGGTAACGGGGAGAGTAACACAGGCCCACTGGGTGAGCAGAGCTCAGGGTCTTAGCCATCTCCCAGTTGACAGGGCCCAGCGAGGAGAAAGAGCACCCCTCCAGGGTTCTAAGATTTTCTCCCCGCCTGCCTGAGCTCCTCCTAGTAGACACCTGCAGCCTGTTTGGGTGAGGGAAGCAGGAGAGTCAGACAGACCATGCCAGAAAGGCACGTCAAAAAGCGGAACAGTTATAAAGGCCACAGGTGCACAGAGGGTACAGAAAGCTCTTTCCAACATTTTTTAAAAATGTATATTTTATTGATTTTTTTTACAGAGGAGAAGGGATAAGGATAGAGAGTTAGAAACATCAATGAGAGAGAAACATTGATCAGTTGCCTCCTGCCCCCCACTGGGAATGTGCCCGCAACCAAGGTACATGCCTCTGACTGGAATCATACCTGGGACCCTTCAGTCCGCAGGCCAACTCTCTATCCACTGAGCCAAACCAGTCAGGGCTGTTTCCAACATTTTAAGGACTTTCCAGTTTAATTCTCATGTGCACCCTTTAACGTGTAACTACCTGACCTGAACATTGTCATTGCACAGCTGATGGATGGAAGGACAGAGAGACACTTTTTAGTTCAGTGCAAAGAAGAGCATTATAATTGAGCTGATCATAGAGAAATGGGGGTCCCTGTCATTTGCATTGTTCCAGCCCAGGTGGATACAGAACTAGAATTTAGGTTTCCTGATCTATTGTCAGAAAAAAAAAAGGAAACATTGAAACATAACAACAGGTCACTTTTACTGATCCCTAATATATATGCCAGACCCGTTTATTTTACCCTCACAACAAAGTGGGCATTTTTGTTCTTATTTTACAATTAAGAAATTGAGACTCAGAGAGATTGAAAATCTAGCCCAAGGTCACCAGAGAAGGCCCCGAGATTGGAACACAGAGGGGTCTCCTGGCTTCTGGGCTAGAACCAAGTTCCTGCTCGTTCTGAGAATTCTGGGTGATGCACCAGGGAGGAGGAGGGTCGGTTCAGGCCCGGTTTCCTGGCGCCTCATGGTCAGGCAGGTCTCATCTCCCCACAGGGCTACCAGATCCCCAAGGGCTGGAGCGTGATGTATAGCATCCGGGACACGCACGAGATGGCCGCGGTGTACCGCAGCCCGCCCGAGGGCTTTGATCCCGAGCGCTTCGGGGCCTCGGGCGAGGAGGCGCGGGGCGCATCGGGCCGCTTCCATTACATCCCTTTCGGCGGCGGGGCGCGCAGCTGCCTCGGTCGGGAGCTGGCGCAGGCGGTGCTCCAGCTCCTCGCGGTGGAGCTGGTGCGCACGGCGCGCTGGGAACTTGCCACGCCCGCCTTCCCCGCCATGCAGACGGTGCCCATCGTGCACCCGGTGGACGGGCTGCGCCTCTTTTTCCACCCGCTCGCGCATTCGGCAGCGCGAGATGGGCTCTGCCTCTGACCCGCTGCGCTGCGGGACATGGTCCGTGGCGTGGCGACACCCATCTGCGCTGCGGGACATGGTCCGTGGCTTGGCGACACCCATCTGCGCTTCCCCGGTGCCAGGTCGTGCGCTCTTGACTCGTTCAGCGAACGGCCACCCAGCGAAGGAGGCTCTGTGCGGGACTCTGAGGGAGGGCGAGCGCGAGCCACCGCCACGGCACCGGAGGCGGCCCGGCAGGTGGGGCGGTGCCTCTTGCGCGCTCCATCTCTGCAAGACCTCGGGCACTTTCCACCTCACTCCCTCAGGAAGGCAAGGTCGTGGGCCAAGCTTCTTAAGCCCTCCCAGGCCCCCGCCGCAGGGATGGAAGGAACAGTTTCCCAGTGGAGCTACGCGGCCTCACCTTTCTGTGCCACACCCGGGAGGGTGAGTGGATCGTGGGGCCGCCTTGTGGACCGGGCCGGAGACTTGGCGCACCCTTGGGCAGAAGCGGGGACGCCGGTAGCACTTCCCTGGCGTTGGGCCAGGGGAAGACACCCAGAAGGCGTCCATGGCCACTCTGCGGCCGTTTCCAGGGCGCTCAACGGCTCAACACCACCGGATTCTGCTGGCGACTTCTTAAAAGAAAAATCCCTTCTTCAAGAACTTGTTTGATCTTCCCATTTATAAGGGAGAACAGGCACGTCTATTCTCCAAGGCTGGATTATTTTCAGGGGAGGTTGAGACGTACTCAGGTTTAGGATATTTGTACCCAAAACAGGAAGGCCAATACATGCTTTCCTGGTAGCAGTTGAGTGAAGAGGCTAGGGCTTAGCTGGGCAGCCAGCTGCTCCCTGTGGAAAGGTATGGAGGAGAGGCTGGGGGACCCCCAGGAAAGACATCCCCCTCCCCAAAATGACCCATCCCAGCATATACCCAGAGAGGGGCCTGGATCTGGGGCCAAGACCGCAGACAGAGCATAGGATTACCCCAGGAGCGGAGCTGCCAATTAGCTCCATGATAGATGGCTGCAGGGTCAATACTTCCACCTCCTTTTTGGTTTTTGTTTTTTAAATATTTTTATTGATTTTAGAGAGGGAGGGAGAGAGAGCAACAAGAATGATGAGAGAAAAATCATTGATTGGCTGCCTCTTGCATCCAATCTGCATCCCCCTGGGGATCGAGCCTGCAACCCAGGCATGTGCCCTTGACCAGACTGGAACCTGGGACCCTTCAATTCACAGGCCAACGCTTTATCCACTGAGCCAGACCACCTCCACCTCCTTTATTATAGAGGAGAAACTGAGGCGATAGACCCCTTAAGAAGCCAGCAATGGGCTCTGGACTGCGAACCAGTGCTTTCCTTTACCCCATCCCCTTACACACACACACACACACACACACACACACACACACATACACACACAGCTCCCCTCCCCGCCCCCACATACACACACTTCAGCTTCTGAGCCTGTGGCCACCGTGTAGTAGAACTCAGCTCTTTGGTCCTCTCATAGTGATCCCTAGGTTGGCTTAACCACTTTCTCTCCCTGGACCTTTCCAACACAGAGATTCCTATCAGCGTTTAAATCAAAGCCAAGAGCCTCCAGTATCTTCATTCCCAACAGCCACCATCTGCCACCCATCTTCAGACAGGCGGGGGCAGCTGGACCCGGACAGGGTGGGCGAGGCAGGAGAGTTGCCTCCGCGGACCCAGCTGACCCCTTAGTGAACTAGAAGGAAGCTGGTGCCCTCCTGACCTTATGCTTGAGGAGGATGGATCCCTGGGCCAGGAGGAAAGGGGGAAGCAGCAGGTGGGAGCGGGACCAGTAGCTCAGGAGCGCAGCGGGCCTTTCTGAGCCAGGCTGACACCACCATAACCCCATCCAGGGCAATTCATCACCCACTGCTGACCACAGGGCCGGCAAACGTGGAGGGACCGAGGCCTGCCCTCAGGGCGCTCAGAGGCTGCAGACACAACACCGGGGCCTCAGAAGCCCCGCCAGGGTGGGGTGGCAGGAGGACCAGGTTTGGGGGTTGGTTCTGATGTGGGGAGACAAGAGAAATATGGGGCAGGGAGTTCTCAGGAGCCCTGACAGTGTAGCTGGTGCCAGGAAACCTGGCTTACCTGCTCTGGATTCTGTACTAACTACCAGCTCCTGTAGGGGGCAGCTGCACTCCTACTCTCCTTTTCCATTAACCCATTATTTCCAGTAGCTTCACGGGATACCTGAGCTCCTTTGTTCCGAGCTCCAGTTTCCCCCAGGAAGGAGCAGACCTGGTTCTTGCGCCTCCTGGACGGATAGGCTCACGAAGGAAGTGGACAATAACGTAGCACACAGAAGAGCAAGAACATGCCCCATGGTGATGAAGTGCTGGCGAGAAAATCAGGCCTGCAATGCTGAGTGCCTGGGGCTACACTCATCAGGGTGGGCCAGGAAGGCTCCTCTCAGGAGAGGCCACGGGACTTGGCAAGGAACCAGCCAGGGGTGACCCTGGAAGAGGGCACCCCAGGCAGAGGGGACCGCACGCAGGTGTAGAACCCTGAGACAGGGCAGAACGTTCAAAGATGGGACGCAGGGGTTAAAGGGGAAAGAGGGAGGGGTGCTCCAGCTGCCCTCGCTCACCGGAGGGCTCCCTTCGCCCAGCGGAAGCTACTCCCCGAACCCACCCCAAACCCCAGCCACAGGGAGATTCTGTCTAAACAATTTGGAAACATTTTGTTTTCCAGCGAACCGTTCCCCTCCTCCCGCCCGCTCTCCGCCCGCTGCCACTCAGGAAACCTTGGCCAGGCTTCTGGATCGAAGTTCCCATTGGGCGGGTAATTCATGGAACCCTTCCCCCCTTCAAGATGTTGTTTGATGAGCTTCCCTCTCGCAGGGACTCCTCTCCGCCCGCCGGCCGCCCCCGGGGTTTGGAGGGGCTGAGAGGTGAACACGCTCCCCGGTGGCAATTTCCAGCCCGGAGGCTCCCCTCCTTCTGGTGACCCGGCGCTCGCTGAACTTGGCGAGGCGGCCCTGCAGGGTTCACGCGGATGTCACGGTCCGGCCGGCAGGGGTCACAGGCGGGTCAGGCCGGAGGATGGGGACTGGGCCCCTGGTCACGCCTCCGCTCGCCGGCGTCGCTCCGCGGCCGCAGACCCGGTGCAGAAAGGGGGGCGGCCCCGGGACTCCGGCGCCTTACCTCCGGACACCTCGGCTCCGGCCGGAGTCCAGAGCTAGCGGGCCCACGTTCCCGAAGTGACAGCGGGAGAGAGACACCCAGCGGGGCTCGGTTATGGGGAGACGCCGACTCCTCCACACACGTGGCGACCCGCGCACGGAGCGCTGCGGGGTCTGCGCGGGCGCGGAGCCCGCAGAGGGTTGCCGACCCCGCGGGAGGGACACGCAGTTAGCAGCTCCCCAGAATCAAGGTCCCCCCCTCTGCCCGGGACGCTTTCCCAGGCGCGAGGTGGGCTCGTGCGAGAGCCGGCGCTGTGCTAAACCGAAGACGCCCGGCATTCTGCTTGGTGCTCGGCCCGGCTGGGTGCGTTGCGCGCTCCCCAACCCAGTGGAGCGCGGGGCCCCGCCTTTGGGGAGCTGTGCGGCGGGGCGCGGTGGGAAGAGGGGCTCGCACGTGCGCTTCCCGCAGGGCCCGAGGTCTGGGCGGCGGCGGTGCTGGTCACCCGTGTATCTGGGCGGAAGCCAGCGGACCCGCTCCCCAGGGGGGCCTCCAGCACTGCCCCCGGCGGCCTGCAGGGTACCCCTCTCACCTGGCGGGGGCTGGCGGCGGGGGAGGAGCCCGCAGAGCCAAGGAAGCGCCAGGGACGGTAGCCCAGGCCACTCGGGGGCATGCCTGGAGCTGGAAACTGTATTTGCACCCGAAAGCCCCTCCCCCGTCCCCCCGACACTCACAAACGACCCCAGGCGCGGAGCGGTCGGGAACCACCGCTGCCAAGTGAAGGCGGAGGCGCAGGGATGCGTGGTGACTGGCCCAAGTGATGCCCGAGAGAGGGAGCGGGGACTCGGGTCCGGGCCCGGGGCTCTCCCTCCACCGCCTCCGTCTCGCTGTCCCGCGGGGATGGGGGGGGGGAGAAGGAGCCCCCATCCCCCGCTGCCCAGCCGGGGCGGCCGGGGCGCAGCGCTGGGCTCGCCGAGCCCTGGAGGAGTGGCCCGCGTCTTCCCGGGCGGGGCCTGACTCGCAGGTTTGCACCCGGGGGGCCGGAGGCTGGCTTGGGCCCTTACATTGGGCCCCCATACTCCCCTCGAGGGGGGTGGGGAACTTGGGCCCCGGATCCTGCCTGCTCCCCCTGCCTGCGGCTCTCCCAGGGGCCGGGCCGGATCTTCCGAAGAGTCAGGAACCCCCGTTTGTTTGTGTGTGTGGTTTTTGCTCGGCTCATGGACCCCAGTTCCCGCCTCAGGGGGGTGAAGCGGCTGGACGGTCCCCGCACGCGCGTCCCTGGGCTTCCTTCCCGAGCAGGTGGACGGGAGCCCCCGCGGCGCCCGGAATTGGAAAACCAGGCGACTGCCCGTCGGGCCGGACAGGAGGGACCCCAGGGAGACGGCGCCCGGGAAGCCCGGGGCCGGGGCTCACGCTCCCCGCGCTCCGCTCGGCCCCGGGTGCCACCCCGGAGCTGCCCACACCTGGGATGGGGGAGGCGGGCCGCTCCCGGGCCCGCGCCCCAGGACGCACGCCGCCGCGCCGCCGCCGCCGCCGCCGCTGCCTCCGCGCGGAACAAACGGTTAAAGATTTTGGGCAGCGCCCGGCGGGGGGAGGAGCCAGGGACCCAATCCGCAATTAAAGATGAACTTTGGGTGAACTAATTTGTCTGACCAAGGTAACGTGGGCAGCAACCTGGGCCGCCTATAAAGCGGGCGCGTGGCCGGCGCGGCGCGCTGGCGGCGGCAGGTGGCGCGCGATGGGGCTGCCGGCGCTGCTGGCCAGCGCGCTCTGCACCTTCGTGCTGCCGCTGCTGCTCTTCCTGGCGGCGGTCAAGCTCTGGGACCTGTACTGCGTGAGCGGCCGCGACCGCAGCTGCGCCCTCCCGCTGCCCCCCGGCACGATGGGCTTCCCCTTCTTCGGGGAGACGCTGCAGATGGTGCTGCAGGTACGGGAGCTGGGGGGCGGGCGGGCGGGGCGGGGCCATTCTCTGGACGCGGCTCCGGGCTCCCCCCCTAACCCCCCGACCGAAGCCCCGGCACCAGCCAGCGCCCCCGGCCCGGAGGACCGCGGCCAGCCCGAGGCGCGGAGCGCTCCCCGGCGCCCCCTCACGCCCGCCTCGCCCCGCTTTCCTTCCGCAGCGGAGGAAGTTTCTGCAGATGAAGCGCAGGAAATACGGCTTCATCTACAAGACGCATCTGTTCGGGCGGCCCACGGTGCGGGTGATGGGCGCCGACAACGTGCGGCGCATCCTGCTCGGGGAGCACCGGCTGGTGTCGGTGCACTGGCCCGCGTCGGTGCGCACCATCCTGGGCTCCGGCTGCCTTTCCAACCTGCACGACTCCTCGCACAAGCAGCGCAAGAAGGTGAGGGCGGAGGTGAAGGCTCCTGCACCGGAAAGGGGGACCCCCCCACCCCCGGCCAGGCGCCGGCGGGGGGCTCCCGCAGAGAGAGGCTGGGCGAACGCTAGCTGCTTGCAGGGGGCGTCGGCTGGGACCCTCTCCCGCGCCCCGTTTAGCGTTCACAGCCAGGAAGCGCCCGGGGTCTGGCGGCCAGCTGGGGTGTCGGGAAGGGGTGTCCCCGGAAGAGGAGAGGCACGGGGCCGGGGTTTAAACACAGTCTCGCCTCCCGGGGGCTCAGGTCATCATGCAGGCCTTCAGTCGGGAGGCGCTCCAGTGCTACGTGCCGGTGATCACCGAGGAAGTGGGCCAGTGCCTGGAGCAGTGGCTGCGCTGCGGCGAGCGGGGGCTCCTGGTCTACCCGCAGGTGAAGCGCCTCATGTTCCGCATCGCCATGCGCATCCTGCTGGGCTGCGAGTCCCGCCTGGCCGGCGGCGGGGACGCCGAGCAGCAGCTCGTGGAGGCCTTCGAGGAGATGACCCGCAACCTCTTCTCCTTGCCCATCGACGTGCCCTTCAGCGGGCTGTACCGGGTAATGGCGGGCGTGCAGGGTACGGAGCGAGGGTGGGGGGTGCGGGTGCGGGGGCGGGCGCCCGGCCTCGCTCACCGCCGTGCGCTCTCCGCGCGCAGGGCATGAAGGCACGGAACCTCATCCACGCGCGCATCGAGGAGAACATTCGCGCCAAGATCTGCGGGCTGCGGGCGGCCGGGGCGGGCGCCGGCTACAAAGATGCGCTGCAGCTGCTGATCGAGCACTCGTGGGAGCGGGGAGAGAGGCTGGACATGCAGGTGGGTGGCAGCTGCAGAAGGAGCACAGCGGCGGGGTCTGGGCGCCTGTTTTTCCAAGTGCGACCCCTGGAACCCCGAAAGCGCTGGCCTGGGGCCCAGCTTCCCGGCGTGGGCAGCCTTCACAGACAACCCCCCCCCCACCTCCAAACTCCGCGATGGGATAGGGGAAGTTGAGACGCCGGGTAGGAGAGGAACAGGGAGCATCCCCTAACCCTTCCAGGTGCTCAAGGGAAAGTTGGAATTGGCCAAATGTAAATAAAGAATCTTAGGCGACTTTAATGCAATTCAGGCTTTAATGCAGGAGTTCCCGGCAGAGGGATTTTTACTGGCTTCCTGCTTCAGAGCTAAACTAATAGGACTTTGCATTTTCTTTCCTTGACTTTCTGTCAGCAAAGCTCAGCCCTCTCCTCTTCCCTCCAGAACCCTCAGTTGGGTTCTGAGTCACTAACCCCTCTGTACAGTTACCCGCGGACTTGTACACATGTTCATCGTCCTCCACTTTCAGACGCTAAAGCAGTCGTCCACCGAGCTCCTCTTTGGGGGACACGAGACCACCGCCAGTGCAGCCACGTCTCTGATCACGTACCTGGGGCTCTACCCTCACGTTCTCCAGAAAGTGCGGGAGGAGCTGAAGAGTAAGGTAGGGGTCCTGTGGGGTTCTTGTTACTTTCAGAAGTCCCGCTGCTCCCTAGCTGACTTCCCAAGAAGTTAGGTGCTGCCCTTGCTGAGAATTGTAAAGTGTGGGTCCCAGGGGTGGTGGGTGAACCAGTGGGGAAAGAATTCTCTTTGTGAATACAAAGGGGGGGGAGGGGGAGTCTTGAGCGCTGATCCCACTCAGGCAGTTTGACCTTGTCTTCCTACCCTGCTGCCGTGTTCAAGGGCATGAAGGAGGGGACTTCTGGGTAGGCAGCAGCAGGTGGTGGTGAGGGGGGTGGGGAAGAAGCTTGGTGGTTCTAACGGGTGAGCAGCATTCTCTGGGAATTGTAAATAGACAGTGGATTTGGGCCAAGGGGTGGAGGCACATGGTCACTAGCTGCTCCCCTCTCCCCTCCCCCATCATGGGGCCCTTTGGGTCTAGTCTCCCCCGAAGTCCTGTTTACATCTGTTGCGCTGAGGTTACTGGAGCACAAAATAACCGTTCACCTCTGCACTACTGTTTTGATAGGGTTTACTTTGCAAGAGCAATCAAGACAACAAGTTGGACATAGAAACTTTGGAACAGCTTAAATACATTGGGTGTGTTATTAAAGAGACCCTTCGCCTGAATCCGCCAGTTCCAGGAGGGTTTCGGGTTGCCCTTAAGACTTTCGAATTAAATGTAAGTTACACATTCTCTCCTCCCCTTTTGTTGTGGTTTTACATCTCCCCTTGTTTCCCTGCGCATTGGCTTAAATTCCTTTATGCTTTGGATAACAGTGTCCCGCCCCAAGTGGACACATTTCGGCAACCTGAATGTCTGCCTGCCTGTCTTTCCCTCCCTCCTTTCCTTTTAACTCACAACTCTTTCAAAGATACCAAGATACCGGGGATAGCTTTTTGTGGTTGAAAGTTGAAAGATTTCAGTTTGAAAAGACTTCTTCATCTTTTGCAGGGATACCAGATTCCCAAAGGCTGGAATGTTATCTACAGTATCTGTGATACTCACGATGTGGCAGACATCTTCACCAACAAGGAGGAGTTTAATCCTGACCGATTTATGCTGCCACACCCTGAGGATGCATCCAGGTTTAGCTTCATTCCATTCGGAGGAGGCCTTAGGAGCTGTGTAGGGAAGGAGTTTGCAAAAATTCTTCTCAAAATATTTATAGTGGAGCTGGCCAGGCATTGTGACTGGAGGCTTCTGAATGGACCTCCTACAATGAAAACCAGTCCCACCGTGTACCCTGTGGATGATCTCCCTGCAAGGTTCACCCGTTTCCAGGAGGAAATCTGATGGCGGGAACGCCTAGGCCTCGGACTTATTGGAAGTGTACATAGGAGTTTTTACATAATGTCATGTTGATTCTATTATATTTAATTTCTAAATGTATATTATAATATTTATGTGTCTCTACTACAGTACCACAATCTTTAAATATTAAAGAAATAAATTTTGCATAGTTTCCAAATAAAGTAAAAATTGAAAGTGTTTGTCTTGTATTTAAGATTCTTGTGCGGGAAAACTCACTGGTTTAATATTTGTACTTACTATATTTAACCAGATTTCTAAATGTCTACACACATGGCTTTGTCATCTGTGCACTTTCTGGGAGGAAGACACGTTAGCTGTTTTTTTTCCTTCTTTTAACAGTTATTAGAAAATACATGTGTGGATGTGCGTGTCAGTCTAAAGATAACTTTCCCTATCTATCAAAGATAATTTTAGATCGGGGGGAGGGGTGTTTTACTTTGAAGAAAGATGACTTTGAAAAGATAACACTTTTGAGAACAACCATATTCTAACATAACCCCTTCAGCCATAAATTCTATGTTTAATAATATTTCCATGTTGTGACACATCACTACAACTGTTCCTTGAAGTCAAGGTTTTAGGTGAGACAGAGCCAGTCACTTCAGTTATTGACTAAAGTGAGACCAAAAATCACCGGTGTGTTTCCTTGACTCAGAAGTTGCCATAAAAGCGGTACTGGGAACGACCAGTCTCTGGTTCAGATAAGTGAGTCCAGGTTTTCTTTATTGAAAATGAGGCAGGAGGAGCAGATTTAGCCAACTGACAGATAAAGTTTTTATCTATGCTGGGCAATAGGGTGTGAGCCTGACATGACTGATAAAATGGCCCAGTCATGACCCTGTGAACCTTGGCTCACCCCTGGGAAAGCACAGTTTTGTCACATTTCTGACCCTGGCATAGCCATGTTCTGAGCTGAAGGCCAGACTCCATCCAGAAAGGTTAGCCCCGGTGACTTGCTGATGCAAGCACATTTTCAGTTTTGAAATGGCACATTCTGCTTACTGAACCTCTGATGGCTTGTAGGTTTTGGACTTTAAAGTTTTCATTGCAATTTTAGGATTTGGCAATGCTGCAGAAACTGGGTGGTCTAAATAGGTGTTTGAAAAGGGTCTGTCTGCAATTAGAGTTGCATGTTCTACCTGACTTTAGTGTTTTAGGTAGAACTTCTATTGTACTTCTCGTTGGAGCCCTTTGATTTTTAAGAGGTGTTTACAGAACTTATAGTGCCCATAATAACCTTAAAATACCTTCATTTAAAAAGGAGAGGCTGTGCGGTGCAGAGGTGACCCCTCCCCCCATAGCAGTTGCCATGGATCATTCCAACCAGGAGCGCACACTGGCTGGAGGACATTATCTCAGATAATTTATACAAGGCCAGTTGTGAAGGGCTTCAATACTTGTTAGTTTGCCAGAAAACAGTCTTTCAAAACGTTTTTGGTGACTCCATGACCGCCTGTCTCTTAAAAGCAGAGAGTAGAGAGGAATTTGAACCATTTTAGCATATAATTCAATTTTTAAAATCCAGCTTTATTTTTTTTTAATCTGGAGAGCTTTGAGGAAAGTGCTCTGGCTTGCATTTCTCGGGGCTACATTAAGCCCAATTACGCTCATTGATGACAGAGCATTGCAGAATTCACCCTGAAAATACGTTAAAAATATAATCTCTGTTAATGTGCTTAGTGCTGAGGCCAGGCAGTTGCAAGTGTGAGGCAGAGTCAATGTTCGTGGGCTGTCATATGGTGTATTAAATGGGCCTGGGTCACAGCTACCTGGGGCAAGCATGTTTTATGGCATAAGCACCTCATGGAGAAGTGTTTTGGGGGAGATCATGGTGCTCGAGTTAGACTTGCCCAAAGTTGTGGAAGGCGGGGAGACCCCTGTGGAAAATGACTCTCAGGAGCTCCCAGGGGCCTGGCCCATGATGGAAGGGCACATGGCAGGAACTGGTGGATCAGCCACGCTGGTGAGGCTGATGCCCTCTGCCTCCCTTTCACACATGCTCTTTACGCTGGCCGACTCTCATCCCCTGATCTTCAATCAGGGGTGTGGTGCCACCGATGACAGACCCGTTGTCCAGGCTGGCAAGTGAAAGCCTTCAGCTGGGTCTGTCATTTGCATTCAAAGGGATTGTAGTCTTCACCTCACTGAGCGCCTGGAGGCCCAGAGAGGGAGTGTGATTTGCCCAGGGTCACCGGGGAGTGGCAGAGCAAGGACAGGCCTCTGGCTGCTTCCCCACCCATCCACCCTTCCTTTCTCTCAACAGCGAATGACACCTGCCTAACTCCTCTCCCACTCTCTGTTGGGGACAACTACAACTCCACCCTCTAACTTCCCTTCCTATCCCCTGCCACCGGGCCCCTGCCCTGTGACAGCCTAGATCAATTCTCTCACAGGCCATCCGAGGCAACTGGTAAAATGGGGGCCGTGACAGGGCGTGGCTACGCCCCCAGATCTCTAATCTCCTGGGAGGTTTCAGGGTGCTTTTCGCACCTTGCCACCCCCCAGAGGTCCACAAGGGGGCGGGCTTCTCCCTTCTATGCCAAGCACAGGGCCCAGTGGTTTTCCCCACCAGTGTCCGCGAAATCCGACTTCCACAGATGCTGGCCCAGACAGTGAGAGGCTACAGAGCACTTAGGGCTTGACAAATACTCAGCCTCAGGCCTGCGCAAGGCTGCCTGGCCTCTCTGGGAGGGTCACCCCAGGGCTGGGTCACCCCAGGCTGGGTGGATCTGGATCCTCATTCAGCCCCGTCCACTGGGGCTCCGAGTCAGCTGGCTCCTGTTCCCAGCGTTGCCCGCATTCTGCCCATGCTCCGGCCTGGGTGGCGCTCGCTACCCTTGGAAAACAGCTCTCCATGTGGAGGAAGCAGGCAGCATGTTTTTCAAAGGGCAAGAGCACGCTAGTCAGTGTTCAGATGACCTTAACCAGGTCGAGGCGTCATCCCCCCAAAGCATGGTGTGAGGAATGGAGAAATTAGGTGTGTCTGGAGATATTTTGATGGCCTGACCTTCATAAAGGGCTGTCGCGGAAAATCTGGGTTTGGGCCTGTTCTCAAGGACAGAGCAGGCACTCAGGAGGGTCGGTGAGAGAACGGAGATGTGGGCACCCCGAAAGGAGAACATGCTGAGACAACGGGAGCCGGGGGAGAGCAAGCTCCCGGTCACTGGAGATCCGAACAGGAAGGAGCTGGATAACTAAGAGGGAGAGCTGGGTGAGGATGATTGGAGTGATTCTCCGAGAGCTGGTTCTGAAGGAATTCAGCTCCTCACCTACCTCCTTTACGTTGAAATGCTAATGAACTCCAATCTAGGGGGACAGGACATCCCCACATCCTCTGTGGGCAGCATTCAGCAGTCCTTGGTGATCATTCTGCCAACCCTCCCTGCAGATGTGGGCCTGACCCATGACCTCAGATGCTGGGTCCCTGTGTTGATTGCTCAGAAACCTCTGCCTGCCTGGTGCCCTGAGGCTTCCAGCTTCAGCATCTGCTCCAGCACCACTCTGCCCCTCCCCCGCAGCTGTGCCCTACTGACCATCCACTTGACCTGGCTTCTGGGGTAACACCCGACAACATTCCCAGTGCTCCTGCTCCCCAGTCTCAGAGAGGCCTCGTGCTGACATTGGACTTATCCCGACTGCCCTTTCTCTCTGCCTCCTGAAAAGACTCAAAGGCAGGAACTGTATCTCATCATTGGAATCTTGTAACAGCCTATTCTCACACGCCCCTCCCTGCCTTTTCTCCCCGGACAGGCTTGCACATAGTAGGTGTTCTTTGAGAGGGAAAGAGTCCTGAGCTGAGCCACACCATTCAGCTTATGTGTCTCCAGCTTCTCGGTGCCATATTTTTCTTTGAAAAGTGAAACGTTCACCCTTGGAAAATCTCAGTGGCCGCAAGCTTACACGGCTGTGGTTTAACAGCATGTCACATTCCTGAAACCAACGCTCCACGGGTATTTGGCCAAACAAGCTTTCCTTCGTTTGAAGTAGAGTCAACTTGAGTTAGAACCCTGGGACAGGGTGGAAACTTAGCCCTGCATTACACGGTGGGTTTTCTGGGTGAGAGTTATCATGTTGCAATATTCATAACCACCTACCCACAACACAGAAGCTGAGCCACACTGCACGATTTCTCACCACTGCCCACCCCCTCCCTGCTCCATGGAGAGCTTAGACATCTATTCTCATTTCTGACCATAGATGTTTCAAGATCTTTACCTGAAGACACGAGTGGGGTCACTTAGCTCAAATACATTTCAAAAGAGTACAAGGTGTTTTGCTTATAATAGATATTTGTCCAAACACATTGACTGATTTATTAAGTCCAGTCCAGTGTAACAGTGATTTACTTAATGATTAAGGAGGGATTCTGTATTTTGAAATGGAAAGTTTGTTTAATGTCAATGAATCACAGACTTTTAGAACTAGAAGAGAGATCACCGATGCCCTGTAGTTTACACCCGAGAAATCTGAGGCTCAGAGAAATTTAAGATCACAACGGAGAATCTTCAGGACTGGCTGTTTGGTATCCAATACATTGCAGGATTAGCCCTTAATTAAACAACAACAACAGCCCACTATATTGTTTACTTATAGTATGTGTGTCAGGAGAATATGGGCAGATGAGCAGATGATTTGAGACCAGATTGCTTCCAGGTTCTTGCTCCTCACTGTGCCCGTGAGTTGTGTGGCCTACTACAGGATTTGATACAAAGCCGGACAGAGGTACAGACTGATGGCATTTCTGGTGGGGTTGGGGCTGGGTCTACATGTTGAGGTCCTGCTGAACATCAGAAAAAAGATGATTTCTTTTATGGGTTCAATTGTATTCCCTCACACCTCCCTCCCCCCAAATATGTTGAAGTCTTAACCCTCAGCACATTAGAATGTGACCTTATTTTGAAATAAGGTCTTCACAGAGGTAATCAGGTCAAAATGAATTCGTAGGGTGTGCCCTAATTATATCTAACAGGACTCCCTATAAAAAGGGGAAATTGGACACAGGGACAGACAAGCACAGAGGGAAAATGATAAGACATACAAGAAGAACGCCATGTGAAAATGGAAGGCTGAAGGGTTGTACGTATTTACAATTCAAGGAGGTCCGCCCTGACCGGTTTGGCTCAGTGGATAGAATATCGGCCAGTGGACTGAAAGGTCCCAGGTTCTATTCCGGTCAAGAGCATGTACCTTGGTTGCAGGCACATCCCCAGAAGGAGTTGTGCAGGCAGCAGCTGATTGATATTTCTCTCTCATCGATGTTTCTAACTATCCCACTCTCTTCCTCTCTATAAAAAAATCAATAAAATATGTTAAAAAATTCTAAATTAACAAACAAACACAATTCGAGTGCCAAGATTCCCCACAAACCACTGGAAACCAGAAAGAGTCAAGGAAGATTCCACTATAAAGGTTAGAGGAACCAACAGCTCAATTGTTCTAGCCCCAGAACCTCTCAGAACTATGAGACAGTACATTTCGGTTGTTGGTTCCCAGTTTATGGTACTTTTTTATGGCAGCCACAGAAAACTAGTAGTTCCCAAAGGCAAGGAGCCTTATTTGTGAGAACAGTGATTCTCAAACTTTAATCTGTATCAGAATCCCCTGGGTTCCTCTCCAGAGTTTTTGGGTAGACCACATGGCCAGGTGATGCTGACGCTAATGCTGCTGGTCCTGAGACCATAGTGAGGACTGCTGGTGGGAAGGCTGCTCCTTCTGAAGGGGCAGGTGCTGATTGGCCTCTGCCTATCCCTGTCCTGTAGAATGAAAACACTATCAATGTTTAGAAGATGCTGGAAATTCAGATTTGCATGGAAATATACTGTTTTCTAGATGTTGGAATCTAATCCACATTTTAAAAAATTACCCAGCCAAAAACAAATCAAATAAAATCAAAACAAAACAAAACATCCACATTTGTTTGTAGCCTGCTGGCTGTCAACTTCTTGGGTCTTTGATCATTAGGGAATTTCCAGAGTGCTTGACTGAGAGTGCTTTGCTGGATGGTTCCTTCTCCGAGTCTCTCATCAAGTTGCAGTCATGCTGAGACCGGTTTGGCTCAGTGGATAGAGTGTCGGCCTGTGGACTGAAGAGTCCCAGGTTCAATTCCAGTCAAGTGCATGTACCTTGATTACGGGCACATTCCCGGTGTGGAGGGGAGGTGGGGGATGCAGGAGGCAGCTGGTCAATGTCTCTCATTGATGTTTCTAACTCTTTATCCTTCTCCCTTTTTCTCTGTAAAAAAAAAAAATCAATAAAATATATATATTAAAAAAAAAGCTGCAGGCAGGATGGTGGCTGGGGCTGCATCATCTGAAGGCTTGACTGAAGCTAGAGGAGCCACTTCCAGATTAGCTCCCTCACCCAGCTGTTGGCTGGAGGCCTCAGGACCTTGCTATATGGATCTTTTCTTAGGACCGCTTGGGTATCCTCTCAGCATGTCAACTGGCTTCCCCTAGAGCAGGTGATCTGCAAAACCAGTAAGACAGAGGCCTCAATTTATTTTCTTCCTTTTTAAAAAACACGCTTTTGTTGATTTGAGATGGGGGGGTTGGAAGGGGGACATCGATGATAGAGAGAAACATCTATTGGCTGCCCTCTGCACACCCCTTACTGGAGATGGAGCCTGCAACCCAGGCATGTGCCCTGCCTGACTGGGAATTGAACCCTGACCTCTTAGTGCATGGGACAGTGCTCAACCAACTGAATCACACCAGCCAGGGCCTCAATTTCTTTGATGACCTGGCCTGGAAGTTGTTCTCCATCATTCCCACAATATCCTATTGATTACACAGGTTACACTATCTAGTGTAAAGAAGAGCCACCTGAGGTTGTGAATTCTTAGAAGGCAAGAATTAAGTGGGCTTATCTCAGAGGCTGGCTGCCACATCAGTTCCTGAGTACCTGAGTAGACTCCTTTCCTGCCCTCTCTTTAAACATTTTTATCTCTTTTCTGGGCAGTGTAATATTTTCTAATATTACCTAATAAGTATATCTAATATCATGTAATAAATGTGATATCATCTATAACTAGAGGCCTGGTGCATGAATTCGTGGACAGGTGGGGTCCTGCTGGCCCTCCACCATCTGGCCGAGCTGGCTGTGGGGAGGGACTGCGGGCAGTTGGCTGGCTGCCCCTCCCTGCCAGGTCAAACTCCTGGTTGAGGGGACAATTTGCATATTAGCCTTTTATTATATAGGATAATAAAAGCATAATATGCTAATTAGACCAGACATCCTTCCAGGTGTCCTTTTGGGAAAACCCTCTGGATGAAGCCCTCTCCTGGGTGCCAGAGGAAGCTGGTGCTGGCAGCCAGGGGAAGGAAGGCCTACTCTTGCATGAATATCATGCATGGGGCCTCTACTAATAATATAATCAGATGCTATTATCTAATAAATTAATAATTTCTAGTATTTTCATTGTGACCTATCACCGATGGGCATTTACAGCTGGAGAAGTCTGGGTAGAGCCCGATAGACTGGGTATTTAAACTCTCCTGTTTGCCAAAGCCTCCAACCAGCCCACTTCACCCATTTATATTACTTTTCAGGCCTCTGAGATATCTGACCCCAATCCCATCCAGCCGTCCTGGTTCCCTGGGACTCAGGGGTGTCAGTGGAAAAACTGGACAGTTCTGGGAAAACTCAGATGCCCAGGCACCCTCATTAACCACAGAATTTGACAAATTAGGAAAATTCAGTTCAGACAGCAGATGTGCATTGATGAGATCCTTAGAATCAAAGTGTGGTCCATGAACCAGCAGCAACTGCATCACCGGTTAGAGATGGAATAGCTCAGGCTCCACCCCAGGCCACCTGAATCAACCCGCAGTCTAAGGAGAATTCCCATGTGAGGTTTATCTACACTGCGGTCTGAGAGTCTCTGGATTGGAGCAAAACCTCAACATGGGCTTGCTGAAGCTTCAGATTTGCTGTCCACGTGGGTAACAATTACTCACTTGTATTGTAGCAATCTGACCTTGCTATGCACATCTTATTTTTTTTCTCCCTGCCTCCCCCGATTCCCCAAATAAAATGCACCTATCTATAATTTCATTGTTGGAAGGAACCTAAAAGTCCCATTCTCACCTGGGCTTGAGCGGTGGGGTTTTTAGAAGCCACTTGTGCGGTTGAAATTTTCCCACTCCCCAAACAGAACGCTATAAACAGCACAAATCAGGGGAGACTGCTGGGCATTTAGGTTATTTCCAGTTGCAAGATGCTCCAAGCAATGTGTGCTAAGCACGTATCCTCGTATGTGCAGCCATACATACCAACGAGTGCTTTCTTTCTGTTGTATTGATTCTCAAAAGTGTGGTGGCTGGGCCAGCAAGGATGCGCATTTAAAATTGTAATGGGTATCCAAACAGGTGTCTGTACAAAGAGGGGTGTTTGAAAAACAAACTAGTAGTGCATTGATACTGTGGCAAATGATGGAGCCGTAACGGTGTGACTGCAATGGACATTCGTGGACCTTGGAAAATAGCTCCGATGTGCTGCTAAGTAGGGAGAATGAGTTGCAGAAGGACTTCGCTGATTGGGGAGGAGCATTGAGGGGAATGTTTTGCAGAGATTTACCCCACTTTCTGAGTGCATTTATGGATGCTTCTTCTAGTTCTAAAACGATGAGTTGATTTTGTAACTAGGAATTTTAGAGAAAAAGTGAAGGTGCTGTGGCTGAAGTGAATGAGACCCCCACAGGGCACTCTCCCCTTTCTTCCGACCCTTCCCACCTCCCGCCTCCCCTTTCTCCGCCTTCGGAAACAGTGGCCCCCTTACCAGTGTGAGCATCTGTTTGTCTGAGCTCAGGGCACTTGCCGGTGCTCTGGCTGCCAATTTCAAGGAGAGGGTTAGTCTGATCTCCTTTGGTCTAAGGCAGCAGTTCTCAACCTTCCTAAGGCCACAACCCTGGCATACAGTTCCTCATGTGGTGGTGACCCCCAACTATGAAATTTTGCTGCTGTTATGCATCGTGATGTAAATATCTGCATTTTCCGATGGTCTTAGGCGACCCCTGTGAAAGGGTTGTTTGACTCCCAAAGGGTCACGACCCACAGGTTGAGAACCACTGGTCTAAGGGCCTTTCTGCCACCTTCCTGGGAAAGCCCGCTTGTAGGAGGTGTGTTGTCATGCAACTTAGCTCCTAATCAACAACTGAAGTGAAAAACTTGCAGCCTTTTGAAAATCTCCCCGTGATTGGGGAAGTGGTTCTGAGTTAATTAACTACATGTGTTTTTGTCCGGTGCAAGGAAAAATAACAGCCGAAGCTCTTTGAGCATTTAACTGTACGTGCTAAGTACTTCGTATCATTTCTTTCATTCTGACAACATTTCTACGAGGCAGGTACAAGTTTTAATACCCATTTTATAATGGAGCCACTGAGGAACAGAATGGTTATGTGACTTGCGCAGAGTCATACAGCTGGCAAGCTGTAGAGTCAGGATTGGAACTCAGGCTGGCCGTGTAAAAGGTTCTGATCATTACATTATACTGCCTCCAGGATTTTAATGCCTGGAAGTGGCACTGGTTTTATCTGGAGTAAGAATGATACCTACTGTCACTGATCACTTAATATGTGCCAGGCACTGTCCTAACTTCTTTACTTCTATAATTAACTTAATTCTCACAACCCAGACGAGAAAACTGAAACTCGGAGATATCAGCAGTTCACCCGGGGTCCCTCAGCTGGGAAGGGGCCCAGTCAGAGTTCCAGCCCAGAGGGCCTGTCTCCAGAGCTCACACACTCAATTTGACAGCCCAGAACCAAACCATCCGTTCCTTCTACTTATCCACACACCAACACAGTTTTTCTTCTAGATCGATCTGAAAGCAGTTCTATTGGGGGATATGGAACTTCAGGATAATTCAGCGGAAGTCATGGGTTTTATTTCAGTTTTTCATTTCATCTTGATGCTGAGAATCTGGCCCCAAGCTGATGTCAGCTAAAATAATTTAAATTAAAGCTGACCACTGTCATTTGTGAGGATTTGTTGGGGGAAAGTCTGAAAAGACAAAGGAGGTGTGTGTGTGTGTGTGTGTGTGTGTGTAATTGTGCAGTTCTTAATTTCCACCGCTAGAGAAATGATGGGAAATAATAAGAAAGGGAAAAGAGATCAATAGCATTTTCTCGTTAAATTGTTGCACATATTAAAGTATAAAGATATAGCTCTTCTGTGGGCAATTTATTCAAAGGAGAATTTTATTGCTAGAGGAAATGTGTTTTTCTAAGTGAAAATACAGTTTATCCTCAATCTGAATTGCAAATTCGTGCAAAAGCAAAGTGGGAAGGAAGGAAAATGCCTAAAGGGAATGAGTTCTTTCTACTTTGTTTTATAAAAACTTCCTGAGACAAGCCTTAAGAAATCATAATTATTTTTAAAAATTCAGGTATCCTCCTGATCGGCATATTTTAGATAAATCAAAATAACCAGATAATTTTATACAATATCAACTTGGTTTAAGATGGAAAAAAAGACACTCAATACTCTTGCAGCTGGATGATTGGAAGCAGAAAATTGCAGGGTGTGTTTGGCAAACTATGGCTCTAGAAATCAGATTTGTCTCGAGAGGATAAACCACACAATGGAGAGCAGGGCTGAAGAAGAGGGGAAGGAGGGGTGAATCCACATTTGTTTGGTCCATGCTGAGCAGTGTGCTAAGTGACTTACATTTATGTGTTTCCACAGTTCCCCCTCCCATAGCAGTGAGCATCATTTTACCCCTTTTGCAGGGAGAATAATTAAAGCTCAAGAAAGTGAAGTGACTTGGCCCAAGTTCCCCAGCTGGTAACTGGTTGTAAGATTAATGTAAAAGTTCAGACAAGAGGGAGTGAGGACATGATTGGGTGTGTCAAGGAGGGGACAGAAGCCAGAGACATTGGGAAGGTGGGTGTGACAGGGCTCGGTGATGCTCTCCATCAAGGAGGGATGAGCAGGAAGAGCCAAGCTGAGGAGCCACATGGGAGGTGTCTGAGAGGGAAGGAGACCAGGAGCAGGCATTGGTTTAGGCAAGGGATGGTTGGATTTGTGGTGTGGAGACCCATGGCACACCACGTGAAGGTGTCCCCAGGCTGGCCCCAGATCTGCCTCTCAGGAACGCTTGGATGTGGTGAGAGAAAATGGTGTCAGTTGGGCACTGAGGGTGGAATGGGAGGGTGTTAAGGACTTGGGAGGAGATGGAGGAGTCAGAGATGGACTGGCCAGGGAGCTAGGAGGCCAAGGAGGAGAGAGAGAGAAGATTGTGTGTGTGTGTGTGTTTCAATCCTCATCTGAGAATATTTTCTTCCATTAATTTTTAGAGAGAATAGAAGGAAGACTGGAGAGGTTGAGAGAGAGAGAGATCAACATGAGAGAGACACATTGATTGGTTGCCTCCCGTATATGCCCTAACCAAGGCCAGGGACCAAACCTGCAACTGAGGTACATGCCCTTTTCTGGAAACCAGATCTATGGACCAACACTTTAACCACTGAGGAAACCAGCCAGGGTGTTTTTCTGTTCTTTCTTTCTTTCTTTCTTTCTTTCTTTCTTTCTTTCTTTCTTTCTTTCTTCTTTATTAAAATATATTTTATTGATTTTTTACAGAGAGGAAGGGAGAGGGATAGAGATGTAGAAACATGGATGAGAGAGAGACATCGATCAGCTGCCTCCTGCATGCCCCCCACTGGGGATGTGCCTGCAACCAAGATACATGCCCCTGACCGGAATCGAACCTGGGATCTTTCAGTCTGCAGGCCGATGCTCTATTCACTGAGCCAAACCGGTTTCGGCTGTTGTTGTTTCTTAAAGGCTTTTCAGGAGGTAACTCCAGAGGCCACAGAGGATGATGTATTTCTAAGAATGAGAGAGAGAGAGAACTATAAAGGGAAGTTCAGACATTGAAAAATATATATGCCCAACTGGCATGGCTCAGTGGTTGAGTGTCAACCTATGAACCAGGAAGTCATGGTTTGATTCTTCGTCAGGGCACATGCCCAGGTTGTAGGCTCTATCCCCAGTGTGCAGGAGGCAGCTGATCAATAATTCTCTCTGACCATTGATGTTTCTATCTCTTTTGCCTTTTCCCTTCCTCTCTGAAATCAATTTAAATTTTTTTTAAAAAGATAAAAATTGGATTTTGAGGAACTAAGCTTTCATTATTAAAACAAGCAAACAAGATGAAAATGTGCTTTGCTGTCTCTATCTTCCATCTTAATGATCATGGCGATCTTCCTGCATGAATGGAAACACAATGGAATTTTGTGAGCTTTAGGGAGGCAATGGGTCAACTGAGATGAAGGAAGAGAAGAGGAGGAGAGGAGTCTCTGTGTTATCTCAGGTGATTGCAGCCAGGTTGGAGGAAGGGGCTGGGGTTATCAGTCCCCAACAACCCATGGGGGCCTGTCTGGCTCTTTCCTCATCTCCCAGCAGGAAAGCCTCGGGGGACAAGTCAGGAGGGGCCAGTTGTCCTTGGCCTCTCAGTCTTGGGCTGTGCCTCCTGCATTCAAAGCTGTCCTTTTTCCAGCCAGCAAGAAAGCAGCAGGATGCCCCAGAGGGGGCTGGCTGGATGCCCAGAGGGACTGGCATGAATTCTGTCAGCTTCTGGATCCTGGTAGTGAGGTGGCTGAGGGTTGAGGGCTGGTCAGGTTTGGGGTCCCAAAGAACCTTTCTGCTCATATCTTTGGGGATGCTGGTGACTACTGTCCTCTGCAGTAGGCTGTGTGTGTGTTCGGGAGGCTTTCAGGGGGTGCTATTGGGCCACTGGCATCATATAAGAGTGTTGAAGAAGAGGTCGTGTCCTAGTCAATGTGCTGGCTATGACAAAATACCACAGACGAGGTGATTAAAGTAACCAACACTGAGGGGCACATGGCAGGACATGGCTGCGTGGGAGCTACTGTGTAGATCTAACCCTCATTCCACCCACCACCAAGACTCATAAACTGTCTGTCAGTTGAAATCCAAATTTCTGGGTGAGGGTTTCAGTGGTCCAGCTGGGGTCAGGTGTCCCCTGTGGACATGGTAGGAGTGGGGCTTCTGCGGTTTCTAGAGGAGAAACCCCAGAAGTCTTGGGAGTTGGGCAGAGGCTGCCAATGTTACTTCCGAATTACTGAAGAGAGGATTTGGTTTTTTCTTGTTTGCCTGAGTTTATTATCTACAAGAGTTCTACCACATTTTACCTATTATTTTTGAGAAGTAGGATCCTTCCCTTAATGGAATATTATAAATTTAATTGTACATTTTCATATTAGCTGGAATAGAACTGGCATATTGTATAATTTAAAAAAAATGTATGGCAAAGCAACTCTTAATTGGCATTTCCATGGGTTTTGTTTTTCTCCTTTCTACTTTAACCCAAGAACGGAGCTAAAAATATGAGTATTATGGGCATAGCATTCTTTGTTTTGGGGGGAGATACCTGGAAGGAATACAGTATTTTTATTCTCTCTTTCTGTATTTAAGCTGAAATGAAACTATCATAGAATAAAGAACTAACACAGTGTTAGTTCTATACATTTTCAGGTATAAACTGTATTTAAATGCTTAGACCACTTAACCATGGTGATGGGTGCTCTTTGAAGTTATGAGTGAGTCCAGGAACCACTGGTGCTCACAGATTACCTGGGGTCTTTCTGGGTGTGAGCATCCCCTGAGCTCAGGACCCACCCGTAGCTGCTACGGACAGCATCCTGGCAGCTGATCCTTCCTTCAGAGTTCAACCACCAGGGCAGGAAGGCAAAGGTCCCTGATGAACTTTCGAATCCATGGGGCTCTCCCTCTGGTTCTTAGACTCACTGTGGACTTGCCCCATCCTGGACTTTTGCACATGCTACCTCCTCTGCCTGAAGTACTTCTCTTCCCACCATGCTTTGAGTGGTTGGATCTTTGAACTATCATCTCCTTAGAGACTGTTCCAATCAGTGGCTCAATTTTTATTTTCCTCATCTGAGAATACGTTCATTGAATTTTTTTTTTTTTTTGAGAGAGAGAGACAGGAAGGGAGAGAGAGGGACTGATCCATTGCCTCTCATGTCTCACGTGTGCCTCAACTGGGGATTGAACCCATAACCTAAGTATGTGCCCTGACCTGGAATCAAGCCTGTGACCTTTCAGTTCAAACCCGTGATCTTTTCATGTACAAGACAACGATTCAACCAACTGAGCCACACAGGCCAGGGTTCCAATTATTTTATAGTCACACTACCCTTCACAGCACTTACATAACCCATGATTATTTTATTTCTTATTTATATAATTGCTTGGCCATCTGCCCCACTAAGGGGCAGGCTCTTGATTGTCTTGTGTACTGCCCTGTGTTCAAGGCCCCTGCTACACAAAAGGAGCTCAGTAAGGATCAGGTGAGTGGAAAGTATTTGGGAGGAGGGCAAACCCCATCTGCCTGAAGGCAGGCGCCTGCGGGGTTTTTGCTGGCTTGCTCACCAGCTAGATTCCCGAACCCATCCCCTTCTTCCTTCTACCTGGCTGATCTATTAGCCACAGTCCCAACTCCTGAGGACCATGTCCCCTTGTCCCCGTTTTGCTTTCTCTTTTCAGAGACTGTCGGCTGCCTGAATCCAGACATTTAATTCACTTACTCAAGAGATGTTCGTTGAAGGCCAATATTTTATATCCAAGGCCTCTTGGGCCTGACTTGATATTTCTGGCCCAGTGATGGAGCCACCTCTATGTACCCCCACAGATTCATCTCCACATGGTGGCTGGAATGATCCTCAACACCTGCCCTCCTTGCTCCTAGGTCCTCCTCTCCTGTTTCTTTTCCTCTTGCTCCATCTCTGCACGGCCCCTTTGCTGTTCTGCAAACATACAAGTCACAGGCTTTTGCACTTGCAACTTCTCAAGTACCCAGCTGACCCCCCTTTTATCACAACTAACCCTTAATTAGGTTCATATGCCACCTTCTCAGTGGGTTTTCCCACGTACCCTATCTAACATTGCTTCCTTCCTCCCTTCCTTTCCTGGCCTTGTTTTTCTCCAGAGCACTTTATCATCATATAATATGATAAAAATTTATTTATTTATCTTGTATACAGTCTATCTTCCTCACTGAATGTAAGATCCTTAAGGATAAGAATTTTTTAATATATCACTGCACCCTTGCCACCTGGAACGAAGTCCCTGATCATTATAGGCCTTTCAAACATTGTTGAATGAATGAATGAATGAATGAATGAGTCTGCATTTCAGCCAAAAGGCACCTCAGAAACAGGCAGAAGTCCTTTGCCTCTGGTAGGATGCAGTGAGGTGGAGTTTTTGCCAGTTGCAGGCCAGATGGCCATCTACCTCTTCCCAGATGAAGAAAGTATCCTGAATTTATATTTATATATATAGATATAGATATAAATATAGATATAGATATAGGTATATATAGATACACACACACACACACACACACACACACACACACACACACATATACTAGGGAACCTGAGATGGTCACCCCCATACCCTAGAGGACTTAGAGTTCATCAATTCAGGCTGAAACATGAAAATGGTCTTAGTCTCTCTTCCCTGGGAAGAGCTCAGCTCCTGTCCAACTCGCTGGGCTGTTATGATACCCAAGAGTAATGTGGTCATGAATTAGGGGGATTTTATAGGCTAGAAAGAGGAGACCAGGGAAAATGGAGCTGGGGTCCATGCTCTTCTTCATGGACCCAGCTCATGTGAGGCATGGTGGTGGCAGCTGCCTGTATAGACTAATAACTCCTGAATGTATTCAGCTTTCCCAGGTCGCCCTCTCAGAGCAGGTGAGCGGGCTGAGTGGGTCTCTGTAAGGAGAGGGCCTCAGAGGGGGAGGTATAAGCATCCGCAGGTGAGAGATGGGAAGCGAAGGGAAAATGGAATGAAAGTTTGTTGCTCCAATAGAAAAGCAGGGCCTGTTGGTCTTTACTGTTTTCTGGATTATTATTACTTATCTCTGCTCCAAGCTCCAGGGAACAGTTCATACATTCAACCTCTATATAAACTTATTCTGCGGAGTCGCTGCTTCTTTTTAAAATTTTTTTTTCTTGATTTCAGGGAGAGAGGAAGGGAGAGGGAGAGATAAGAACATTCATGATGAGAGAGAGTCATTAATCGGCTGCCTCCTGCATGCCTCCCCACTGGAGATCAAGCCTACAATCCTGGCATGTGCCCTGACCGGGAATAGAACCATGACTTCCTAGTTCCTAGGTAGATGCTCAACCACTGAACAACACTGGCCAGGTATTTTCCTGCTTCTTCAAGAGTAAAGTGAGCCTGGAACCTGTCAAAGATGTCTAGGGTATATCCCACTCTCCACTTCCCTCTGCACAGGTGAACTCCTTATTCATTATGCATTTATTCATTTATGCATTAATTCACTCTCCACTTCCCTTTGCACAGGTGAACTCTTCATTCATTATGCATTTATTCATTTATGCATTAATTCACTTAGCATTTATTCTCTCATCCACTTGGTGAACAGAATTCTAAAAAGGTTCCAGGATTCTTACTTTCGTTGTGCACGTTTTCTATAATCCCCGCCCTCAGAATGTGTCAACGTGAGAAACACCCAAACCTCTAAGAATTTTTATGAGTTTATTTGAGCCAAACTGACAACAAGTTGCTGGGTAGCAAAATCTCAAAGGATTGAGAAAATTACTCGGATATTCCAAAGGCATGTTATCGGGTGGGGAAAGACAATGGACAGGCTCCAGGAAGGCGAAGATTGACCTCTGTTAGGGAACAATACTTCCCTGCGACGTGACTACCCGCTATGAACTGCTTTTGGGAAGGAGGCCTTAATCTCAGACCATCTTATGTGGTTACTTTAGGTCTCTGAGTTTGTCAGGCCATCAGGTAGCCCTCCTCTGAGCTTGTCAGGTTTAGGATATGGCCCCTTTTCATGCACAAATGTGACAGGGACTTGTGATTATGATGAGCCATCACTCTTGCCATTATATTACATTATATGGCTGACTTCGATGTAATGAAAAGAAGGATTATCCTGGGTGGGTCTGGCCTAATCAAGCAGGCCCCTTAAAAGGGAGCGGACTCTTCCTGCAACAAGAGAGTTGATGGATGACAGTGTGAAGGGGCACATGGAGGGGGCCACCTGAGGAGGACTTGAGGGTAGCCCTTGGGAGCTGAGAGTGGTCTCTGGTTGACAGTAAGAAGATGGGGACCCCAGTCACACTAGAGCAAGAAAGGGAGTTCTGTTGATAGTCTGAGTGATCCTGAATGAGGATCCTGAGCTCCACATGAGCACACAGCCCAGCTGAACCCCGGGTTCAGCCTCATGAAATACTGAGCAGAGCACTTAGTGATGCTGCTGGGGAGGCTAAAAACCATTAATACTTCTCTCCCGCCTTCTAAGTTCTTCCGGTTGGGCTAATCATCAAGTTAACAGACACCTTAACAGGAGAAAACCCATGCCTTCGGGGAATTCACACAGGCATGAAAATGCCAAAGCCAGGGAGGCAACACGGGGTCTTCTGGACATTTTGGACAAAGGAGAAAAGAGGGGGAGTGGGTATTAGATTCCAGAAGCAGAATGGGTAATTTACAGGTAGTTGAGGAAGAAGGGAAGACACAGGGCAGGCAAATTCTTGCCGAGTGACTCAGAAACAATGGGACACTGCGGGCCATCTGGTAAACAGACCCCTATTCACCCTCCTCTACGCTAAGGCTAAGGTGACCTCCTAAGATACCCTGGTTCCAGAGCAGATTTCTCCATCCGAATCTCTGCAAAGGCGGGGGGTGGGGGTAAGGGGGTAGGGTCAAAGGCTCCTTTTGAGTCTTGTTTCTTAATGAACAGCTTAAAATCAGTATCTCAAAAAGATAGCTTTAGGGCGGCAGAACTTCGGTCCCTTCACTGCATCTGGACTTTTGTGAACTAGTATGTGGGAGCTGTTCCAAGTCACTAGTTTCTGATAATTTGTTATGCAGCTGTAGGCAATGAGCGCACTCACAAGTCCTTCCTGCTCACCATGGAGTTAGGCTTGGAGCCGGGGACAGATGAGACAGTGCAGGCGTGGCTCTCCCTCTGGGAGCCCGTTTTCTGATCAGGGGACAGTGCCCACAGTGAGCAGTGCAGGCCAACTGGAAAGGGGTCAGGCCGACAGGACTTAGAGGCCTTCCGCATACTGTCCTCTCTCTTAGTCGTTGATAGTGACCACTCAGTGACAATCATTAAAGCAAGGCATTTCTGAGAAATGGAGAGTTAGTGCGCTGATTCAATCCATCAGAAGTTAAGTCTTCCGCCCTCTGCCTCTGGCTTTTTTTTGTCCAATGTCTGTTGCTGGTTCTTCTGCTAAAGAGAGGATGATGGCATTTCCGCTGGAAAAGATGGGGCTCATCTGAACTCCTCATTAATCTAAATCTTATTCCTGTGGCAGAACTTGAGCTGCATGTAGTCACTTGGATGAAGAATGTTTTCTAGTCTGGTGTGGATAAGGATGTAGGAAGTGTAATACGGTCCATTATTTTTGGAGGATAATCTTGGCCACAAGTATCAAAAACCTTAAATTAGAAATATACTTGCCCCAGGAGTTTTAACTTTAGTTTTTGAGCTATTTAACTATAAGAATGTTCATTGGAGAATGACTTAGAGAAAACATGGAAAATAACCTAATGCCCACTGATAGGGAATGAGGAAATGAAGGTAGTTCCGAACAATGGAGTACTTTAATCACTCTAATGATTACAAAAGATACTGAAGGAGAAAAGCTCAGAAAGATATTTAAAGGACATTTAGTTTCAAAGCAGTGAGAACGTTGGTTCTGGAGTCAGATCTCCTGGGCTGGAATCCCAGCCCCACTGGTTCATTTGCTGGATGACACTGGATGAGCTACTTAACTTCTTAAATGGGGATAATAGCTACATCATCGCTCGGAGTTATTGTGGAAATGACATGAGATAACCCACATGAAGTGCTTAGCACTGCCTCGTACCACACAGATGCATCGTGGGGCCACTCTCTGGATCCGTACAATAGTAAGCACTTGCTCACTAAACATTATTATTGTTTGGATACCACTTGTGCTTTTAAAGACATATTGAAGGGACCAAAGTTTTGCTAAGCTGGAGCTGCCTTTGGGGATATTGACTTGAAGCTGTTTATTTAAAAAACGAAAGACTTGGAATCGTTGACCATTCCCTTCCTGCCTAAAGCTCAGATGGAAAGACTTCCATCTAGAAAGGGAATCTTGAGGTGTTGCCTTAGCCTAATTTGCATAAAGAATGGCAAACAGGAGGACTTTAGGAAGGGCCTGTTGGCTAGATGCCCCCTGTGTCCCATTGTTTCTGAGTTGCCTCGCAAGCATTTGCCTGCCCTCCTCATTTCTTCTTCCTCAACTACCTGTCAATTGCCCATTCTCACTCCCGAAATCTAAGCTTCCATTCCCACCCTCCCTTGACTCCTTCGTCCCAAATGTCTATATCCAACGTTGTCTCACCGTCTTTGGAATGTGAATTGCCCATGCACATGTGTTAAAATTTGATTTTTCTCCTGTTATTTTGTCAATTTGATTATTAACCCAACCAGAAGAATTTAGAAAGTGGGAGGAAAAACATTCTTTTTCTTTTTCTTTTTTTTAGCCCCTACAATATGCATTAGAAAGGTAAGGAAGAAATGAAAGCAAAATGAAAATGGTTGTCTCTGTCTGATGGGTTCACATGTGGTTTAATCTTCTTTTTCCTTATTTTCATAATGCTCTATAATTCACAGGAAAAAGGTCATTGAGAGCAAAGGAAGGAGAAGAGAGTTGTTTTGGATTATTGAAGCCCTCAGATAAGTTGCTTAGCTACTCTGTCTCAACTGAGGAGCACTTGAGACTGGGCAGGGTAGGGAGAATGGGCAGGAGTTGGGCCCTGCCAGCCCTCCAGACCCACCCACTGGCCACACTTGGAGGATCCCCAGACGGGCACAGGCCTGGGAGCTTAGCGGCTCAGGGAAGTAAACTGACCTAAATCCAGGAGACAGGAGAGGCCCCAGTCATTTGTTTGTCTGCATCTTATCAGCCTGGCAGCCAGGAAGAAGCTATTACAGGCCACCCCACCCCTCTCCTGCCCTTGTGTCTGCTCCTGCAGCCTGATTATTCATTAGCATGTGTGACAAACTCTTCAATGCAAACAGAAGCTTTAAGCAGAACCAAAGCATTTCATTCTCTTTGGAGTGACCGCAGGGGACTTGCCCTGAAGTGGCTGACAGATGGGGCTGGGTTGGGGCTTTGAGGGTTCAGAGGTTCCTGGAGGTGCTGTCCTCAGATAGAAAGGTGAGAGAAGGACCTGGAGTAGGTGAAGGGGGTGGGTCCCCACTGCAGACCCTTCAGTGGTTGGTTGGGTGCAGCTGATAAGCGGGGGAGGGCAGTTGGAGCCACACACTGAGAAGGGCAGTGGGGCAGGGCAAAAGTAGAGATGAGGGGCCAGTTTTTCCTTTCCAGTGAGTCTGCTGGCAGGCTGTGAGGGAGGAACCTGAAAAGGCACCGGAGCCTGGATTGGTAAGAGACAGGGGTTGGGGTGCAGCCTGGTTTCTTGCTGACCTCAGCTGCTCTAGCCGTGTCCCACTCTCTCCGCAGCAGGAGGGGGAGGCCCAGAAACAGTGCTGCAGGCAATTCTGAGGGGAAAATGCTGGTTCTGGGCAGATTTGGAAAATATATTATGGATATATTGACAATTTTGACACTTGAAGAATAATTCACATATAATAAATGGCACCTATTTAAAATATACGATTTCATAAAAGTTGACAGTTTTATGCGCCCACAAAACCATCACCACAGTCATGAGCGGGAACAACAGGTCTGTCACCCACAGAAGTTTCCCTGTACCCTTTGCAGTCTCTGTTCCTTCCTGCTCTTCTCATTCCCAGGAGGTCACCAGTCTGTCATCAATTTTCTATAAACAGAATCATGCAGTATACTCTCTTGTTGGCTCCTTTCAGTCTAATGATTATTTTGAGATCAGTCGTGTTATTCTGTGATCACTTGTTCCTTTTTGTTGCTGAGTAGTGCTCCATTAAATGGACATACCACCATTTGTTTACTTACTCACCTGTTGATGGATATTTAGGTTCCAGTTTTTGGCCATTATAAATAAAAATGTTGTGAACATTCATGTATAAGTCTTTGTATGAACATATGCTTTAATATATCTTGGATAAATACTGTGGGTGCTAAAAATAATTAATACCTCCTCTCCCACTTTCTAAATTCTGGCTGGATTAATAATCCAGTTAACAGAGACAGATTAATAGGAGAAAATAAAAGTTTTAATGCAGGCACATGGGGAATTCACATAAGCATGAAAATTCCAAAGACATTGAGGTAACTGGTTTTATAAGACATTTTAGACAAAGGGGAAAGTGGAGGATGGGGATGTTAGGTTTCAGAAGTGAGAATGGGTGATTTACAGGTAGTTGAGGAAGAGGGAATCACGTCAGGCAAATTCTTGCTAGGTGACTCAGAAACAATGGAACTCTAACTAAAGGGCCCAGTCTGAAGCCTCTTGTTTACCATACTTAATTCAAATTAGGCTAAGGGGAACATCCTAAGGTTTCCTTTCTGAAGCTTGTTTTTCTAACTGCATCTCTTGGGCAGGAAGGGGGTGGGGAGTGGGGAGGAATTAAAGGTTCTTTCTGAGTCTTTGTTTCTTAATAACCAACTTAAAATCAATATCCCAAAAGGCAACAATTTTTGGTCCCTTCAGTGGAATAGCTAGGTTATATTGATGCCTAAGGGGTGAGTCCCTGAGGCAGGAAAGAATTCAAGACTTGAGCCAGACAAGAAATTAAAGTGGAAAAGCAGGTTTCATTGAGCAGAGGGGACAAGTAAGAAAAGCCACTCCACAGGATAGTAGACTCTCTCCAGAAAAGGAAGAGAGATCCCAATCACCTCTAGAAGCTGAGCTTATATCTGTTTGTAATTTTCTATGGAAAATCGCTGGTATGGGGAAATAGAGAGTGGGAGAAGGTTGAGATTAACTTTAACCTTTATAGGAAATGTACAAGGTATGTTCTGTGGCCTTGTGACTTCCCTTTATGATGTGGGTAAGTGATAAGGGGTGGTTGAGTACGTACTGATCCATCTTTGCAGGAATTTTCTTTGTCTCTTCGTGGTCTGTTTGTATTTCTGGACAGTTGGGTTCCATGTCAGGCAGCATGAAGCAGGCTCCTGTATTTGATTTTAGTTAATTTATATAGTTCTCATGCCCCTCTCCTATGTTAATATAGTGAGCATATGTTTAACTTAAAACAAAAAAGCAAAAAACACACCTTCTGAAGTGGTGTTCCATTTTACATTCTAACCAACAAGTGTAAGAGAATTTCACTTGCTCCACATCCCCTCCAACACTTGGTATGGTCACTCTTTTTGATTTTAGACATTCTAATAGATGTGCAGTGGTATGTTATCAGTGGAAGTGGAGTTCTTGGGGGTGATTTGAAGAAAATAATTTCCTGAGCTCCCCATGGAAGGATGGGGTTTCGTGGAAAGGTTTATTGACGGTGTAAAATTAAGGGAGTTTCCCTCCAAGGGCCCACCTCTGTCCATCTTGCCATGGAAGAAGTCCAATCTTGTCTTTAGCAGGGCCAGAATTAAGGCCACTTCCCAGGATTTTTGTTCCATGGTAAAGTCCAGTCCAGTTTATTGTGTTTCCAGCTGTAGTCCGTTGCATGTGTGGTCCACAGGGCCATGGTCTGCTTAAAGCCATATGGCTATGGAGAGAGAACACACACACACATATGGGCACATGCGGGTCACAGAGCGAGAGAGAGCAGGTGCACAAGAGCAAGAGAGGAGTTTTAATTTTCTTGGCATCCACATTATAAATTTTTTTCTTGAATGGATCATGTTTTTGATGCATTATCTATGAAAACTTTGCTTAACCCTTAGTCATAAGGTGTTCCTTATATTTTCTTCTAGTTTTTTTATAGTGTTAAGTTCTACATTTAATTAATGTCTGGTTGTGATATGATGTATGGGACAAATTTCATTTTTCTTTCCTGAATTGCCTTTGCACTTTTGTAAAAAAAAAAAATCAGTTGTCCATATATGTGTCAGTCTATTTCTGGATTTTCTATTCTGTTCCATTAATCGATTTGTCTGTTTTTACACCTATCTTAATAGGTGGAGTTTAAGAACAAACCTTGAAATCAGGTAGTGTAGTACTCTCACTTTTATTTTTCAAAGGTGCTTTGATTATTTTAAGCCCTTTGTGTTTCTATATGTCTTTTAGAATTAATTTTTCAATTTCTGAGAAAGTCTACTGAGATTTTGATGGGGATTGTGTTGAATCTGAAGATCAATCTGAGGAGAACTGACAATTTAGATACCTAAAGTCATCTTAGATTGTATTCTGAAGGGGACTAAAAGTTTTGCTTTTTGGGATATTGATTTTAAGCCATTTATTAAGAAATAAAAGTTTTTCCCGCTTGTTCCTCTCTTTCCCCAAGTGCCACTGGGCTGGACTGCACTGGCTCCTGGCTCTGGGCTCCTATGGCTGCGGTTGTCTCCTTCCAGCCACCATCGTGGTCATCTACAAGGACCTCATCAGCAATAATGAGATGTTCTCTGATATCTACAAGATCTGAGAGATTGCAGATGGGCTATTTCTGAAGGTAGAGGGGAAGATGGTCAGTAGAACAGAGGGTAGCCTTGATGACTCACTGGCGAAAATGCCTCCACTGAAGGCCCACAGGGTGAAATCACAGTCATCACTGATGTTGATGTTGTCATGAACCATCATTGACAGGAAAGAAGCCTACAAGAAGTACATCAGAGACGACATGAAGTTAATCTAAGGGAATGTACTTGTGGCCTAAATTCTTTTCTGTATTAACTTTACCCACTCACTTCCTTTTTAGCATTTCTGCCTCCTTCTTTCTTCCATGTGCTCCTTAGGTTAAAGTAGATTTGAGACAGAGCTTTCTGGTTTTTTGTTTCCAAAAGCTTTATTTTATTTATTTATTTTTTAATTTTTTAATTGATTTTTTACAGAGAGGAAGGGAGAGAGATAGATGAGAAACATCGATCAGCTGCCTCCTCCTGTACATCCCCCTCTGGAGATGTGCCCACAACCCAGGTACATGACCCTGACTGGGATCCAACCTGGGACCTTTCAGTACGCAGGCCAACGCTCTATCCACTGAACCAAATTGGTTTAGGCTGTTTCCAAAAACTTTAAAACTTTAAGGACAGTATTTGTGGAAGGAAAGATTTTACTCATACTAAAAATCAAACAAACAAAACACACAAAAAAACAAATAAACCAAAAACATCCTCAACAAAAAAACAAAGAAACAACTACAACAAACTCTACAAGGAAACCAAACTTCTCATGGTTGGAAGTAGCAGGTAAGGAGCAGAGTGCCCTCCTTCCCACCAGACCTACAAAGGAAGGGCTTTGCTGTGGGTCCCTGCTCCAAAGGTGGCCCAGAAGCAGGAGGGAGAGGCGTTCTGCAGATGATCTTGTGGACAAGATCAAGGATTAGCCAGTGATCTGGGTGGAGCAACGACTGAGACTGATGGGCCCAACTCCGTTCCCATATTTGCCCTCCATCTCCTTCTCCTTCCAACACGGGCCTTAGGGAAGGGAGAGGGAACAGTGGTGTCTGCTGAGGTGGGTTGCTTTCAAGCAAGCAAGGTGAGGTCACCTCACCAAAGGCAGCATTGGGAGGAACTGTGTGATCCTTTGAGCTGGCTCTGATACACCCCTGAAATCCTCCCAGAAATCCCCTTGGAAAGACCAGAGATTGTGCTTCAAAACACATTCTAATTTATTTATGGACAAAGTTGTATCTGTTACTTAATCTAAAAACCAAGAAAATGTCTGACCTGGGATTTGAATCCAGGGTTACCTGGCTTTGCTAGCCATCTGATGGACTCTATTCTCTAGGCTGAGGCACTGGGTGGGTGGTGGTGGTGGTGTGGGGGGAGGGGTGCTTGGCCTGTGCTGTCTGAGATTTTATTTCCATCTCTCACTCTTGCCCTTCCATGGTCCTATGAGAAGACTATCCTTGGCTGGATGTAAGGTGGCAGATGGGCATCCTTTTCAACCATCCCACTCTTTGCTCTAATCAACATTTCCCTGGAAATCACTGGGCCAGTTACTTCCAGATTCTGGACACAACCACCTAATATGAACATTGGGTAAGTGATTGCTGGCTAGGGTGGGGTGGGTGGGGTTCTGTGGGTCCTCATCTTGTCTTTGCAGCTCATTTTACCTGCCCAGCTGTCCTTGCTTTTGGAAACTGGGAAGCAGCACTCACTTCTCATGTTCACTGTGCAGGTAATTTAATCGCCAGGGAAAGGCCAAATATGTGGCATTCATGCCACCATTTCTCTTCTGTAGGCGTATGGCTGATATCCCCAATAATCACAAGATTTTTTTTCTGCTGAGCCCAGAATAGGCCTCACAAACCTCAATGTTGCTTTCCAGGAAGCAATTACTGAATTTATTGAAGGTGATGGGGGCCACTTCATAATCTCAAATGCCTGTCTCACCTCCAGCCTCACCCTTCTCCACCCGCTTTGTGATGCTGGGGCTGAGACTCTGCCCACCAGGGGGAGCCAGAGGGAGGCTGCCAGGCTGGAGGACAAGGAAGGGACTTGCTCCTTCCTGCTGCTTGTGTTGTGAGCATCCCAGGAAAGCTGCCTTCACTTGGGCTCCAGCTGTTTCTTCCTGTAGCAAAAGCTGAACACAGTTTGCAGTTTTTCCAGCACACTTGTAACCCCAGCTTCCTTGTACCTTTTAAGAGACAGGACACCAGCCTGCCAGCCCCTTGCTCGGACATTGGAGACTTGCCTCTCTGGGCCCCTTGACCAAGCTTCCATGTTTTAATCATTTCCTTGGGGCACTGGCTGTCGGGGAGGTAGCTGCTTCCTGCAGTTGTTACCTCCATGATAGCTTAGAATTCTTTTTTCTTTCTTTTTTTTTTTTTACCTTTTTGGTTACCTGGTTAGCAATTTTTTTTTTGAAAGTATATATTTTATTGATTTTTGAGAGGGAGAGAGAGAAACATCAATGATGAGAGAGAATCATCGATTGGCTGCCTCTTGCATGTCCTACACTGGGGATCGACCCCACAATCTGGGCATGTGCCCAGACCAGGAATCGAACTGGTAACCTCCTGGTTCATGAGTCAACATTCAACCACTGAGCCACACCTGCCGGGTGGTTAGCAATTCTTAATATGAAATTCTGTCAATTAAAATAGCTGGTCTGATTTCCATCCCTGAACTGGAGCCTGATGGGTATAATGCAAACAATAAAACCTATGTGGCATCCCTGGACTGGAGCGTTAAGGCCAGGTAGGTGACCAAAGCTTCTGCTACATAAAACTTAAGTCTGTTCTATGGTCTCAATGTAGCACAAACCTCGCTTCTCAGGCAGAGTGAGGCAAGGTAAAGCATAAAGGGTCCCAGACAACTTTGCCCTCTTGGTTGAGGTGTCCATATGGCAGGCTACCCTCCCCAGTGCACCCATGAAAACTCAAACTTTGGAGCTGGGGTGAGGGTGCCTGAGAGATAAGCCTCCTGACCTTAGGCAGATGAACCTGAAGATCCCTGCAGAAAGGGGAAGAGATTTGACTAAGGTCACCTGGCAGGTACATGACCCCAGGCCTCCTGCACCCCTGGGCCTCCTGGAGTCACCAGCTGGTTTGTAAGTTTGCCCATTTAGTAAGTACCTCGCTTAAGATGAAGGTCATGGTAACCTTTTTTCTCTACTATATCCAATAAAATAAAGAGAAAGTAATTTATTTTTTTAATGTATAAAAATGATTAAAACATTTGTTCTTTTTGCTGAAAATGCCTGATCACTCAATGTAAAAGCACTACTCCCAATTCTAAGTTTATAAAATATAAGCTAATGTGGCAGTGTAATATAAGAGTATGCACACCCCTAAGTGCAGCTAGTTGAAATGAATTTTTGGATTTTGCTTTCCTGTAAAATGGCACTTCTAATCATAGTTACCTCACAATGTAAATAATGGGACCAAGTATTCCCTTAATAGATAGGAGATGTTGATGAATGACTTTAATGCTTGTTTCAAATCCAGTCTTCACTCCCCATTGTCTTTTTAATTCTGAAATATGTTTCCTTCCTCCCTCCCTCCCTTCTTTCTTTCTTCCTTCCCCCCTTCCTTCCTCCTTTCCTTCCTTCCTTCCTTCCCT